>CM066990.1:77902186-78502186 GCA_033977485.1 Hydrangea macrophylla
ATCAATTGTCCGGGAGAGTTGCAGACACCCATCCTTAGCCCCTGGCCGTTTGTTCAATGGGGCATCGACATAGTAGGCCCCCTGCCAACAGGAAAAGGACAAGTCAAGTTTGCTGTCATAGCCGTGGACTACTTTACCAAGTGGGCAGAAGCCGAACCATTGGCCACCATCACCGAGAAGAAGATGGAGGGTTTTATAGAGAAGAATATCCTCAGCAGGTTCGGCACTCCCCGTGTATTGGTGAGCGACAACGGCAGACAATTTGACACCCCGGTGTTTCGGCAATTCTGCTCGGGCTACGGGATATCCAACCATTATTCCTCTCCCGAGCACCCTCAGGCCAACGGCCAAGCCGAGGTGACGAATAGGACGATCTTGCAATCAATCAAGACTCGGCTTGAAAGTGCCAAAAGTCTGTGGGCTGAAGAGTTGCCGACCCTCCTGTGGGCCTACCGTACCACTCCCCGAGCAGCAACAGGCGAAACGCCGTTCTCACTCACCTATGGCTTCGAGGCCGTAGTCCCCACAGAGCTCGGATTGCCCTCCTACCGGGTAGCCAATTTCAATGAGCAAGGCAACGAGGAAGCTCTGAGAACCGAACTTGATTTGGTAGAAGAGAAAAGAGATCAAGCCTATCTGAGAGTAGCAGCGTACAAGCAGAGGGTGTCGAGGTACTATAACAGCAAGGTCAAGCATCGAAGCTTCCAAGTGGGTGATCTTGTCCTGAAGGCGGTAAACCAGTCGACTAGAATCCCGAATCATGGGAAGTTGGGGCCGAACTGGGAAGGCCCATATACGGTCACCCGGATTCATCGACCGGGAACCTATTGGCTACGAGATTTTGACGGGCATGAGCTTTCCCACCCGTGGAACATACAGCACCTTCGAAAATATTTTCAGTAGCTGGGATGAAGGGGGTTAGCGATCGATTAGGACTCTTTGTAGCTCTACCCGAGCAGTTGAATTTTTTTTTTTTAGAAATAAAGCGATTACCTTTCTGCAAAGTTCCTACTCAAGTGTTCCACCCCAGCACAAAAAAGACCTCGGGCCTAACCCCGAGGCACCTTCAAAGACCTTGGCTAAACACCAAGGCACAAAAAGACCTCGGGCCTAACCCCGAGGCACCTTCAAAGACCTTGGCTAAACACCAAGGCACAAAAAGACCTCGGGCCTAACCCCGAGGCACCTTCAAAGACCTTGGCTAAACACCAAGGCACAAAAAGACCTCGGGTCTAACCCCGAGGCGTAGGCTTCGCCTAGGTCCAGCCAACGATGGGGCCTAACCCCCTAGGCAGCCAATGATGGCAAGTCTCAAAGGACCCTGCAACCACCCATGTTCCAGGTCGGTTTCCTACGGTCGGTATTCCCGTCCATCTCCCTAACAAAACGCTTGGGGGGCAAGGGAATGCAGGCTTAGACAGGAAATTAAACAAGGTTTAACCTAGGTCCAACCGACAATGGGGGCAAACCCCCTAGGTGACCCACGATGGCTAAACCCCAAAGGACCCTGCAACCACCCATGTTCCAGGTCGGTTTCCTAAGGTTGCTCGCTACTACGCACCCGCCTTACCAAAATGCTTGGGGGGCAGGGGAATGCAGCCTTAAACAGGGAATCACACCGGTCATTAACAGTACTTGGAGTCCTAGCACTCCCAAGTACTAACAGTGATCAGAGATAAATAACCCGGACGGTAAAACAGGACAAGTCCTATAATACACCGGGTATGCCTTCAAAAACAGGCCAAGAAGACCAGGCGTTCTACCAGTCACGGTCCTAAACCATTTTGCTAAGGCAGTGTTCGGTTCGACTAAAGCTGGTCAAATGCTGGCAAAAGACCAATTATTCAACCGGTTGCAACCCTAATCCATATGCTAAATGAAGGGTCTTGCAATTGAAAACTGGTCGGGGATTGGCAATCACATGGGCATGCAAGTACAAAATGTAAACAGTTAATGGAAAGGAAAGTGGCCTCAGGGGCCTTGTCATTGATTAAAAGCAGACTTGTACAGACCCTAGGGTGAGCAGTTGTAGTAGCTCACCCCCCCACAAAACAAAAAATATACTACAACAGTAAAAGAAGAAAAGGCATAAAAGCCCTACTGGTCACCCACAACGTCCAGCTCTTCCTCCGCAGCAGGAGCGGCTCCAACTGGCGCAGCCTCCGCAGGCCCCCCGCCAGCAGCCCGGTCCTCTTTCCAGTAATTGGATTCGGCCCAGGAATAGCCGGAGATGTCCCAGTCCGGGTGATCCGCCATAACACGGGCAATCAGGTCCTTGTAGCCCTTGAGGAATCCAGCCTCGAATTCCTCCTCGGAATCTTTCGTCTCCGCTTCAAGGGTGGCGGTCGCTTCGGACAGAGTGGCGGTCAGAGCCTCAACATCCTTCTCGGCAGCAACCCGACCGGCCTCCGCGGCAGCAAGCTTGGCCTCTAAAGCAGCGAGCTGGGCCTCAGCAGCCGTTCGGGAAGCCCGCTCGGTCAAAACCACACCTCGGACCTCCCCCAGCTCCTGGCCCAAAGCCCTAGCCTTCTCCGCCTCAGCCTCCCGGGCCGTCTTTTCCATGGAGAGGGCCTCCTCAGCAGCCGCCAGTTTCCCGGTCAGCGCGGGGAAGGTCGCCTCGGACCCCGCTGCTATACAACCGACCTGCAAACGAAAACGGCTATAAGCATTATGAGCGAAACAAGCAATAAGCACCTATGAGAAGTACGAAATATGGACGTACCATATGGCTAATGCTGTAGAGCCAAGCGGTCACGTCCTCCGGGCTTAACAAGGAGCACTTGTCCACCTGACCCGGCAGCAGAGCGGGGCGGATCCTCCCGCGTACCTCATCCGCCCTCTCAACCGGCGGCACTGCAGGAAGCCCTCTATGCACGGTCTCCTCCACAGTGGGGAAGGAGACGCCAGCCGTTTTGGGAGCGGCGGGCGTCTTGGGGGGCACGGCAATGGTCACCCCGGGCGCCGAGGTGCCTACCCCCTCCTTGTCAGGGCGGATGACGATGCCCCGGGTGAGCCTCTTGAGCTTCTGGCCCTCGGTGGGCTCCAGCCTCTTCCTCTTGGGTCCAGCTCGGGCAAGCAGGGCCTCCTCTTTCTCCTTCAGCGCCGCCGCGTCCTTGGGAGCCATTGCTGCAAAACAACCGGAAAGATATTAAGCCGCAAAGAGAGATGTAAGAGGAAACAGTGGAATAAATAGAACGCTGACCGGGAACAGTAGGAGAGGAAGCCGGGACTTCTGAGGGCTCCGCGGGGGAATAAGACACCACTATGTCTCCCGTCGGGGACAGAACGTTTCGAATGTTGGTGGGCAACTGTGCTAAGCCCCAAATCCTGGCCTGGGACGCCTCGGAGATCTCAGGAATGTCTGCCGACCCAGCTGCAAGTAGAAGCATAAAACCGGTTAATAGGTCAATAAATCCACAAAACCGAAAGAGACAAACAAAAGAAAGACAGGTAGCCTTACCCCTCAGCTCCTTCACCCAGGATGTCCTCGGCCGGGTCCCCGCGGCCTCGTCACAAAGGAGAAGGGTGGACACTTGGAAGAACTTGCTCTTCCACCCCTTGTTGTTACTAGGGCACTTGTCGATAATCTTTCTGCCCGGCCGGGCGGAGAAAGAAAAGAACCCCAGTTCCCCGTGTACGGGAAACGGCCGATGGGCCCATAGAAACTCCTCGAGGGTCACCTCACACCCGAACGCCTGGGGCCACAGAGATATACAACCCATCAGGAATCTCCACCCGTTGGGGGCCAGTTGCCCGGGAGCAATCCCAAGGTGAATCAGGATGGCCCTGGCTACTGGGTGGAGCGGAAGGCGGAGACCTGCCATCATTGCATCCTCGAAAAGAGTCGTGAAGCCCGGATAGTAAAGGTGCGCTCCCCCGGAATTCACCGCCAAAGAGCAACTACCCGGGAAGGAGTATCTCTTCCTAATCCGGATAAGGTCCTCGGAACGCAAAATCGAGAACACTGACTCACAAGCAAACGCAACACCGGGACCGGACTCCCCGGGCGCCTCGTCGCCCAAACCCCTAGAGACGGAGGCAACGGGGGCCCCCTCGGCGGATTCGTCATCAGACTGACGGGCTGGAATCAAGCCCTCACTCTGGTGGTCAGAAGGAGGGTCCAAAACCGGGTCGGAGCCATCCGACCGGAACATCTCGCTAATCGAACGGGACGCAGAATTGAAGCCGGAATGCTCCATCTCGGATGCCCCTGGGGAAGGAAGAGGGAGTAGATCGCGACCTAAATACGGATCGGAAACCCCGAGCCTGAGGTACAGGGAAGGCAATGTCACTAACCTATAAGGCAGAGAGTAGATGGCCCTAAACGTCAGAAGGCACTCTCTCAGTGAAACTACGGAGACACCGGTCCGGCTCAACTGGCCTGAGTCTCCGCCCGACCGGAAAAACGAGCAGAATCTAAGGAAGAAAAAATCCCACTCCCGCTCGAACCCTACCGGACTCACTCTCTCCAGTTTTACTACGAAAAGAAGAGAAGATGGGGAAAGGGAAAAAGGGAGCAACAGACGAAAGCTCGGAAGGAAGAGGACTTACAAAGCTTGCGCAGAAAAGAGAACTCGAGAATCTTGCTCGGACTAGCTTCTGCTCTCAGGACGTTCGGCGATCTCTCTGCAGTAAAGGGTCAGAGAAGTGGACAAGCATTCATTTTATAGAAACCGGGAACGGCCCAGATCAAAACGTATCCAACGGTCCGTGTGATCCCCCGCCCGAAGTGCTGACAGTTGTCTCCTCGGGCGCATGAAACGTTGCCTAGAAAGGCGTGCGCATTAAAGGCCTGACATGACTGTTCGAGTATTAACAGCCACAACAAAGTACAATTAACGTGAAAGGGATGGCCTCAAGGACCTTGTTCATTGATTAAAAAAAAAAACTGTACAAGTTCGGGGGGCAGTTGTAGTAGCCTCCCCAAAAAAAAAAAAAAAAAAAAAAAGAGAAGGACGGCAGACTTCAAGTGCCCTTATCCTTCAAGGCTTTGATCTCCTCCTCTAGGGCAGCCATCCTCTCCACCAGCTCTTGGACGGTCAACTCTAGGGCGTGGACATCCACCTCCCGCATGACAAAGTTCGTCTCCAGGCGAGCGGTCTGCTTTTCCACTTCCTGCAGGCGGCCCTCCATGTAAGAGAGGGGTCCGTCCAGGTCGGCACGCGGAGACCGCTCGGGGTGTCAAGCTTGCTCCTTTTCGGCGAAGGTCCAGAGACTTCACCAACAGCTTTTCCCTTCCCTTTCCCGGGCGGGGCAGGTGGCGGGCTCGCGTCCTCAGATGAAGATGAGACTGAATCACTGCTGGTGGACAAGGTGACCGGCCCCTTGGACGGCCCGGCCATGCCCGTGGCCCGTGAACCAGAGGCCATGGATCGAGTATAGCGGCGTGACCCCGAAGCCACAGCGGCAGAGGAGGGTCCAGCGCCCGCATCGTCTACTGGTCCCCCAACCAGATCAGAAAACGAAAGCCCGGCCTCGATAGCTCGGTCAATCGCCTCCGTTTCATCAGCGGTGGGGGCAATGCCACGGGAGGCGGCAAACATTCGCCTGCAGAGGTCAGGATCAAAAGTCTCGGGGGGGCAGAGAACGCCATCTTCCAGCCAGTTACCAGCAACCATAACCCAGGGGTATTGCTGCCAGTTCTTATTTGCAAAGTCCAGGCCTCGGACAAGGTCCTTTCCCTCAGTCCTGGGGCGGAAGTAAGGGCCTCCGTTGTCGATCCCCATTATGTAGCACCTTGCGACGTCGGCGGACTGGAGGAACAACCTCAGTCGCTCGTTCAGTACCGAAATCCCCCAGAGGAGGCGGGCGACATTCGGGCGGCATCTGTGGAGCGGAATGTGCAGCCCCATGAGCAGGTCACAAAAGGAGACTGGAAGAGGAAAGCGCAGTCCCACAATTAGCAGCAGATAGCTGCTAATAAGGACGAAAGGGAAGGCCACTTCCTCTCCCTCAATGTGTGGACGAACTACTACGTCGTCCGGAATTTGGCAGTCCTCTCGGAAGGCTCTGAGCCCTTCGTCAGACGACAGGTCGATGCTGGAAGCCATTGGGAAGAAGATTGAAGTAGTATGGGCAGAGGAAAAGGGGTCGGGAGTGCCTTGCTCTGAAAACCCGCTCGGTGATTATTGATCTTCAAACAGTGGTGAATATGTAGAATGAACTGACGCTCCTTTTATAAAGACAAAGGACGGCTCAGATTGAATCAGATCGGACGGTCAGGGCGTTTTCCCGCTCTTGGCGACTGACGGCTGTCACATCGGGCATACCATACGCCGCCTCAAAAGGCGCATGCATTAAATGCACGATGTGACGGATTAGTCCCAACGCGAACGGTTCGGTTACCTCCACAATGGCGCCGTCGCATCCCAACTAGGTCTGCAAGCAGCTGACACGTGGCCCTGGGCAATACCGGACCCTCCAGGCTCTCGCTCGGTCCTTTCCCGGAAAGACAAACCCGGGTCAGCCTTACCTCGGGGAAGGCCTCGGCTTCTTCCCGAGCAGTTTCTCGTGAACAGCTCTGATTTCCAAACCTCATCAGATATGGCATCCAATTAGCTCTGGAAATGGGGGGCAGCTGATATGCTCAGAATTATCCAGCATGGGCCCAATGGCCACGTCAGCATCGAAGACCAAGCAGAACCCTGGGGTCCACCTCCAGGGCTTGCCAGCGTCACCGCTCGGGGTGCCCGCACTGCCCGGGCGTGACCTTCGGCGGCTCTCCCGGACGCGCGGCTCAACTCCAGCAGTTTCCTTGTGCGGCCAGAGTCCTATTAGGAATAAAATTCGATAGATTCCTAATCTGATAAGGATCTTCCCTTAACTTATGCACATCAAATTGTGATTGATATAGGTTTCCTAATGAATCTAATTTCCATGTAGAGGTGGACTCTTGCATCTATAAAAGAGCCCACCCATACCCTTCGAGAGGGGGACGATCTTGAGAAACCTCACAACTAGAGCATACACTGAAACGCATATACCCGGACGGTATTACTGGTAGGGCCGCCCACCATTGTTGGCTCACCAGGCCGCCGGTGATCTGCTAGTATAGCGCCTAGACGCACACGTGGATGTAGGTCACCTCATTAACGGGGCCGAACCACATACAACTCCTTGGTGTCTCTCTGTCTCTCTCTGAATCCTCTCTTACCAATTCTAGGCACCATCAGACTATCCTCATACTAGTGAAAATATATATAACTATATAATCAATGTTTTTAATGAGTATGATATTATGAAAAAAATTATGAGCATTACTTTTGACAATGCTAGTGTTAATACAAATGCTATTAATATGTTTAAAGATCTTATGCGCCCAATGTTGAATGGAAAATTATTTCATGGTCATTGTGTATGTCATATCATTAATTTGATTATCCAAGATGGATTAACAAAAATTAATGATCACATAATTAAAATTAGAGATGCAGTGGTCTTTTGTTGTTCAACGCCTAGCCGTCTACAAGCATTTTATGGTGTTTGTAAACAAAATCGTTTTAATCCAAAGAAATTGCAAACTGATATTAAAACTCGTTGGAATTCTACTTATCTTATGATAGATTCTTGTAAAAAGTATAGTGGCATTATTACTCAATTTGTTAATGTTAATTATCCTTTACTAAACTTGACTTCAAACGATTGGGATATGGCATTTGACTTTCATGGATTTTTAGAAGTATTTTACAATGCTACAAATAAACTTTCCGGTGTTTACTATTCTACTTCTTGTTTAGTTCTTATGGAATTATATAATATGGCTCATACATTTCATAGTTATAAACAAAAAAATGACATTTTTATTGATATTTGCGAGAAAATGGAAAAAAAAAGTTTAAAAAATATTGGTCTAACATTCCACCTGTATTTTACTTATCTGCAATCTTGGATCCTAGAATCAATTTTGATGGTGTTTGTGAAATGGTTAAACAAATATCTGAATTGATGCAAGGACCAGATGGTGAGCCTGGTCTAGAAATAACTACTTTTGAAATGAAAAATACTTTGGAATCTTTATTTCGTATTTACTATGAAAAATATACAAATAAAGAAAGTGCTACTTCTTCTTCTACTTCTAATATTGAGTTAAGTTCGGGAGAGTTAGGTGGTTCTTGGGCGAGCCAGTTTCTCAGTCAAAAGATACAAAAGGGTGTTAGTCAATCATTTGTAAGTAGCTCTAACATTCTTGGTGAATTAAATAAGTATCGAGAAATCGAGTGGGAAAGCCGATTAACTAACGAGGAAATGGTCGATTTAAATCTTTTGACATGGTGGAAAGAACATGTAAGAGCTTTCTCTGTTCTTTCCAGCATGGCTCGTGATCTACTAACTCCTCCGGCTTCCACAGTTGCATCGGAGTCTGTTTTTAGTGTAGGTGGAAGAGTGCTAGAGGAAAGGAGGAGCAGATTATCTCCTGATATGCTTGACTGCTTGATGTGCTTGAAGGATTGGGTCCGTGCACAATATCGAACTCAAAACCGCCAAGATCCTATTCTTGAAGACTTCGCAAATTTGGAAGTTACGGAAGAAAATTGAAGAATGAAGAATTGAAGAATGAATATGAGAGTTAAAGATCATTTAGTTCCAAACAAATCAATTGTAATACTCCTCGCCCGCATGAGTATAAACTGTGAACGGCTTTTAAAAAAAAAATCCAATTTTGTAAAATGTAATCTTTACTTTTTATTATACAAATTAATGATAAGTAATCTTTATTTTTTATTAGACTATAATTTTAAATATCAAATACTAGTAATCTCTTTAATTTTTATTGAATAATAAATATTCTTTACTTTTTTTTTAATGAACTTTGTTTAGACTTTTATTAATCACTAATCATTAATGAATAAATCTTTACTTTTTATTATACAAATTATTGAAATTAATGATAATAATCTTTATTTTTTATTAGACTATAATTTTTAAATATCAAATACTAGTAATCTCTTTAATTTTTATTGAATAATAAATATTCTTTACTTTTTTTTTTTAATGAACTTTTTTTAGACTTTTAGTAATCACTAATCATTAATGAATAAATCTTTACTTTTTATTATACAAATTATTGAAATTAATGATAATAATCTTTATTTTGTATTAGACTACAATTTTAAATATCAAATACTAGTAATCTCTTTAATTTTTATTGAATAATAAATATTCTTTACTTTTTTTTTAATGAACTTTTTTTAGTAATCACTAATCATTAATGAATAAATCTTTATTTTTTATTAGAGTATAATTTTTAAATATCAAATACTAGTAATTGCATTAATATTTATTGAATAATAAATATTCTTTACTTTTTTTTTGTTAAACAAACTTTTTTTTAGTAATCACTAATCATTAATGAATAAACTAAACATATATAAAATAAAAAAAAGAGTAAAAGTAAAAACTCCCCCCAATTCCCAAACATTAAACTTTAAAAGTTAAAACTTCCCCCCCCCCCCCCCCCCCAAAACTCTGGCCCGGCCCGTCTATGCACCCGTCCACGAGCCCGTCCATGAGCTCGTCCATGAGCCCGTCCACTAGCCCGGCCCGACCCGGCCAGGCCCTAAGCCCAGCCCTAGTGAGCCCGGGCCACCGGTCTGGGGCGGACATCCCCCCTCCCTTCCCAAGCCCGGCCCGGCCTGGCTCAGCCCGATTTTAGGTGAGGCCCGGCCCGGCTCGGCCCTCTAGCCCGGTTAGGCCCGCTTTGACCGAGCCTGGCCCGGCCCATTTGACACCACTAATTCACTCTAGTGTGTTATCGTGGGGTGCACCGGTACTATTTGTGAAGAAGAAGGATAGGACAATGAGTATGTGCATCAATTATTGGGAAAATCAACAAGGTAAATATCAAGAACAAGTATCCGCTCGCGCGTATCGACGACTAATAGGGGATGAATAATTCGTGATCACTAAGCCTAACTCGCTTTTATTAGTCTCGATATTTTATTATTTGGAAAGATATTACGCTTGTTTAATTTGATTTCAAGTTACTCAAGTATATAATCAATATGGATGCAATTCTGAAGCTTTAAAGAAGATTCAGTTGAAATCAGGAAATTTGCCTGAATATGTAATACCCTGTATTTTGATATATAATAAGACCTGGTATTTTCATTTCTGTATACTTTTATAACCTTTCCTTTCCTTTTGGTGAGTTTTAGTTACTAATCGATTGCCATAAAATCCCAATCGATTGCCACATTTTGGATACCAATCGATTGCCTTGTTTCCCAATCGATTGCCATCCTACCAACTTGAATTCTTTACGTGGCAACATACCAATCGATTGCCATCCTTTCCAATCGGTTGCCTTCAAATATCTATAACCAATCGATTGCCATCCTTTCCAATTGATTGGCATAAGCAGAGACAAGTTTTCTTCCTTGCCTCGTGGTTTGACACATGGCACTCTCAATTTCTATGTATATGCATTCATTTCAGGCCTTGGGTCTATTTGGTTTGTTTTGGTTGAGAGAGAGAGATTGTTATATATTTATATACACACAAACATCTATATATACATATATATACACACACATACACACTGCCTTGGCAGTAAGAGAAGAAGATAAAAAGAAAGAAGACAGAAGAAGAGAGAAAGAGATAGAGAGAAGACAGAGGTAGAGAGGAAGAAAGAGTAGAGGAGAGAAAGAAAATTGAGGTTTCAAGCTCACTCTCACCCAAACAAGCCCTAGGTGAGTTACAACTCACTTAGTCTCTTTATATTGATGTTTTACAAGTTTTTATGAGGATTGGTTGTAGCTAATACGTCCTTATGACATTTATATATGCTATTTTTATAATCTACTAGAGAAGAAGAAGTGCCAATCAATTGGCATTATTCCCAATCAATTGCCATCAGTCTAATCCCAATCGATTGGATAAGTTTCCAATTGATTGCCATAAATTGTGAACTAATGGATTGCCAAAGCTAGCAATTGATTGGTATGGTTTTGGATCCGATCGATTGACATGGTTGCTTAATCGATTATTAGAATTTTGTCCCAATCGATTAGACCTTATCCCAATCGATTGGTATTGGCAGAACATGGATTCCTTTGCCTATTTATTATATTAAGGGTTCGATTGTTCGATTCTCGATTCGGACTTCTTTTTGGGACTATGGGTTAGACAGGGTGATGTAACACTAAAGAATAAAGGATATTTTGATAAACGGAAGAATATGACTACGTGGGTAACATATTGATTCGTGTATGCGTTTGATATTCAGTTCTTTTAATCAGAGTAGTCAGGCCACATTGGGAATTGTCATGTGTTGATATTAGAACGTAACTTAGGTAGGTTTGGTAAGTTCTGGGAATGGTATGTGGATGGACTTTTGGTCATGATATGTTCTTAAAAGCTGGGGAACTTATAAATGTTCTTAAAAAGGCAGTGAGCTGGACCAAGTAGTCCTAGGATAAATCAGAGGATTCATGATATGCTCTTAAAAGCCAATGAACTGTTAAATGTTCTTAAAAAGGCGGTGAGCTAAAAGTATGGTAGATGACGCTGAGTCGTGACAATATATTGATATGCCTTGTTCGAAACGTTATGTCTCTAAATGCTGTAAGTAGGATATATGTTCTTAAAAGCTGGAGACGGACTGGCGTGGAGTCCATGACATGCGGCGAGCAGGGTACATGCTCTTAAAAGCAATGGACAGAATAAGGGTGTATCCCTAGAGTTAAACGATTGAGTCTGTTTTATTCAGTCAGAGTTTGTTGAATATCGATCTTCGAGTAACAAGACGACAAGGGTTGGTTAACGACGTTGAATAAAGGAGAAAGATATTATTATAATAGAACTTATCTCGTGTCTTCATAGACTTGCTATTTACTTCAGATAACTGGTACCTTGTTAGTTTATACTTACTCAGCTCTCAGTAAGCTGACGGCCTTCATTGCCTAGATTTTCCCCGTCTAGACTATCTTGTACCTTATCTTGCAGATGATGAAGCCTACAATGATGGTTACTATCTGAGAGGAGAATACACCGAGAATGGCCCCACTGATGATGTCTATGCCGGGGAGGACTATTGTGCTGATGTTTATACCAGATGAAGATCTGGAGATAGTTACTAGTTTATTATTTCTGTTTAGACTATTTTGTTATATTTGGTACTTAGGTATATTTTGCTTCCAAACCTTATATACTTCCGTAGTAGCTCTATTATTGTAATAACTCTGATGTTTGTAATAGAAGCAACGGCTATTATATCCAGTTTGTTTTTATTACTATTCTTGTTGTAGACTAGTACTATGTGGTGTGGATAATTAGTGACATTCACCAGTCATTCCCAATGGACCCAAAAAGGAAATTTATTTTTCTCTATTTTTGCTGCTCCGAGGCGTGATAGGATTTTTGGTATCAGATCTCTAGGTTGTGATACTTTAGTTCACTAACGATTCCACACCATCTGGTCCTAGCAATATAAGATACCTGAGATGAGATATGAGTTTGAGATAAGATCATCCTTCTAACGATAGATAGTTTTCCTTACAAGTTAGCATGGATCCAGCATTTCATAGATTTTTGGATGACCCTTATGGAGCACACGTGATCCATGGGGATACCGTGGAGCCAGCTGAGCCAGATCGTTACCAGGATCGCGTGCGACAAATAGCCAGCCATTATTTAGAGGAAGATATGTAGAAGCTCTCTATGTTGATGGACAGACTCACCCGACCCAGATGCGTATAGATGCTTACCATTCAGCAAGGATTGACAGAGATAATTATCAGGAAATTTTACGTTTGATCCAGAGTAAGCTGGAGATGGATGATATCAAGCTACCAACTATTCTTGGAGGACCTATTGAGGCAGCACCTGCCGTAGTGTCACCATCACCAGTACTCAAGGTACCCATTCCAGAGCCACAGGAGCAGCCCGAGGAGTCAGAGTCACCAGAGGTCGAGCCTGTTGAGGATGACGAAGACCCAGAGGAGGATCCCGTAGAGGACATCAAGCCCGTTAAGGATGACGAGGACCCAGAAGAGGATACCGAGGAGGACCCGGAGGTTATTGTTGAGGAGGACACAGGAGTAGTGGGAGATGAGATTATGGAGGATATTGCAGTTGATCCTGAGGTAGAGGAGGTAGTCATACCAGAGATAACCATGGATTTGATTTACCAGTAGGACTTGTGCTTCATATGGAATCCATTGCCAATATGGCAGCTGAGTGGGTAGCAGCGATGGTTGCACAGCCAGCCGAACTTCCGATAGGACAGGTTGCGTTAGCAAATGCTATGGCTATTGTTGGGGATTTAGCTAAGTTGATCGCCGATGTTGCCGAACCAGCATTTGATATTGAGGGGATGGAGGTTGACAACATGATTGTCAAGGACTGGGATATTGGGGTGGTAATAGGAGGAGCACCAGCACCAGTCAAGGATGATCTACCAGTAGAGATAGATGTTGCACTTGAGGATGATACACCAGCAGCAGGATCAGACGCTGACAATTTTTTAATCAAGATCTACAGGGAGTTAGGTTTTTGTTAGTTTTATCAGGACATGTTGTCCATATGATTTTTGGGAGCTTGAGAGATAGCTATTTAACCATAGCTTTGTATAAGTATTAGCAGTAGTAGTCGTAGCATTGTAAATAGCTGACCTTAATACTATTTTAGCTTTGTCCCACATGGTACACAGTTTGACTAGTGTGTACTATGCAATACATCTTTTGATATGTATATACGAGCAACACTAATGATATTGATCTTATGGTTACTTTGATGTGTTGTTTAGTAGAACTGTTAGTTCTTGTTGCTTATCACTATATCTTGTTTTTGTTTCTGTAAAAAGACTTTCAGCTAATCAATGTGTCTCTTTTAGGCAACACTCGTTATCATTATGGTAGGATCCTTAAAAAATTACAAAGAGTGAATTGGAGCACCTATTCCGGAAGGAATGGACCCATCTGGAGTTTTTGAAGCATTCATGCAGCGGATGGAGCATGTAGTCGATACCTACAACCATGCTACTAATCAATGACCTTTCCAACCCCCAGTTGTACCGTTTTCACAGAGATAAACAGAGGATAAGTTACTAGCAAATTTTCATAAATTACGTTCCGAGAAGTTCGATGGACTAACAGAACCATAGAAAGCTGAATAATGGATAAGAGAAATGGAGTTGATCTTTGAAGCATTGGAATGCAGCGAGACAGAAAAGCATCGTCTTGCTACGTTCGAACTCACCTACGCCGCTGCAGATTGGTGGGAGGCTGAGCGAGCCACTATAGGAATGATCGCTGCGAGAGCAATGCCTTGGGAAACATTCAAGGGAAAATTTCTCGAGAAGTACTTTCCAGAAGATGAAAAGGATCAACAAGAGAAGAATTTCATAAGCTTTGTTCAAGGAGATTGGATGGTAAGAGAATATACCACATAGTTTGAACGCCTGTCTCGATTCACCCAGCATATGACTGATACACCGTAGAAGAAGGTGAAAAGATTTCACCAGGCACTAAATCCCCATCTTTGCCATATGATGATTGGTCACCTAAACTAGAGTTTTGAAGGACTGGTCAGACTTACTGTAAGTCTAGAGAAGGAAGCATATCCAGTATAGCGACCACAGCCATCCAGGAACTTCCAAAAGAAGAATTTCCAGACACAGACGCCAAAGAATACCCAAGGATAGAGACCTCAGGAAAATTTTCAAGGTAACAAGAGAACCTGGGAAGGAACCAGGAAGCCCCAGCTGAGTTATCTTCAACCCCAGCCGTATCGACAGCGAGGACCGCAACCACAGGCACTGCTTACAGCTCCACCATCAAATGACGGAGGTTGTTTTAACTGTGGGAAGCCAGGACATATTGCCAGGAGCTGTACTGTCCCCAGAATGAATCACAGGCCAGATATTATCTGTCGCAACTACAATAAGCCAGGGCATTTGAGCAGGGATTGTCATGCACCATGAGGAGGACACTATGGCGCCCCAAGTCAAGGTATACAAGGACCTCCAGATCAGACTCGGGTAAATACTATAATCCCATGGGAAGTAGGTTTTGATGCCGATGAACAACAGTATTTGAAAGGTTCGCTTGTACTCTTTTATCGTCCAGTTAAAGCTTTATTTGATACTGGAGCTACACGTTCTTTTATTACTATTAAGATTGTACGTCAGTTGGGTTTAGAACCCCAGACACTTGAGCCAGTACTTAATGTTGTGCCACCTTTAGGAGTGATTGTTAAGCTAGGTAAAGTATGAAAAGATTGCCCATTGACTGTGGGAGATAGGAATCTTCCAGCAGACTTGGTAGTTCTATCAATGTTAGAGTTTGACATTATCCTAGGGATGGATTGGTTAACTAAGTACAGTGCCAATTTGGACTGCCCTTCTAAGACGATTGCATTTCAATACAGGGATGTCCGACGATTAGATTCCAGTGTCAGTCGGCGAACGACATGTTTCTTACGAGTAGTTTGGCTACAATCGGGAGTGCGAGTACAAAACTCAAAATAGATCAGATTCCTACTGTACAGACTTTTAGGATGTATTCCAGGATATTAAAGGACTTCTACCAAAAAAGAAAATAGACTTTTGTGTGGAACTAGTACCTGGAACATTGCCTGTTTCCAAGACTCTGTATCGGATGGCACCAACTGAGATGTTGAAACTAAAGAAACAAGTCCAGAAACTTGAAGAAGCAAGTCCAGAAACTTGAAGATTTAGGATTTTTTTCATCTAAGCACGTCACCGTGGGGAGCACCGGTTCTATTCGTAAAGAAGAAGGAAGGGACACTTCAACTCTGTATGGATTACAGGGAGTTGAACAAGGTTACGATTAAGAATAGATATCCACTACCTCAGATAGATGATCTATTCCACCAGTTACAAGGATTCAAGATCTTTTCAAAGATCGATTTACTTTTGGGATATCACCAGTTGTTAGTTCGACTGAAGGATGTGTCAAAGACTATGTTCAGGACGAGATACGGGAATTACGAGTTTCTAGCTATGCATTTTGGATTGATGAATGCGCTAGTAGTTTTTATGGACTTAATGAATAGAGTATTCAGACCATATCTAGATAAATTTATTATAGTATTCATCGACAATATTTTGATCTACTCAAAGACGGAGGAAGCTCATAAAGACCACTTGCAGGTTGCTTTACAGACGCTTCGAGATAATCGGTTGTATGCAAAGTTCAGCAAGTGTGAATTTTGGCTATAAGAGGTTAAATTATTGGGACATGTTATATCTCAAGACGGTATCTCTGTGGACTCATCTAAGATTGATGCAGCCTTAAGCTAGAAAAGACCAACTAATGCGACAGAAGTCAGAAGTTTTCTCGGCCTAGCAGGATATTACAGAAGATTTGTAGAAGGATCTGCCAAGATAGCTGGACCTTTGAAGAATTTGACTAGGAAGGAGATGACGTACGAGTGGATAGACAAGCATGAGAGTGCATTCTAGGAGTTAAAGGAAAGATTGACTTCAGCACCAGTACTCGCAATACCTAAAAGTGGAGAAAGGTATGTGATCTACAGTGATGCATCGCACCAAGAACTTGGTTGTGTGCTTATGCAGGATGGGAATGTCATTACATATGGATCCAGACAATTGAAGGTACATGAGAAGAATTATCCTACGCATGACCTAGAATTGGAAGCTATAGTATTTGCATTGAAGATCTGGAGACACTATCTCTATAGAGAGAAGTTTAATCTTTTTTCGATCAGAAGAGCTTGAAGTATTTTTTTTCTCTCAGAAGGAGTTGAACGTGCGATAATGAAGATGGATGGAGTTACTCAAGGATTATAACTTTTCATTGCAATACCATCCAGGTAAAGCAAATATCATAGCAAATGCTTTGAGTCGTAAACCTCGACTAGTGATCACAACATTTCAAATTCGAGAATGGCAAGCATTGGAAGTGTTAGCTGAATTTGATCTTTAGCCAGTGGAACCAATGAAAATACAACATTTTAGATGTCTTAGGGTACAATCAACTTTGATTAGTTGTATCATAGAAACTCAATAGACAGCAGAGGATTTGAAGTTATGGTTTTCCAAGATGACAGCTAAGGAACCAGAGATCTGGAGTATCAATTTAGATGGAGCCTTACGATGTAAAGTAGACTCTGTGTACCTGACGAAGAAAATCTTTGGAAAGAAATATTGGATGAGGCGTATAAGTCATGAATGACTATTCATCCGAGAGGTATGAAGATGTACAAGGATCTGAAGAGGAATTTATGGTGGGATGGAACGAATAAATAATAGAGTATGTGCCTCAATGTCTTACTTGTAAACAGGTAAAGGCAGAACATCAAAAGTCTTCTGGGTTACTGCAACTGTTACCGATTCCTCAATGGAAGTAGGAACACATCACTATAGAGGTAGGATTGCCGAAGTCACAGCAGAACCATGATGCTATTTGGGTAATCCTGGATCGACTTACAAAGATGGCACATTTCATTGCCTACAGTATGACATATCCAGCAGAACATTTGAGTCAGATGTATCTACAGCACGTAGTACGGTTACAAGGAGTACCTGTGTCTATCGTGTCAGATCGAGGTTCGCGCTTTACTACATAGTTTTGGAAGAGTCTTTAGACAGCAATGGGAACAACATTAAACTTGAGTTCAGCCTTTCATCCACAGACCGATGGACAGACTGAACGAGTTAATCAAGTAATGGAGGACATGTTACGCGCTTGTATCATTGATTTTGAGAGTTCTTGGGAGACACACTTGTCTTTGATTGAGTTCGCCTACAAAAATAGCTATCATTCAAGCATAGGGATGGCACCGTTTGAAGCTTTGTATGGAAGACCTTGCCGATCGCTGTTTTGCTGGACCGAAGTCGTAGATACTCAACTTCTTGGGCTGGCACGACTGGAAATGTGTTCTCCAAAGAGTACGTCCAAGTATAGACGGTCGTGTCGAGTAATAACCGGTAAGACCGAGTCGTATTCCCAAGGGACGGAGATGGGAGCAAGAAACCTAGATTGAATCCTAAAGGAAATAAAAGATGATTACTTGAAGAGTGGTTCGAACGATCCTACTGAATTAAAAATTACAACTTAAAGAAATAGAATTAAATAATAATTAAATCAGACAGAATTAAACAATGTGGTTTTATAAATATGAAAAAGGTGTTGGGAACATGCGAGTCTACATTGCACCAACCACTATCATGACTTAGTGTTAACACACAACTGGGGCTTCATCTTTCTAGTATTCCTTATTTCACGAAGGGATTAAGTAAAGCAATCCTAATTACTAAGAATGTTAACATTACATAACTAGTAATTTAAATTCCTTTGCTTACTATGAAGATCTGAAATAAGAGCTAATTAAAACTTTGAACTATGATTAACAAATTGAGTATAGGATATTCAATATGTTCATCGTGCTAATTGGCCAAAAGAGCTTTTATTCCAAAATCGGTTTTCAATTTGAACTTAACAAGATCAATTTGGACTTAGTTTCTGAAGTAAAAGTTAATAGAAATACTAAAAAGAATCTGCCCAAATCATAAACATGCCAATCGATTGCTATTGATAGCAATCGATTGGTATAATATGACTCCCAATCGATTGGTAAAAGAACCAATCGATTGGCTTGGAATCTATGGCAATCGATTGGGTTCTGTTTCCAATCGATTGCCATTGATTCTTCCCCTGAATCATGACAGTGGCTGGGAAACGATGTTTCTTCACATTATTCCCAACCAGAACTTTTACACTAGCATATTTGTGACTGCATGGATATAGATAAACTAAAATATAGAATCATACTTTGACAGGAATGAAACTTATGAACTAGAATTCTCGAAATCAAACTAAAACTATAATGGGATTCACAATCAAACAATTTCTAAACAACAAGCTACAATGAATAAACCTGAACTTCAGATTGAATTCAAAATCTTCTGATTTGATCTTGTTTAAAACTACCAACAATGGTGAAATCCTACAAAAACAAGTAAACAATGAGCCAACCCCTAACCCCTTTTTACTCTCCTCTATTTATACAGTAATATCACGAGTTAAAAGCGTCCAGGTTCATAGTGTAACGGCTGGTCGTCATCTTGATTGCTGAGATCTTGCGCCATTAAAGAACTTTGACTCCAGCTTTCACCAATCGATTGACAATGATACCAATCGATTGATAAATATACCAATCGATTGTTAAAAATGTCAATCGATTGGTATAAAAAGGTATCAATCGATTGAACTATGACAATCGATTGGGATTCAAATTACATCCTTAAGTTCTCTTTTGAATCTAAAGCTATCCCTTTTTATCCTGTTATTCATACCAGCTTCAGAACCTGCATTTAAGAAGGCTAAACACAACATATACCACGAAAAGCACGTCATTGTGTAAGAAGAAAGATTAAAGCACAACTGCAGGTAATTCCAGAGACATGGGATTAAATCCAGTCAATTTTTACTCTTTATCGAGCTAATATTAAGCAAATATCAGCTCTCATCACGACCCCCAACTAGCGCTTTGCTAGTCTCTAGCAATGAAGCGGAATTAACGCAAACTAAGATGCACAACAATTAACGTTACAGTTTTATTGAGCTAAAACAAAAGAGAAATCCTAACTCACTTTCGCAGGAATCGCGGTTGCATTTAGCGTTTGCAACAAGCCTTTGAACCCTTAGGTTTACCCTAATGGACGAGTTGTGTCTCGTGAGGGTTTTCAGAGAATTTACCCACAAAATTTAAGTATCAAACTTTCTAAACTCATCAAAGAACTCCAATTTCTCCTTTATGCTAAAAATTCTGCTTAACAAGGACATGAATTCCTTTATCATGCTATGGAAATAAACTACATGTTACAAAGTAACTATTCAAGTCAAAACTACATCCACAGCCTTTATATATCCTTGTGTGTGTGGAGTTAACAACTACGATTGAAATCTTTATCTCAGAATTATTTAGATTGACATGTTCAAGATTTCATAGTTTCAACTCAATTCTCACACAGTTTACGCTCAAGATAAAATCATTCTGAAACTAGTGTAAAAATTATGCACTCATAGTATGAAGCTCGAATGAGTAAATGTAGAGACAATCAAGCATGCTTACATACTAGACACTGAAGAACGCTTATTTTGAGGTGCATGAGTCTCATGAATGGAATACCAATTACTTTAGGAGCGAGCTACTGTGGAAAACTCATTTCGTACTCAAGAGTTATTAAATTTATCCAGAATCCTTAGGACTTGTGACAGGGAAGGGAAGAAAGGTTAAGGATGGTTAAATGTGAAAATGGGCTCAAGCATGTGACATGGTAATATCAACTTTACTTCACACTTTTTATTTTCCCAATCTCCCATTTCTTTCATTTCTTCATTTCCACCGATTCTCTATTATAGTTTTTTTTTTTTAATTTATTCTTTTCCTCCTTAGCTATTCACACAGAACTGTCACATGCTCGATTATAAATAAGTGATTTTAGGTAGAAGCATTGATTTGTGATAGGTAAGTGGGAATTTAGACTTTCTCGGGCGATGAGGTGAGGAAAACGATGGCCTAAATCCTCTTCCAAACATTTTAACTTATCTCAAGTACTTCATGAATTTTAAATTAGTAGATCCTGAACATTCTCCTGAAGCATTAGCCAAATGAAACAAGAATGAGACTCTCAACGAGATCATAACGCATTTCAAGAATTGACATGAGTTTTTGTGATTAACCTTCAGAATAAAAGAACGGCTCGAAACTCACTAGGGTTTAAAGTTTTACTATTAATCCATTCTCATGACAATCGTATTTCACTCTAATTAAAAGATTCTTTCGCGATTGTCAACTCGTGCAAATGTTTTCAGGATAAATCATGCTATGGACGTAAAACTAGATTAGCGAAGAAGTAACATGTAATCGAAGTCCATATTATGACATGAAAGATATGAATGCATCATCGCACAATGCTATTAGCTAGGAGAAACGAGGTTTTGAAAGTTAGAAGCTTAACAACAGTTTTTTTTTTAAAGAAACAAAAAAGGAAACAAAACAAAATAAACATGGAGATTCTAAAATTAAACAGGTGTGCATTTAAAAAGGTGTGCATTTAAAATTCAAGAATACACAGGTGAATATCTACTCCCTACCCCAACTGAAATCGACATTGTCCACAATGGAGGCTTTGCAAGTAAAAGAAGATATCACCTGAATTACGCATGTCAGTACACATCTGAGAATTCACCTGGTTCAAAATAACAATCTCCACAAACAACCAAAATCAAAAATAGCATGGATAATAATTGAGAGCAAACAGACAATAAAACACAATCCATGAGTAATAGAACTATCTGTATAGTAATATCCAAAAGTCCAATAAAGTCCATGTACAGATAGAAAACCAAAAATCATCATCCAACTAAACCATAAAATATCCGCAATCATAGACCCAAAAGTAGTAATCAAACCCAAAATATCCACAAAAACATATAAAATGACACAAGAGAGACCACAAGATCTGAAATAACATAACACTCTCTTGCTTTCCAACACTCCCTCCTAAGGCTCAACAATCTGGTCGTCAGATAGCATGGGCGCACCGTCATGACCTGGATCATCTGCTCCCTCACTGCTAACCACAGCAACCGTCCCAATCTGGGCGACAGCCACCGTGTCACTCGCAGCCGGCGTGGGAGCAGCAGCTGGAGGTAGTGGCGGTGTGGGTGATCCTAAGATATCTCCCTCTGATGGAGCTGATGTAGAGGCTGGAGCCATCGACGGAGGTGGTACAGATGAACGTAAAGATTGTTCAATCCCTAACAGCATCAAAATCTGCTCTATCTGACTACCTAACTGGTCGAGTCTTGAATGAACGAAATCACGATCAGAGGCTATCTGAGCAGCCATTAACTCTTGCTGTGCAGTCATCTCTCGAACCATCCCATGCAACCGCACTCTCGCGTCTCTCTCCTCTAGAAGAATATCAAAAATGGTCTGGAGAGATATCGGAGTAGACGTGGAGGCTGTAGGGGGCTCTCGCGTCCTCAACTCATACTGACCCTCTACCGCAGTCGGCGTCCCTGGGTCCTCCTCTTCCTCCTCAACTATATCTGTATCCTGACCCTCAGCCTCTGACACGACTTGATATGTGTTCCCTGAAGAGTACGTCCAAGTATAGACGGTCGCGTTGTGTTAAAACCGGTAAGACCGGGTCGAATCCCAAAGGACGGAAGATAAAAGGCAGAAAGATCTAGATTGAATCCTAAAATGAAATAAAAGATGATTACTTTAAGAGTGAGGTTCTAATAGTCCTATTGAATTTAAATAAATAAAAGAAACAAATTAAAGGGAAGCGATAACTTAACTATATAGAATTAAAAACTGTTATATGGAATCAAGTATGAACAAGAGTTGGGAACATGTGAATCCACAAAGTACCAGCCACTACCATGATTTAACGAAAACAAACAATTGGGGTTTTCTTCTTTTGGTATTCCATAATTCAAAAATTGATTAAGTATCACATTCTAGACACTAAGTATGTGAATATCACATTCCTAGTGATTCAATGATCTCACTTATTTATGAAGGACTGGAATTAAACTAACTAACTCCATGAATAATAGTAAACAACTCGAGTATAAGATAATTGATATGTTTATCGAAATTGTTCATTGAGTTAACTAATCAAAAGAGCTCTTATTCCAAAATCAGATTGCAATTTGAACTTATAAAGATCAATTTGGACTTAGTTTCAGAAATAAAAGTTACTGGAATACAAAAAGAAGTCAACCCAAGTCATGCACATATCAATCGATTGATATTATGTCAATCGATTGGTATGAAATGACTTTCAATCGATTGATTAAAGTACCAATCGATTGACTTGGAATCCATGTCAATCGATTGGATTCTGTATCCAATCGATTGACACTGATTCTTAAACAGAATCATGCCAGTGGCTGGAAACAATGTTTCCTCACATTATTCCCAACCAGAACTTTAGGCTAGCATCTTTTTCACTTCGTGAATAGAAATAAATTGAGAAATTGCATTAAAGAGAGACATGGATTAAAATTTGAAATGAAAATTTCTATTCCAAATCAACCTTACACTAAATTATAAAGAACTCACAACTAAACTAATACAGGATGTTAACACATGAAAGATAAACCTGACTCTGCACTGAACTCGACAATGTAGAATCTTGAGCTTGAAAAATTAGAGAAATCCTACAATACAAAAAATACAAAAATAAGCCAACCCCTGACCCTCTTCACTCTCTTCTATATATAATGTCAAATCCACGAGCTGAAGGCGTCTAGGTTCATTCCATAACGGTTGGTCGTCGTCCTGGTTGCTGAAATCTTGCGCCATTAACGCAGATTGTTTCCAGTTTTAACCAATCGATTGACAAAGGTATCAATCGATTGATTAAAGAATTCAATCGATTGGTAAGTATGTCAATCGATTGATCATGAAAAGAAATCAATCGATTGATATAATGTCAATCGATTGATACTAAGACTTCATCTACATGTTTCTTCATATATTCCTTTCAACTTGTTATTCATTTTAACTTCAGAACCTGCATTCAAAGAGCTAAACACAACAACATACCACGAAAAATACATCATTGTGTAAAGAAACAAATTAAAACACAAGTGCATGTAACACTAGAGAAATAGGGTCAAATTCCGTCAATTTTTACTCTTTATCGAGCTAATATTAAGCAAATATCAGCTCTCATCAGCCTTTGTCGGCGTCCCTGGGTCCTCATCTTCTGACTCTGATGTCTCATCCCCTCTCTTTCTCTTCTTCCTCTTACTGTCTCCTACCTTCCCTTTCCTCTTGCTATTTTTTTGAATTGCGCTGCTGACCGTCTAGCAGCAGACTCACCAAAAACACCAATTTTCGATTTCTGTAATATCTCTCCTGCTGGTATCACCAATCTTGCCTCCTCACACACTCTATGGATCACCCAAGTACCTTTGAGGTGCTGGGCTTTGCTAGGATGACGTGTGGGCTCAATGAAAAACTCGATGAAAAGCCGAGCGAGGCAAATAGGCAAACCAGTCCCAAGCAGCAAAGTTTAACTTATAAGTCGTAGGGAGGATACAGCTGCAGAGAGCTAAATGGAGAAGGTGATAGTCCATAGTCAGATCATGATCATCAAATACTGGAATCCCGGTGTACTTCTTGATTTTCCCGCCTGAAATCTCTATAGCAACAGCGGCAAATGAAAGAAAAGGACGGTCCACATGGATAGGGTATATGTGATCTGGCACGTCAGCAATACCCAAAGCTCTGGCCACTGTGGTAGGGCTGAACTCGATCTGACGGCCTTGAACACACAAAAAATAGGTGTATGGAACATTCGGGGCTTTTACCATGCTAGCACATGCCGCTCGAATCCATGAAGGTTGAACCTGTTTTGTAACTGTGAGAACCAGGAGCCAATCAGGATAGGCTCGAAGTCAGGACAGGTGGAATGGGATCTTATCGTCGCTCCACAAATTTTTGAATTGTCTCTCCCCCATGATTTCGCGGGTTCGGAAGTATTTAGTGAACCACGTATTTTCATTGTCGTTCCTGAACCCGTGGGCTAGCGGTGGGTCAGGAATATCGAGCGATGTGGATTTTCCGGGTGGGGCACACAATCTTTTGGCTTAGGAGCCATAAGAGCTGAAAATGAAAGCAAAACAGAGAGTTCGGATGAGAAAAGAAAGACTCTACTTCTCTGTTTATGTCAATCGATTGACATAAGTTGTCAATCGATTGAAGATGAACTTCAATCGATTGAACCCTAGTGTCAATCGATTGACAACAGCGAATGAAGGGGGCTGCCCACAACAAGGTCTCACGTCCCCCTTTTAAGCATTTTAGTGGTCTTAGGACCATGAGGGGCCCCCTCTATCGTTTTGATCAAAAATTAAGGACAATCATGGATATGGGTTTGAGAAATACCTCGATCATAATTGTGGTTGTGGATCACGAATGAACTCCTCTGTTGTTGGTGGTTCAAAGTGAGAGGAATGATGAGGATGATGGAAAATGATGATGATGAAGGAGGATGTCACAGATTAGGGTGAACACTCCACCTCTCTTCCCTCTGTGCGCAGCGGCGGTGATGGTGGTTATGGTGATGATGATGATGAGGATGGTGATGGAGATGAACGATGATGACTGTGAGATGGTGGTGATGGAAAGGAATGGGTGAAAGCTCTCACATGCCCAAAATTGCCTAGTCCCTCTCTCTCTCTCTCTCGTTGGTTTTGAAATGAAATGAGGGAGAGGGAGATGAACAGACTTTACGTCTGGGAGAGTTGTCAATCGATCGAAAATAGATGTCAATCGATTGATTAAAAAAAAATCAATCGATTGACATTAAGGTTCAATCGATTGATATTAGACATTCATGGGAACCCAAATGTTCTTCATGTAATCACTCCCTAATGTAATAAAAGGGGGAAAGAAGGGATCACTAGCATTCAAACAGGGAAAACTCCCACCAAATGCACAATTAGGCAGAATGAATTCAGAAATCATCAATCTTATTACTCAAAATAGATTCTCAACATCCAGAATTACAAGATCTTAGTTGGAAGCGGACAAACAAAAAGAAAATCAAAAACAGAATTCTGTCTTATTCATTTGCTATGGGAGTTATCAATTCTGCTCAGATTCTGGGGAAGAAAGGTCTTCTCCTTCAGCATAATCTACGAAGTACTCCACAACTTCTCCATCTAAATCGATTTGAAGGTCTTCCAGAATTTCTCAAACTGCGCACAACAAATCCCAGGTATTCATATCAGTGATTGCCACATTAGGGGAATCTGGGCATGATCTTGAAAGCGTAGTAAAAATTGGCCTTTCTTGTTCCCTCTACTCTGGGGTTCCTGGAGAGTGAACCCCATGGTAAAGCAAATGTGGTAGGAAGTGCAATGGATTCATCCTATAGCTAACAAAAAGACAGAATAAGAACAAAAAGGAGACAGAAATAGAGAAGCACACAAAGGAAAGAAAACTATTATACAACAACATAAGGATCTCAAATTCTCAAGAAGAATACTCAGGATCATCCAGTTGGATGGTCTCTGATTCTGGTTCGAACCTTTCCAAAAATGGCTTTAAACATTGCCCATTGACTTTAAATGCGTTTCCATTTTTGGGGTTAACAATTTCCACTGCTCCATGGGGAAACACTTCCTTGACCACAAATGGCCCTATCCATCTTGACCTTAACTTACCAGGAAAAAGATGAAGCTTTGAATCATAAAGTAACACTTTCTGCCTAGGTTCAAGCTTCTTTCTCAAGATTGATTGATCATGCTTAGCTTTCAATTTGGATTTATATGTGCGAGCACAATCGTAAGCATCATTCTGGATCTCTTCCAGTTCATTGAGCTGTAACTTCCTCAATGTACCACTCTCATGAATGTCAAAATTGAGTAGTCTAGTTGCCCAGTATGCCTTATGTTCTAGTTCTACAGGTAAATGGAAAGCTTTTCCATAGATCAGCCTATAGGGAGACATTCCAAGGTTCGTTTTATACGCCGTCCTGTATGCCCATAGAGCATCAGTTAGACGTGACGACCAATCCTTTCTGTTGATGTTAACAGTCTTCTCCAGGATATGTTTGATTTCCCTATTAGCTAGCTCTGCTTGACCATTTGACTGTGGGTGATATGATAAAGCAATCTTATGGTTAACCCCATATTTTTTCATCAGTGCCTCGAAAGGCTTATTATAGAATTGGGTTCCACGATCGCTAATCATGGCCTTCGGTGTTCCGAATCTTGAAAGAATATTCTCTTTTAAGAATGAGATCACTGTTCTGTGATCATTTTTCTTTGTCGGAATGGCCTCAACCCACTTAGACACATATTCAACTGCCAAAAGGATATATTCGTAATGAGAGGATGGCGGGAAAGGTCCCATAAAATCAATGCCCCAGCAATCGAAGATCTCAATAGTGATGATCGGGGTCATCGGCATTCAATTTCTCTTGGACAAGCTCCCTAACATTTGGCATCTAGCACATGCTCTACAGAATGCATAACAGTCATTGAAAACTGTCGGCCAGTAAAAACCACTGCTAAACACCTTTTGAGCAGTTTTCTGAGCTGAAAAATGACCACCATAGACTTCTAAGTGGCAAGATGCTAAAATTTGAGAGATATCTTCCTCAGGAACACATCGCCTAATTACTTGATCCGTACAGTATTTAAACAAGTAGGGATCATTAAAGTAAAACCATTTTACGACGGATAGAAACTTTTTCCTGTCAGGAGACGACCAATGAGACGGGGTCTCTCCAGTTGCCAAATAATTGACAATGTCTACATACTAGGGCAAACTAGTTGCAGCAAAAAGTTGTTCATCAGGGAAAGATTCACGGATCAGAGTGGTTTGCAAGGAGTTATCTTCGAACGTCAATCGGGAGAGGTGATCAGCTACGACGTTCTCCACCCCCTTTTTATCTTTGATAATCAAATCAAACTCTTGGAGAAGGAGAATCCAATGTATTAATCGCTATTTTGTATCCTTCTTAGACAGGAGGTACTTCAACGCAGCATGATCAGTGAAACAAATTATCTGCGAGCCAATCAGATATTGTCTGAATTTTTCCAGTGCAAATACAATTGCCAGTAACTCCTTTTCGGTAGTGGAGTAGTTTCGTTGCGCTTCATCAAGGGTTCTGCTAGCATAGTAGATCACAGTAGGCTTCTTGTCCTTCCTTTGCCCTAATACAGCTCCAATCGCTGTGTCACTTGCATCACACATCAACTCAAAAGGAAGATTCCAATCCGGAGATTACATTATTGGAGCTGTTGTGAGGTGTTGTTTGAGTTTATCAAAGGATTCCTGGCACTCACTGTTCCATTCAAATGGTTGGTCCTTAACAAGGAGTTGGCACAGTGGCCCAGATACAACATTGAAATCCTTAATAAACCTCCGGTAGAAACCGGCGTGACCTAAAAATGATCGTATTTCTTTCACTGTGGTGGGGACAGGAAGGTTGGAGATTATATCATTCTTTGCCTTGTCTATCTGTATTCCCTCAGCAGACATGATATGTCCCAAAACAATCCCTTTTGTCACCATAAAGTGACATTTTTCCCAGTTAAAGACCAAGTTTTTATCCTCACATCTTTTCAAAACTTTCTGGAGATTCCCTAAGCAATCCTCAAAGCTACTTCCAAATACGGAGAAATCATCCATGAAAACTTCCATGATCTTTTCAACCATATCACTAAATATGCTCAGCATGCACCTCTGGAATGTAGCAGGTGCATTACATAAGCCAAAAGGCATCCGGCGATATGCAAATGTTCCAAAAGGACAGGTAAAAGTGGTTTTCTCTTGATCAGCAGGATCACTTTCAATTTGGTTATAACCACTATAACCGTCCAGGAAGAAATAGAATTGGTCTGCTACTCTTTCGAGCATTTGATCCATGAAAGGCAAAGGGAAATGATCCTTTCGAGTCACCGCATTCAATCTTCTATAATCAATACACATGCGCCAGCTTATGGTAACACGTGTTGGCACAAGTTCACCGTCTTTATTTTGTACCACAGTAACGCCAGCTTTCTTCGGCACTACTTGGGTTGGACTTACCCAAGGACTATCCAAAATTGGATAAATAACCCCAACATCCAACAATTTTATAACTTCCTTCTTCACTACCTCTTGCATGTTTGGGTTAAGATGCCTTTGTATTTGCCGACATGGTTTGGCGTCTTCCTCAAGATAAATCTTGTGTGTGCATATGGATGGACTTATTCCCCTTAAGTCAGCGACAGTCCAACCCAATGCACTTTTATGTTGCTTTAGTAGCTTTATCAGTTTACCTTCCTGTTCCTAATTCAAAACGGATGAAATTATAACAGGAAAGGTCTTCTCTTCTCCCAGAAATACATATTTCAATTCCTTCGGGAGTTCTTTCAATTCCAATTTCGGAAATTGCAGGTTTGACGGCACTTCCAACTTTGTCTTTGGTGGCAATTGTTCATATTGAGCTGTCCACATTGCCCTTGCAACTTCCTCTTCCATAACTTCCAATACGGCACATATCTGGCTTATCATCTCATCTTGTGGAGTGTATCTATCCAATTCATAACATGAGTTAGTCATAATGGACTCCACGGGATCAGAGTGAGCAGTTGAATCAAAGCAATCTTAGATTACCGATTCCACCCAATTCACTTCCTCTTCCTCATCATCAAAACCTTCAATTTTGGGATTTGAAAAGATCTTGATATTCAATGTCATGTTCCCGAACACTACGGTCATAACTCCACTCCTTACTTTAATGGTCGCATCAATCGTTGCGAGGAAAGGACGTCCAAAGATCACCGGAATCTGAGATTTAGCATTGTAAACTGGTTCGGTGTCTAGAACAACAAAGTCAACAGGAAAGACAAAGGTGTCGATCTGGACTAAGACATCCTCCAGGAAAGACAAAGTTGGAGAGTAATGCGAGTGGGTTTAAGTTCTCCCAACCCTAGCTGTTGGTAGACAGTATAAGGTAAAAGATTTATACTCGATCCTAAATCGAGCAGCGCATTGTTCACTTTCTTTTGACCGATTATACAAGAAACCATTGGCGTACCTGGATCCTTGTATTTGGGAGGCAAATCATGTTTTAGAATCGCACTCGCTTGGCAAGCCATGTAAGCACTTTTCTTCACACTTTGCTTCTTATTTACAGTGCACAAGTCTTTTAGGAACTTGGCATAGGCAGGTACTTGTTTTATTGCGTCAAGGAGTGGGAGGTTAATTTTCACTTGCTTAAATATTTCCAGAAACTCTTGACTTTTGGTTTCTTGTTGAGGTTTCTTCAGCCTCTAAGGATATGGTGCCGGAAAAGGGCATTTGGGTGCCTCCTCAAGGAGAGGTTCTTTTCCGGGACTTTTCTTTATTTTGATATCCTCAAGAGCTGTTGTTTTGGGCTCAACTATTCTACCCTCACTTCCTTCTTCCATCAATTCCTCTTCATTCTCTACATCTTCTTCATCATCAACTACAGGGTATGAGGGAAGAGAGACTTTTTCAATCTCCTTTCCACTTCTCAACACAGTTACAGCCTTGGCTTCCTCATATGGTCCAGGTCCCGAGGGTCCTGTACCTGAGTGTTGACCTTTAGGATTTGGCTCTGGTTGTGCAGGGAACATAGTTCGTTCTCGATCCCCTTGTTGGGCAGCTAACCTCTCTACACTTGTATTGAGCTTACTCATTAACTGCATCATTTGCTGCAACATGAGTGTATTAGCATCCTCATGTGCCTTCTTATGAGGTGGCACGTAAGTGTTAGATGAGGTTTGGTTGTTGCCCCCTGATTGTAGTTGGATTGAGGTGAATGATTTTGTTGATATTGATTCTGGTGATACCCTTGATTTTGTTGATAGGTAGGATGAGGTTGGTAGCTCTGTTGATACCCTTGGTTTTGCGGTCGGTACTGATTCCCTTTGTTCGGCTGCCACTGTTGAGATGGGTTTGCTGTGGCAGCATTGGGTTAGAATTAGGAGGGGTAGAAATGGGATTATCAGCACTATTGATGGAATCTTCAAATAGATCTATGATGAAAGATTCAGTGGAGTTAAAGGGCATAGAAGGACACATACAATACAGCTTGTGTTCTGAAGAACAAAAAGAAAAAGAAAGATAGAAATGGGAGAAGGAGAGATCAGATCAATCAAAAGATTCTGGCCTTTTTTACTGTCCCCGGCAACGGCGCCAAAAACTTGGCAAGACTTGAAATGTGTTCTCCGAAGAGTACGTCCAAGTATAGACGGTCGTGTCGAGTAATAACCGGTAAGACCGAGTCGTATTCCCAAGGGACGGAGATGGGAGCAAGAAACCTAGATTGAATCCTAAAGAAAATAAAAGATGATTACTTGAAGAGTGGTTCGAACGATCCTACTGAATTAAAAATTATAACTTAAAGAAATAGAATTAAATAATAATTAAATCAGACAGAATTAAACAATGTGGTTTTATAAATATAAAAAAGGTGTTGGGAACATGCGAGTCTACATTGCACCAACCACTATCATGACTTAGCGCTAACACACAACTGGGGCTTCATCTTTCTAGTATTCCTTATTTCACAAAGGGATTAAGTAAAGCAATCCTAATTACTAAGAATGTTAACATTACATAACTAGTAATTTAAATTCCTTTGCTTACTATGAAGATCTGAAATAAGAGCTAATTAAAACTTTGAACTATGATTAACAAATTGAGTATAGGATATTCAATATGTTCATCCACATGTTCATCGTGCTAATTGGCCAAAAGAGATTTTATTCCAAAATCGGTTTTCAATTTGAACTTAACAAGATCAATTTGGACTTAGTTTCTGAAGTAAAAGTTAATAGAAATACTAAAAAGAATCTGCCCAAATCATAAACATGCCAATCGATTGCTAATGATAGCAATCGATTGGTATAATATGACTCCCAATCGATTGGTAAAAGAACCAATCGATTGGCTTGGAATCTATGGCAATCGATTGGGTTTCGTTTCCAATCGATTGCCATTGATTCTTCCCCTGAATCATGACAGTGGCTGGGAAACAATGTTTCTTCACATTATTCCCAACCAGAACTTTTACACTAGCATATTTGTGACTGCATGGATATAGATAAACTAAAATATAGAATCATACTTTGACAGGAATGAAACTTATGAACTAGAATTCTCGAAATCAAACTAAAACTATAATGGGATTTACAATCAAACAATTTCTAAACAACAAGCTACAAAGAATAAACCTGAACTTCAGATTGAATTCAAAATCTTCTGATTTGATCTTGTTTAAAACTACCAACAATGGTGAAATCCTACAAAAACAAGTAAACAATGAGCCAACCCCTAACCCCTTTTTACTCTCCTCTATTTATACAGTAATATCACGAGCTAAAAGCGTCCAGGTTTATAGTGTAACGGCTGGTCGTCATCTTGATTGCTGAGATCTTGCGCCATTAAAAAACTTTGACTCCAGCTTTCACCAATCGATTGACAATAATACCAATCGCTTGATAAATATACCAATCGATTGTTAAAAATGTCAATCAATTGGTATAAAAAGGTATCAATCGATTGAACTATGACAATCGATTGGGATTCAAATTACATCCTTAAGTTCTCTTTTGAATCTAAAGCTATCCCTTTATATCCTGTTATTCATACCAACTTCAGAACCTGCATTTAAGAAGGCTAAACACAACACATACCACGAAAAGCACGTCATTGTGTAAGAAGAAAGATTAAAGCACAACTGCAGGTAATTCCATAGACATGGGATTAAATCCAGTCAATTTTTACTCTTTATCGAGCTAATATTAAGCAAATATCAGCTCTCATCATGGCCCAAAGATGGTATGAGAGACCTGTAAGAATATCTAGATTGTACGTGAGAAGATGAAGACAGCTCAGACCTGACACAAGAGTTATGGTGACAAGGAACGCAAGACTTAGAGTTTTCCGTTGGGGATCACGTGCTACTCAAGGTTTCACCGATTCGAGGATCGTCAGATTTGGTCAGAAGAGAGGCAAGTTATTGTCACGATTCATCGGACCATTCAAGATTTTAGAATGTGTTGGGAAGGTTACTTATCGCCTTGTATTGCCACCGAAGATGTCAAGAGTGCACAACGTTTTTCACATCAGTATGCTGAAAAAGTATACCCACAACCTAGTGCACGAGATCAACTTCGAAGATATTGAAGTCAACAACAATGTTACATTCGACGAAGGACCATTTTGCATGTTGGATCGAGGGATCAAGAAACTCAGAAACAAGGAGATTCGTTGGTAAAGATTCAGTGAAAGCATCATGATGAAGGTGAAGATTCATGGGAGTTAGAGTCAGAGATGCGAGAGATGTTTCCATTTTTGTTTTAGACCTTGTTCGTTTTTTTATTTCGAGGACAAAATCCTTAATGAGTGGTGGATGATGTAATACACTATGTTTTGATATATAAGAAGACTTGGTATTTTCATTTCTGTATACTTTTATAACCTTTCCTTTCCTTTTGGTGAGTTTTAGTTACCAATCGATTGCCTTAAAATCCCAATCGATTGCCACTGTTTAGATACCAATCGATTGCCTTATTTTCCAATCGATTGCCATCCTACCGACCTGGATTCATTATGTGGCAAGATACCAATCGATTTCCATCCTTTACAATCAATTACCTTCAAATATCTGTAACCTATTGATTGCCATCGTTTCCAATCAATTGGCATAAGCAGAGACAAGTTTTCTTCTTTGTCTCGTGGTTTGACACATGGCACTCTCAATTTCTATATACGCATTCATTTCAGGCCTTGGGTCTGTTTTGTTTGTTTTGGTTGAGAGAGAGATTGTTATATATTTATATACACACAAACATCCATATATACATACATACACACACATACACTGCCTTGGCAGTAAGAGAAGAAGAAAGAAGACAAAAGAAGAGAGAAAAAGATAGAAAGAAGACAGAGGCAGAGAGGAAGAAAGAGAAGAGAAGAGAGAGGAACTTGAGGTTTCAAGCTCACACATACCCAAACTAGCCCTAGGTGAGTTACAACTCACTTGGTCTCTTTATATTGCTGTTTTACAAGTTTTTATGAGGATTGGTTGTAGCTAATACATCATTATGACGTTTATATATGTTGTTTTTATAAACTACTAGAGAAGATGAAGTGCCAATCGATTGGCATTATTCCCAATACATTGCCATCCGTCTGATCCCAATCGAATGGATAAGTTTCCAATCGATTGCCATAAATTATGAACCAATGGATTGCCAAAGCTAGCAATCGATTGGTATGGTTTTGGATCCAATTGATTGACATTATTGCTCAATCGATTGTTATGATTTTGTCCCAATCGATTGGACCTTATCCCAATCGATTGGTATTGGCAGAACATGGATTCCTTTGCCTATTTATTATATTAAGGGTTCGATTATTCTATTCTCGATTCGGACTTCTATTTTGTAACTATGGGTTAGACAGGGGTAATGTAACACCAAAGAATAAAGGATAACTTGATAAATGGAAGAATATGACTACGTGGGTAACATGTTGATTCGTGTATGAGTTTGATATTCGTTTCTTTTAATTAGAGTAGTTAGGCCACATTGGAAATTGTCATGTATCGATATTAGAACGTAACTTAGGTAGGTTTGGTAAGTTCTGGGAATGGTACGTAGACGGACGTTTGGCCATGATATGGTCTTAAAAGCCACTGAACTGATAAATGTTCTTAAAAAGGCGGTGAGCTAGACTAAGCAGTCCTCAGATAAATCAGAGGATTCATGACATATTCTTAAAAGCCGGTAAACTGTTAAATGTTCTTAAAAGGGAGTGAGCTGGAAGTATAGTAGATGACACTGAGTCGTGGCAATAGATTGATATGCCTTGTTTGAAATGTTATGTTCCTGAAATGCGGTGAGTAGGATATATGTTCTTAAAAGCTGGGGACGGACTGACGTGGAGTCCATGACATGCGGTGAGTAGGGTATATGCTCTTAAAAGCGATGGACGGAATAAGGGTGTATCCCTAGAGTTAAATGATTGAGTTTGTTTCATTCAGTCAAAGTTTGTTGAATATTGATCTTCGAGTAACAAGACGACAAGGGTTGTTAACAACGTTGAATAAAGGAGAAGGATATTATTATAATAGAACTTATCTCGTGTCTTCATAGACTTGTTATTTACTTCAGATAACTGGTACCTTGTTAGTTTATAACTCAGCTCTCAGTAAGCTGATGGCCTTCATTGCCTAGATTTTCCCCGTCCAGACTATCTTGTACCTTATCCTGCAGATGACGGAGCCTACAAAGATGGTTATTATTCGGGAGGAGAATACACCGAGGATGGCCCCATTAATGATGCCTATGTCGGGGAGGACTACGACGCTGATGTTTACACCAGCTGAAGATCTGGAGATAGTTATTAGTTTATTATTTTTGTTTAGACTATTTTGTTATATTTGGTATTTGGGCATATGTTGCTTCCAAACCTTATGTACTTTCGCTATAACTCTACTGTTGTAATAACTCTGATGTTTGTAATACAAGCAACGACTATTATATCCAGTTTGTTTTTATTACTATTCTTGTTGTAGACTAGTACTGTGTGATGTGGATACTTAGTGACATTCACCAGTCATTCCCTATGGACCCAAAAGGGAAATTTATTTTTCTCTATTTTTGCTGCTCCGGGGCGTGACAGAACGGACAAGGCGAGTGGCGACAGCCCGAGCAGAAAGTCACTCTGCATTCTAAGCACATATATGTCATCCCAGCGACCACGGGATGTTCATGATACTTATAGAGATGCTGAAAAGGCTTTTATTTATTTATTGTTTTTAGGGTTTAGGAAATCTCCTAAACCTAGGAAACATATATATATATATGAGATATATACTCATTGTATACAACTTTTGCTTATATTTCATAATTTTGAGAGAGAAGAAGGCAAGAAGAAGAAGAAGAAGAAGTGCAAGGTTCTTCATGGATTTCTACAACAATTCCATGCTGTCTACTCCCTTTATGGCCAACTAAACTCCTGTTCTAGGGTTTCAATGAAACCCTAGCTATGTAAAAGTTTTCTTTTTTTATGTTTTTCTTTTAGCTTTAACTTTATCCAATAGGTGATAATTGTATGCTTGAGGTTATTGACATAAAATCATATTTTAATGCTTAAATCATTATTTTCAAGGTTTATTCTTAGCTTAGATTTACTTTTGTTTCAATGTGCTCCATAGCTCATATTTTCGGTGATGAGTAAGACTTTGGGCACACACAAATTTCACAAACACAATCCACAAACACCACAATGTGTCTATCTCTCTCCTCTGTGGACCCTATAGTGTTAGTGGACCCGACCAGGAGAGAGATAGACACATTGTGGTGTTTGTGGAATGTGTTTGTTTCTAAAGACTTACTATTCGGTGATTGTATGGGATTTGTGTATGTAATAGTACTTACGGAACTATGATTATAATCATTGAATATTCCATGCCTAGTAAGATGGAGTGTGCTACAACCCTAGTTTAGTGCAAGACACTATATGCTAACTGAAGATGTGATATGTTTGTAACTAAATCTTGGTTATTTTCTCATAGGAGGAATCAGGTTGGTAGCCATGATTCCCCATAATTATCCAAATACAGTAATCTAAATGAATGTATAAATGGATCTTTTATATAATTAGTGGTTGATATGTGATCTTAGATCCCTTTTTTCCATGCTTTTCACAAACTCTACTACTTGCTTTATTTAGTTTAACTAAGTCTTAGTTAATTACTATATTTACAAACCACTTTAGCAAATCTTGAAATTCTATAACAAATCAATCTTATTTTCCATAGTCAATTAGAATTAATATTATAGAGTCTTAGTAAGTTCATAGCGTAGTCCCTGTGGTTTCGACCCCTACTTATCACTATCTCATAATTTGAGTATGGTAATTTTATCTTGATATTGACAACATCAATCACCTATTTGATCAGCTCCAAGGGTCTCAGGTATTTTCGAAGATAGACTTGAGGTCGAGGTATCATCAATTGAAGGTTAAGGCCAAGATGTGGAGAAGACAACCTTTAGGACAATATGAATATTTGATAATGCCATTTGGGATTACTAATGTGCCAACTGCCTTTATGGATGTGATGAATCGTGTTTTCAAATCTTATTTAGATGAGTTTGTAATTCTGTTTATAGATGATATCTTAATTTATTCTAATAGTCCGGATGAGCGCAAGCAGTAGTTGAGGTTAGTCTTGTTACGACTACGAGAGAAACAATTATTAGGGAAATTGAAGAAAATGAGTTTTGGTTTACAAGTGTCACTTTCCTAGGACACATGATCTCCAAGGAAGGTATTTCTATAGACCCATAAAAGATAGAAGCTATCATGAATTGGTCAAGGCCAACTAATGTGTCTGAGACTCAGTTTCTTGGGATTAGAGGGATTAGCTGGTATGGACACACGGCCTCGGGGGTCTACCCCATTTTTTTTCGGGATGAATTTGGTCTTGAAATTTCTTGAAAAGTCTGTGAAATTAGATGTAGAGTCGCCACTTGGTCTTTAGGGAACCAAGAAACCCAATTTGACTCACTCAAACAAATAAAGGGCACCTATCCTTCATAACTAAATAACATGGCTCGGGGTTTTGGTACGAGAGAGGAATGAGCCTTCGCTAAGAATAAAACAAGAAATGAGCCTTCGCAAAGCATCCAATAATCATCTTATATTATGTTTGGTTCTACAATTAATACTATGATAAGTATATTACACAACACAAGAAACTTGAAATGGAAGATCAAAAGATAAGATATCATTCATAAGATCTAAACAAAATATCACACAATGCAAAGTGAAAGATCACACAAAACAAACTTAGGAAAAACATCTAATCACATATCAAGTAATCAAGTTTTCCTAGTGTAAGAGGGGGACATGAGTTGTTCTTGAAACAAATAATCAAAGAAAATATGCTTAGCAAACTAGGATGTATGCATGTTGATTCTTGAGAAAAGAAGACCTCTCAATCCCTGGGACAGATGAGAAATGAAGATTTGATCGAGGGGAAGCATGAACGTGTGATCAACTTCAATCCTTATAATCTTCTTAGATTAGGAGTCACAAAAACTCCAAATCTTGCATGCATGCAATGTATGTTCCTAGAGTGTATAAAGTAGTAGTATGCTTGTTCATGGATTTTCTAAAGTGACTTGAAAGTATAGAATATGAATGAATGTATGAAGAATGTTATTATAGGATATGTACAAAAGTAGTATGAACAACTACCTAAGACATGAACTAATTTAGAACGCATGTGAACATCTAATCAAGAAGTAAAAATCAAAATTAGTATGCTATGAATAGTGGACATAATGTTTGAATCATCTTGCAAAATAGAAAAGTGAGGTTAGAGGCACTTTAAACTTATGAAATTTTATGGAGATCATCCCTACTATTTCTAGAACACATAGGATAAAGACAAATCAAGATTAAAGTTATAGATTGAGAGAAGTCATATAAACAAGAGAGGTTACTCTACAACCAAATATGTACTATTAACTGAAATGTAGAAAAATCTTTGAAAATGAAAACAAATATTTGATGGCTCATAATACACAGAAAGTTCCCTAACAAACTAAAGTTTAAGGTAAAAATGATATTGGACCACTCTTAGTGGAAAGTTTTCTACAAAAGCAGTTGAAAGTTAACCAAAGCAGCTGTAACAGAAAAATAGAATGTTTGGAAGGAATGTTTGAGTCAAAAAGGAAGCCTTCCAAGTGTGTAAAAATCAAACCAAAAATCTTAGGTATTCTCTAATGAGTTAGAAAGACTTTCCAAGTAATAACACAATCATCCATTGAGTATCAATCCTAGAATGGTATTTTGAAGTTGAATAACTCACTGTGGGGGGTTTTAGAGGGGTTTTGGAAAGGGGGTTTTGAAAGTGTATTTCTGGCACTTAAATGAAGATTACAACCACTTAAACAGTCATCTCCAAACTCATATCAAGAACTTCCCAAGATATTTGCAAAACATGATTTTGTTTGGAAAATAACTACAAGAATACATGAGAATGTATTGAAGTTAGATCATCATCTATCAAATATGTTTTTGAGGTTAAGAGCTATTATCCATACGGATTCACTTCCTCAAATACTATGTCATCATCTAGATGGTGATAGATAAATAAGTAATCAAAGAAATCATAAGAAGAAATGAGGTCGAGGGAGAGATGATGCAAATGACAAAAAAAAATCAAAATAGAAATGAGATGAGGGAGGATCATGCAAATGAAAAAGGAATCAAAATAGAAATGAAGGTTGAGAAGAGATTATACTAGACTAAAAAGAAATCAAAAATAGAAATGGGGTTGAGAAGGGGAAATGCAAGGATGACAAAGAAAAATAAAAATAAAAATAGAAATGGGATTAGGAGAGAAGAACAAGTATGAAATTGATAATTTATTAATGGTGAAACCACAAGCATTTAACCTCTCATATATGTGTATATGTGGGCGTAGATTGCTCTCTAACTTCTAAGAAATCATTGTAATGATAAAATAGATTGAAATAGTTGTAGAAATAAAATAAAAACTCACATTTTTCTGATTGGAAGTATGAAAAACCTCTCTTTCTTCTCTCTTTTCCTCTCTTCTTCTCTATTTCTTTCCCAAAGCTTCAACTAAACACTTCAAGTCCCCTTAAAATGGAATCCAAAGGGTATCTTTTATAGGCCAATTTGGGAAGGTATTTTGGGTTTTGAAAAGTCTCTAATTGGTCCAAAAAGTTCATAATATCAAAACTGTGTCGTTTTACTCGTTGAAAATTTGAATTAGAACCCAAAAATTACCAAAATAAAAAATGAAAACTCACTCAGAGTTCTACCGTGGCACTTTCCCACTGCCGCCGCGGCAGTGGTCCAGTGCCGCAGCGGCAGTCAACCCTTTGGTTGACCAAATTTTACATTTAGGGCTCCGGAACTCTCAAAATTCGCAAAACTGCCCTATTTATTCCAAAATTCACAGAAAATATATACGGACTCCAAAATTAAGATTGTGATATACCGTTGGAAAGATATTGAGGTCTAATTTCCATCAAAAAAAAATTTGTTTGAAGTTGGGTCAATTTGGAAAGTTTTGCAGTATTAGCGATAAAAGTCGATTTGATCTCCTTTTTCGTCTTCAAAAATTCATAATAAATTCGTTTTAAGTCTAAAAATCATGTGCAATATACCATTGGAAAGATATTGACCTCTAGTATTTGATAAAAATATTTTGACATCGCAAAGGCAACTTTGACTTTTGTCAAACTTGCAGTCAAATCAGTTAAATCAGTGCATTTTCAAGAAATTTTAAGAAGTTCTGGGAGCCTCCGGTGACTGACATTTTCGTCCGATTTTCTTTTAAATCATATTTTAAGACTTTTCACATGATTGAGAATGATTTCAGAGCTTTCGGGTGATTTCAGAAAATTTCGGTCAAATCGATATCAACCAGTCAAACGGGAACTTCCGGGACTTCTGGGAGTCTCTGAGAGCTGACATTTTCAAACCTTTTTCCTTTAAAATAGTTTTTTGTTTATTTTGAACGACATTGAATGTTTTCTGATTTTCTAGGCCAATTTGGTGAGTTTTGGTTTTTTTTAGGGGCATTTTGGTCATTTCTACTAATTTATTGAGTTCTTAAGAGTTAGAGGCAATCTCTGGAAATCCGATCTTTCTAATTATCGAGATTCGACATGCTTGTGGCCTCCTAAATCTATTAGCCAACAAAATGGGGTGTCTACAACTGGATATTATAGAAAATTAGTGAAAGACTTTTCAAAATTGCTACACTGATGACACGACTAATGAGGAAAGATGTACCGTTTAAGTGGAACAAGGAGTGTGAGGATTTCTTCTTGACATTGAAGGACAAGTTGACCACAATATCGATACTTACAATACCGTCAAGTATCAAAAATTTCAGAATTTATAGTGATACTTCTCATCAAGGTTTGGGATGTGTTCTAAAATAAGATAACAAGGTGATAGGTTATGCTTCAAGACAGTTAAGACATCACGAGAAGAACTATCCGACACATGATTTGGAGTTAGCGACGATAATCTTCAATTTGAAGATTCGGAGGCATTAACTGTACGGGGAGTAACAAAGTCAAGACAAAAGATTCACATTAGGCCTCTCTATGCAAGTTAATTTTGCAAATATGTTGCAGTTCCAAATTCGCCAATGACCAGAAGCTTTTGCGTTTGGTGGGCATTTTAGGCCGCCAAACGCAACGCCAAAAGAGACCATAATATGGTTGAAATGAATTTGTCATAAATTTGTCAACATCTGTCATGTGAAACTCGATTCCTTTGTTCGTATGCGTATGGGTGTGCCAAACACAAGACGATGTCGAAAAATATCTTCCCTATTGAGAAAGTGTTAGTGCATTTATAAATATTTTAGTTAAGATAATATATATATACAACATTATATGTATATATGCTTTTTTTATTAATAGTTTAGATTAGGGGTGTAACAAAACAGCCCGGACCAACTGAACCGATTAGTTTGGTTCGATTCGGTCGATTTTCAAAAACTTCATACAATGCATTAACCAAACCGAGCCAAAATTTTACACTAAATTAAAGCAAACCAAAAGTGATCGGTTTGACTCAAAATCGCACCAAACTAAACCGAACAAAACCATTTTCACCCCTAATTCAAATAGATAATATAATGTTAAAAGTATTTAATTATATGATCCCTACAATGTAAAACTTGGAATACTGTAATATATAAACTTTAATTAGTTAGTACTCTTGTCTTCATTCTAAGTGTTTCAGAATCTTGAGTAAAGGGGACCCCCTCCTTTTGTTGATCAAATATCAAATACTTCATCAAATATCAATCAATCACTCACCTTTGTACCTATTATTTATGTTTCCATGTGCCTTCCTCCATAATCCTTACAAATTCATGGGCCACGGAGGGGGCCATATCTTCAACTCATTCATTGATTAAACTCTTTGACTCTCCCTCTCTCTCGTTCAATTTAAGAGACTTTTATTCTAATTTTAAAATTCCCCAAATTGAGAGTTTTACTTCAAAAGTCAATTCGCTTCAACTTTATTCCTAATTACATAAATTTTTCTCATTTTTCATTTGATATGACACTAAAATTTTAAATTGAAAAGAATTATAATAATGAAAAATTATAAAATTCAACACAACAAATAAGGAGAGCTACAAAATATTCTCATCTAATTTCTCTCTAGCTACACCAGCGGTGTGCCATGGAGGAGAGCGGTGTAACAATTATTATTATTATTATTATTTTTTTTTTTTAATGAGTGTGTATGTAGAGAGAAATTTGGTATGTGTATTCAGTAACCGACTAAACTAAACTTTCTTTAGTAGTTGATATTTCAAAAAGGTCCCTTAATTTGGGTACAACACTATAATACTGTTTATTTTGGATACTTTTCCTTAGTCTTTTCGTTATGTTCTAAGATATTATTGACCCACCTGTGTGCCATTTGTGTTACATAGACATATTATATACGTGGATCAAGAACAATTTAATATTGTAGCAAAAGTATCTTCCTAATGTGGTATGGAGGGAGAAAATAAGTAAGGGTAAATTACACTTTTCACCTTGTGACCGATTTTACTTTAGTCCCTATATTTTTAATATTTTCTATTTAGTCCCCCAAGTTTTATGAGTGTTTAAGTTTGGTCCAATAACAAATATTTCGTCGCTAAAAGACGCTATTTGCCACAATTTTTTTATTGAACTAAATTTCAACACTTATCAGACATAGGCTCTGTTTGGTTCATGGATTTCTTCAGGAAAAAGAAAAGGGAAAGGAAAACTAGCTCCCTTGTTTTTTCCTTGTGTTTTATTTTATGCTTAAATAACATCAAAATTAAATTGAAAATTTCTAGAATATAATTGTAATATATGAATAATGGAATGTAAATGACTCAAACCATTCAAAATGTTCAATTTATTTCTCATTCTCTCTTCTTTCCTATTTTCCTCACTAACCAAACAAAGGAAAACATTTTCCTCCATATTTTTTTTTTCTTTTCCCTCACTAAATCCAAAAACCAAACAAAGCCTTAAGGGACTAAATTGAGAAAATTGAAATATAGAGACTAAAGGTAAATCGGCCCAAAGTAAGAGTGTAAAAAGTTTAATTTACCCTGTTTATTTATATATGTATACGTACGGTAAGGCTCTTAAGTGAATATTATTGAGTGGAAATACACAGTGAACATATTTTTTAGCCTAAAAGAACCCACGGGCTGCCCCGTTGACCCACGGGTTCTTTAGACTAAAAAACATATTCACTAAGTATGTTCACTCAATTTTATTCACTTAAGAGTCTGACCGTTTATATGTATAGAATGTTAGTATGCAAATATATATATACACATCTCCCCGAGGAGTATACCCCAACTTGGTCACCCTAATTAAAGTTTTGTTAGTATTGTCATTTTTTGGAGTATGGCCGGTGGCAATTTGATATATCATCAGAAGTATTTTGCTCTCTGAATGTGGTTGACCCTATTTAGTGACAATTCATGTACATATATCAACTTGTATGTCTGTCCATCATCGAACTCACCCATTCTTTTCTTGAACCTTGTAGCCCACCATCACTTAATATATATATATATATATATATATGTAAGTGTGTACACATACATGTATAAGTATGTATACGATATAATAAGAATATGGTAATGATATTGTATACAGTTTTTTATATAAGAAAGCAGATTTTAATCGTTGGATCAAGATAATATTATTAAGTAATACAAAGTCTTGACCGAACGGTTAAAAGTTGATATTTATATATATATATATATATATAAGAAGATATTTACAATATCATTACCCATAAGAATATATATTTTTGTTCATCCCAGAATTGCTCACATTTACTCATCATACTCTTCTATTGGCTAATGCAGTGGAATTCATGATTAAATGAGAATTAATTAATAATGTAAAGTACTAGACCTCACTGTATTAGCCAATAGAAAGGAGAGTGAGCAATTTTGGGTAAGAAAAATTGCATTCCACATAATAATGTTAATTAACTTAATTTAATTCTGGGTTCGTTGTGTCTGGCAGTTGGTAGTTTTTTCAGGTAAAGTCTGAGGAATCTTTCATTTATAGCGTGAAATACGCTTCCGTGACCAGTGGGGATATTTAAAATCCATGCAATCCGGCTCTAGTTTTTACAAATGTAGTAATCCCAATAAATACCTTGCGTAGTATATATGCTTCAACCCATCCCAAAGAGTTAAGTTTGATTTCAATTTCTTGAATAGGCTTGTTTGGCAACTGCTTTTGAAGTTTATCAGTGATTAAGAAACTTAATAAGTTATAATTTAGATGATCGTTTGGAAATTTCAATTTCTGTGATGGAGTTGAAGAAAAAAAAAGTGAGTCAATTGTAATTTTTTATTAACTATTTTTTGCAATTTTTGGATGATCACTATTTCTTTCGATTAAAAAAAAAAAAAAAAAGAGTTAATGGTCAAACTGCACTATATTATATACATATGTGTAGTTCTTTTTTCTCGATTTTTTTATTTTTTTTCGTATACCCAACTGACAATTTAGAAAATTTGGGAAATGTTGTTTTTTTTTTTGGGTCAAAGATAAAAGTTTTAGAACTTTTTTGTTTATTTAATTTTTTTTATTGGACAATTTTGAAACTTGGAAATTGAAGAACATGACAATTGATTAATTTGAATCCCAATGTTAGTACATTGATTGGGGGCGTTACCAATTACCCATGTTTAGATTTGCCTAATATTGATTTACTTCTTGCATGAATATATGAAAACTCATTATTCTTAATGTTTTATTAATTTTACATTCCAAACTTCTATATGATTGAAGATCAACTTTGGTTTAACAAATGGTAATGATAGAGCATGTGCCACCATGTGCTCATGTGAATGGCAGTCGGCTGCACGTGTGACACGTGTAGTGTTATTTGAACTCGAGATTGTCCATGATTTTGCTACAAATATAATATAGTGCAAGTCTATAGCGAGCCGTTTCTCATACGAGAAGGAGGATTTTAACCGTTGGATGAGAATCTGACAATAAATGCATATTCAGATGCTTGGAATCTTATGGCTAAATTCTTATCCAACGGTTAAAATTCTCTCTCTCATATGAGAAGTTTTTTACAATAGCCACCTTATAATATATACATCAACAATGATACACCCACATCTCCTACCACACATTCAACCACATTCGTGCTTTAAATACATATACCATGTGCTGGGTAAGTGGTGCACAGAAAAGTGTGAAAAAATCAAATAGCACAGAGTACATACATTTAAAATATAAGATGTGATTGGAGATGTGGTTGGAGATGTGAATGTATCATTATTGATATATTCACGCACATAGAATACATATTTATGTGTTTCTAACTTGATCACATAACTCCAACTTGTTCTTTCTTTCACCAAGTGCTGCTATAGTAGTGTGTTTTACGTGTTGTTTTTGGCAATTGAGTTTATAAGTGATTATTGAATTTCAAAGCTAAAAACGAAGTTGTTTGACAAACTAGATTCTGCAATTCGCAAAAAAATGTGAGTTAATAGCAAAAAATTATGACTTAGCTTAAAGTTACCTTGGACAACTTTTAATAATTTTTACAATTGAATCACAAAAGTAGAAATTGTGCCAAACAAGCCTTCACAAGTATTTGAATGAAAAGTTTAGAAATTTATAACCTCAAAAGCTTTCTCCAACTTCCACCACCGCCTAACCCCCTCCCCACCCCCCCCCCCCCCCCCCCCTCAAAAAAAAAACACACACACACACACACAAGAAGAAAGAAAGCTATCTCCAACAATTGAAAAACCGCGTATCTTAGTTTCTTTTATCAAAATTCTAAACATTTCAAATGTCTAATTGAGCTGTTTAATTAGTTATATATTTCTATAACAAACCATCAAGATAAAGTTACTTTTTAGTCAAGATTTTTTTATGAGTAATGCTAGGTACACCTAAAATATATACTTAAAAAGAACACAAGTTGATGTGGATATCCTAAAATACTCTTTATACTCTCTATATAGAGGGTATTTTAGGAGATCCACATCAGCTTGTATTCTTTTTAGGTGTTCTTTTTAGGTATACATAACATTACTCTTTTTTTTAATGAGTAATGCTGGGTAGACTTAAACGGGACACCTAAACTATCCACCTGCAGATGTAGATTCCCAAAATTATTCATTAGTTATCAAACAAAGTTTGAATTAATTTCAAAACTACCCCGCACATCAACAGGTGGATAGTTTAAGGCTCCGTTTGATAAAACTGAAAATTAAGTATTGCAACTTAAGTACTGAAAATTTTAAGTGATTGAATTTGCAATATTAAGAACAGTGTTTTAACTAGTGAAATAGATTGCAGTCGATGATTATTTTCAGCAGAATTTTTTCACTTAAAGTTTTCAGTGTTTTTTTTTTTTTTTGATGTTTTTTCAATTAAGTGGTTATTATCAAACGCACTGAAAAAAAATTAAGTGCTGAAAGCTTTCATTTTTACCACTTAATTGGATTATCAAACACACCCTAAATGTCCCGTTTAGGTGTACCTTGCATTACTCTTTTTTAATTCATATCATGGTTAACATAACCTACATTAGCATCCGGATTTAACATAATAAATATGTTAAAGTGCTAATCATGTGAATCTCCGTTCTCGTGGATCACAATCTTTAATTAATTTTTCAACCTTGATTATTGTTAAAATTAACCACTTGTATTTTTAATATTCGTGCCAACTAAAAAAACATATCTTTTGCCTCAAGACTTGTATTTTAAGTCAAAGTTTGAACAAATTATTGATCAAGTTATTGATTTGACAATATACAATTACTGCTAAAGATCTGCCTTATGAGCTTTAATTGTCATATCTAACCCAAAGTTCATCATGTGGTGAGGTTCATTTGTCTCCAGAACATGAATTAATTCACTTATTAGTGGTCCAATAATTTCCACAGTTCAGATTGAGTCATTTCATGAACAAGTGGATTTCTTTTGAATGATTGAATCAATAGTACTTAATACAGCATTTTAGGGACTGATTAGATAGGTTAAGAATTGGTTATATTGTAGTAGTTCATAGAACTGTATCCAACACCATGCAATCGGTTTATGGTTTACTGGTTCAATAGTTTAACAAGGCTAATGTCAAAGTAAAAAGTATCGCTAAAAATTTTAGCAATAATTACCTAAATGTCGCTAAAACTTTTAGCGACACTTTCTGCTTTGGCATTAGCATCACCCTTTAACAATTGGTTGAACAACTTAATATAAACATAAATTTTGGGTGGGACTAAATACCACATTTTTTGCTAAATACACCACCCTGGAGTGTTAAAAGATTAAAAAATATATATTGTGAATGAATGTGGTGTATTTAGCCCCACCCAATTTTTGTTTTTTTATAAAACATATGAATATTTTACATTATCAAGTGGCCTAGCAAGAAATTTTGTCAGTGGTGTCATTCAGTAACATAGCATCATATCAAAAGCTAATTTTACACAATAAATTATCTTTACCAAAATTAAGCGAAAAACTTGTAAATCTTAAAATTGTAAAAAAATAAAAATAAAAAATGAGTACTTGGTAATTACTATCATGACTTCAATACAAAATGCTCCAAAGATAAACAAACACTTTTTTACAATTATTTTTGGGTATTTTCATATATATGTTGAAAATGTTGTATGGGGGCTCAGTGCTTACGCCATCAAATATATCTTTCTCAATAGGTTGAACATATTGAACTAGCACGCAATTTGAATTTGTATTTAAAAAAGAATGGGGCTGTCTGAAATTAACTCCGAAGATTATAAATTTGACAGCCCTTATATTGTGTTTTAGTTGGTTCAAAATAGTAAAAAGCAACTTTTAAATTAAAAGAACATTGCATACAAAAATTAATAAATAATAAAATAATAATAATAATAAAGAGAGAGAGAGAGAAAACCCAAATTCCTTGAAACCCACTATATGTCCTACATGCGGCTCCGCCGCTAAGTATTAACAAATTTCATCGAATTCATGAGTATAATCTTCATATCGTAACAACAGATAAGTTTCATAGTCCCTTTAAGATTTACACAGTGAATTATACATCTTTTTTACACACAATTTTAAATGCATGCATTCTGTGCAGTGTTGTAAGTGGGTCTCAAAAAAGTGTAAAAAAAATTCAAACAACATAAAGTGTCATTCCGAATAGACAATCTGTATAAATAAACTGTAATTAAATCAAACTCACAGTAATTAAGATGAACAGAATGAAAATTTGAGAAAGAATCCGAGCCCAGAGAACTGTTTCCTTAAGACGATTTTGCTCCCTCTTGGTGCAAAAAGTTGATGAACGATCGTCTCCCAATATAGAACAGAATTTCAATTCTGCAGAAGTTGCACTCTAATTTCCAAAATACAGCGAACACAAACCAGTATTAATACTCGAACAACTATGATATGATATGCAGTGAGAGAGAGAGAATAATTTCGTGCTGATGAAATGAAACCAGAGGAGAATATATAGACAGTCTAGTGACTGTTCGAATCAACACATCCAAACAGAGCATTGTAACTGTTGGAGTGGTGACTGTACGAAAATCACATCCAAACATGACCTTATTATTCTGGAAGGACATAACTGTTTGGAAAAGAAAAAAAAAACTGAAGGAAAATTCAAATGAATTTTCTCCAAAAAGATTAATTAATTTCAAACAAGCCCAAGCCCAGCCGGTCGGCGGCGGGGCGCGTGTGTGTGCGCGAGATAAATCTCACAAATGCCTAGATCCTCCCCCCTTAACAAAAGTGGGTACCCCAAAGGGGCATGCCCCTTAGGAGACTTCCCTCTTAAATATCCTTAAGTTCTTTGTTGTTTTTCCTAGGGCAAATTACACTTCAGTCCATTAAACTATACACCTGTTTTCAATTGGGTACATGAACTTTTTTTTTTTTTGCAATTGGGTACATGAACTTTCATCATCTTTCCAATCAGATCCAATTGATGACGCTGTTAGTTTAAAACTAACGGAATTGCCTAGAATTGTTCTTTTTTTGCAATAGGGTACATGAACTTTTATCCCCTTTCTAATCAGATCAATTTGCTAACGGAGTGACATTTTGTTGGACAGAATTATCCAAGTGTCCTTCCTCCAAAATGGCTAAATTGGAACCTCTTTTTTTCATTTTATCTGTCAAAGCAGATGAATTTTCTGTTGACAGAAAGATAATATTGAGTTAAACAATCCTAATTTTCTTATCTTTTGGCCTTTTGGGATGAATTTTTTTTTTCAAGTATTTGTTCGAGATCAACGCAATGGGCTTCAAAATTTCACAAAAAATATACGTTGCAGCCTTATTTTGTTTAGCTCAATATTATTTGTCTGTCAATAGATAAAATTATCTGTTTTGACATATAAAATCAAAAAATGAGATTTCAAATTAGCCATTTTTCTGTTCCAGCAAGGGGGTTTCTCTTCTTTTGATGTCGAAAAGTAGTAAAGGGTATATAAAAAATTGTCAAAATTTGGAGGAAGGACACTTGGACAATTCTGTCCAACAAAATATCACGTCGTTAGCAAATTGATCTAATTGGAAAGGGGATAAAAGTTCATGTACCCAATTGCAAAAAAAGGACAATTCTAGGCAATTCCGTTAATTTTAAACTAACGGCGTCATCAATTGGATCTGATTGGAAAGGGGATGAAATTTCATATACCCAATTGCAAAAAAAAAAAAAAAAAAAAAAGGTTCATGTACCCAATTGAAAACAGGTGTATAGTTCAATGGACTGAAGTGTAATTTGCCATTTTTCCTATGTGGGACAACCAAAGTTTCCCACATTTTCCTCTTTCACCAATGTTTCACATGGGCCACTTTGGATGACAATTTCTCATTCATCCCTTATTGGATTTCAACATGTAAATATACTACGTTCATCTCCTCACGAAGGAGAACACATTCCAATGTGGTCCCGCCCCAAAGAACGTGTGAAACCCTCCTTAAATTGGAGCCAAAGTTTACTTAAAACTAGTTATCTAAAATCTAATTTTCCAATATAAAGTACAAATATTTAAAGCTGTGTGAAAAAATTTGTGTGATTCACTGCGTGAGTCTAGCATTTTCCTTAAGATAAAGATTTTCTGTAAATTCTTGCACAAGTAAAATAGACTAACTGGTTCAACAAACCAGTTCAGTGAAAATTTATCCATTTTCATTGTTTTGCACCAATTTTTACCGGCCGATTTAGGTATTCCGCTTACATAAATATTAAATCGGATGATCTACTTGTTTACGGTTCAACCTATTGCAGTAGCGGATCCAATACAGTTGACTATGGATTACATTAACCTGTTTAAGAGCAACTCCAATCACATTATTCATACTATATTGATTTTTAGAAAAGACTGATAGAAAACAAAATTGAAGCCGAATCTTATTAGCTTTTATACATGCATAGAATTGGTTGTTTATCAAACCAATACGATAATTTTTTTTTTTTAACAAAATACATTAGAAAACAAAAGTTTAACTGAAATTTTGATCGTATTTTATGCCATTATAAAACAGCCCTCCTAATTAGCACTGAGGCATTTACCAAAAAGGACCTCAAAACACTATTTATTAGAGGTGTCAATCGAGCCGGGTTGGCCCAGCCCGGCCCGAGCCCAGTCCGCTTTTTTTTCGGGCTAAAAATTCGGCCCGGCCCGCCACAAGGCCCGGTTTACATACCCCCCGCCGGACACTCATCCTTCCGTCCATGGCCCGGTCCGGCCCGAAATGGTGAAAAAGCCTAACCCGGCCCGAAGCCTGCCACGGCCCATTCCAAAAATTAAAGAAAGCCCGCTAACCCATCCGGCCCGGCCCGATGTCTGGCCCGCTAGGCCCGGGCCACCTGTCCAGGGCGGACACACCCCCTCCACTCCCAAGCCCAGCCTGGCCCGACCTGATGTTTGGTGAAGCCCGGACTGAAGCCCGCTCAAGGCTCGCTTTGACCGGACCCGGCCCGACCCGTTTGACACTTCTATTATTAAGCTAAAGTACAAATTAGAGAGTAACTTTACAAAAATGACAAAAAGTTGACAACTGGTGCTCGCACGGTATAAGTGCGCGCACCATAGAATCTTCCATACACAATTCCTTCAACCGACGTCCCGTCTACGCGCCACACGCACGATTCCTTTGCAGGTTGCTCGCACCGTGCGAGCATTCTATCGTATCATTTTCAATTTCGAAAAATGTTTTTAAACTTTAAACATCCATAACTTTTGACCTACAACTCCATTTTTCGCAAATTTTATACCGTTGGAATCGTGTCGACGAGAGCTACAAAATTAGTACCATTGTTGATATGTTTTGAGAAAAAAAATTTCATGTTTTTACATACATGAATAATAAGTGAAATTTCACTTGATATACATAAAATATTAAGTAAAATTTCAGTGAATACATGAAAAATATTAAATGAAATTTCATATTTTTACATACATGAATAATAAGTGAAATTTTATTTGATATACATAAAATGTTAAGTGAAATTTCACTGAATACATGAAAAATATTAAAAGCTCTCCCCAAAAAAATCCTAAGTTCAATTTTTGCAAAGCTCATAAATTAGTTACCAAATGAATTAACATGAAACTGTGCTTTAAAAAAGGAGAAGCACTAAAATGGGGGCCAAACTAAGCCTTAATGAGGTAGCAATGGCTTTATTGCTGTTGGTCTTTTTATAAAAAAAAATTTCTCAAAACATATAAATTTGGCATACATAAATATTAAGTGAAAATTCACTGAACCCGTACATGCCTTCTTCCTGAATAACTTGAAGTTAAACTTAACATTCGTGTACTTGTGCAGTGAGATTTCACTTAGTAGGTCAAGTGAAAATTCACTAACTATCCCAAAAATCGCTAGAAGTAACTCTCTAGAGTTTAAGATCTAATTTGATTCTCACTTTGTTAAAAAGTCGCTCAAGTGTCAATTTAAGTAAAATTTCACTTAATATTTATGTACAAGTTCAGTGAAAATTTCACTTAATATTCATATATGCCAAGTGAAATTTCACTTTTTTTTTCTCTTTCATATTAAACAATGCATATTTTGTTTTTAAAAAAATCAAATTTCACAAATCAATTATAAAACATAGTTTTTCAATCCAAACAAATATAAAATTCTGGTGAAATTTCACTAAAACTCTCCTTAAGAGCAAAGTGAACATTCGGTTTTTTTTCCTCACAATATATCAACTTGGCATATGTGAATATCACGTGAAAAATCAATAACACATACACGAATATTATGTGAAAATTCTATTAAGTTCGTCTAGAACATGATATGTAAAAATAAGTTTTTTTTCTTTTGCTCAAAAGGTATCAATAATAGTACTAGTTTTGTGGCTCTCGTCGACACGGTTCCAACGGTATAAAATTTGTATGAAACAGAATTGTAGATCAAAAGTTATGGAGGTTTAAAGTTTAAAAAAATATTTTCGAAATGGATATCATGTGGTACAGCCACTCACACAGTGTGAGTGGTTGAAACCAAGAATGCACGCGTGGTGGGGGGGGGGGGGGGGGGGGGGGGGCGATGGTCACATGTGATTTTCTATAGTGCGTGCACTTATACCGTGTGAGCACTGACTTAGATTATTTTGTCATTTTTAGAAAATGGTCAAACTAATTGAAGTTTTAAACTTATGAGGGTTACTTGTAGGGATTTTTCAACAATTTTCTATAAATTTTTTTTTCTTTTTCTTGTTTGTTTTTTCGGAATTCTGATTAATAAAAAAATCAACTCCACACTTTTTTTCCCATCATTTATCGATTGAATTCATATGCAATTGGGAAAAGCAACGATCATAAATTATTAACTAAAATGAAATGATTGGCAAAGTTTGATTAAAAAAAAAAGTTTGATAAATAACATAATTTAATCTCAAATACTTGACACAAGAAAAAAAAAATTTGAAAAATGTAAATATTGATATGCCAACATGCTATAAATATCAACTCCACACTTTTTTTCCCATCATTTATCGATTGAATTCATATGCAATTGGGAAAAGCAACGATCATAAATTATTAACTAAAATGAAATGATTGGCAAAGTTTGATTAAAAAAAAAAAGTTTGATAAATAACATAATTAATCTCAAACACTTGACACAAGAAAAAAAAATTGAAAAATGTAAATATTGATATGCCAACATGCTATAAAAATAGAATTGGATTATACAAAAAAAAAGTAATAGACCTAATGGATTATCAAGATCTGATCACCATTGCATCCTTGTCACCACCGACTTAATTAACACGTTAATAACTTAAGAATGTTTTACATATTTCAAAAATAAGATCTGACGGCAGATGTCAAAAAGATCATCTCTATCAAAATCAACCGTTTAAAAAAAAATAGTTATATAATGTCATTAACATAAATAAACAATATGAGTAGTCCACTTTTTGTGTGAACTAGAGTCATCCATGTCACTAAAGGGGCTAAACATAGTTATAAAAGATATAATTAATAGAAAATAGAATGTGGGTCAAAGATATGGTTGTTAGCATATGATTGGTAGTAACTGGCAGACAATATTTAATGTGTGTGTGAGAGTGACTTTTTTTTTTGTTTGATCGGCAAACAGCCATTAACATTCTAGTTCAACAAATAAACGGATTCTAAAAGGAACTAGTATAGTAATAGAAGAAAGAAAAACAAACAAACACAGAAGCAACAAAGAACAACAGTAACAAGAGAAACAAACACAAAAAAAACATCTGAAGCTACACTGCCGTCGCCCAAATCCAAAGATATCTCGAATTGTGGCGCCGCTACCAAGTTGGGCCGGGCTGAGGCGCAACTGCCGAACAAACACCCACTAAGGAGGATCACCCCAAAAGCATGGACTTCGCACCAAGAACCCCACTCAAACTCCAAAGCTATCGAAAGAAATGGTAGATCTGGAGGAGAGAAAGCTGGATCCAGGCACAGCCACCTTGAACTTAAAGCATCTCGCCGGAGAACCCACGAAAAAAAAAAAAAAAAAAACACACCAAACCCCTACAAGAGGGGACAACCCCTCAAAAGAGGTACAAAACCCCACAAAAGGGGACAAACTCTCCCAAAGGAGAGGCCAAAAAACAAAAAAAAAAATAGGAGCTAGACTCTCCCATGGACAAGCCATGGGAGAGCCCGAAACAGGCGCAGCAAGGAGGAGTGGCGGAGGTTTCTAGAGAGAGAGAGACGAGAGGTTTTAGAGCAGCTAACACACTGTTGATGAGAACTATGCACTTAGAGAGAGACTAAGGGTGTGTTTGATAACCCAATTAAGTGGTGGAAATGAAAACTTCCAGCACTTATTTTTTTTTAATGCATTTGATAATGTACCACTTAATTGAAAAAGCAGCCAAAAAATCACTGAAATCATTAAGTGAAAATTTTCTACTGAAAATAATCATTGAATGCAGTCAATTTCAGTAGTTGAAAAATAAATTTCAATACTACAAATTCAATCGCTTAAAATTTTCATTTCTTAAAATTAAGCATTTAATTTTCAGTACTTAATTTTCAGATTTATCAAACGCACCCTAAAACTATAGTAACAATGAAATGTAATTTTATAATATACAAGAAGTTTTACTCTAATTAGCCGAAAAAACATTTTACTATTGACTCTAAGCCGTACAATAACTAAAATTTAAGTTTCTGGATTTACAGTATTTAAAAAAATATTTTAATAACATTCCTTTTACTAAAACTCATATATCTTCCAGAAACTTTAAATCTTGTATAGAGCTTTTGCTAGTATTTATTACCATATGTCAATTAGTACTACTCCCTCCGTCCCTTTTTTTGTGTCCACCTTTGGGAACTCAACTTATTAAGGAGACAAAAAGAATTTACACCTACTTTCCACAATTGCCCCTAATCATTACATTAACTTTTTTAGTTTTATCTTGGTGTAGATTTCAAGGAAGGATAGTTGTGGAAAGTAAGTAAAAATTGTATGCCAATTTAGGAAAGTGAACACTAATTTGGGACATCCCAAAATAGAATATAGGACTCAAAAAAAGGGACGGAGGGAGTATAAAAGAAGATTGAACAAAAATGAGTGGATGGTTAGGAATACCAACGTTAGCATGTTTTAAGTTAACAACATTTCACATGCTTTACACATTTTCCATTTGGTTAGAGGTTTACTTTGGTCAACGAAGTTGATTCATATACGCACCACATGACCCCAATTTTGTCACGAAAGTTTAGGGAATGTTACTAAAGTAAAATTATTGTCAAAAAGTACCGTTACGGTTCTCAAACTTCTATATATCTTAAAAGTGATTCTCATATCATTTGTAGTAGGACAATGTTCAATGTAGTGTGACTTTGGAATTTTTTATTGGAAGTTGTTTTAATTGGTCCTGCTGATACATCATTTGACAATCATTTTAGAATAGAAATTTGAAAACTGTAGCTTATTCATTTGTTAAATTATTATATTTGAGCTAAGAACCCAACAAAAAAGAGAATGTTATAACAAGACCACGTTCAATTTAAGTGGAATTACATGAATTTGGTAAAAAAAAAAAAAAAAAATTAGGTCAAGCAACTATGAATTCTGCACAAAAGGGGAAAAAAAAGAAACTATTCGGTTTATATATATATATATATATGTATTTAACATAACTCAGGGAATATGCAAACTAATGAAACTATTCATTGCTAGTTAGGGCTTTCTGTTGAGTAATGTTATGTTTTTTTAAAAAAAATTTATCTTAAATAGTTTCCAAATATATGTGATAATGGGATCACTTCTTCATCATCCAATCAAAATCTAATAAATACAATGTCACATCTCAATCCAATAAATCTAATGTCATATGTATTTGAGAAACTCGATAACATAGCATTACTCTGTGCCGCTAATAAAGATGTTTTTGGACCTCATTAACCTAGGAGGCAGATATATTTAGTCCACCGTAGTCTAAGGAGGGAAATAGCTTTATTTTTATTTTTATTTTATTTTTTGTTAAAAGTTTTATGTGGGTTACAAAGCGTGTGGGACATTTGACATAACATGACCTAGACTTAGGTCCTAAGAGGATTGATGAAACGCCACGTGTAACTGGTGACTCTTTTATAGGAAATGAAATGCACCAATAACATCTCAAGTCTGTATCACCCCTCTTTTAGCAAAGCACTAAACCAAATAAATAAATAAATTTCACAAAATAAAAACAAAAAAACAAAAAATAATAATTTGCATCACCCCCCTTTTCCATGTAAGGGTCTGTTTGGGAAAGTTTAAAGTAGGTTCAAGTTCAGTCGAAATCTAATTTTTATCTTGTTTTTATGAAAATCAAGTATATATTAGTTTGACATAGAACTTGTTTTAAAGAATTTATTACACTGGACACGAACTCTTATGTAAGAATATGATACTTACATAACTTGGTTTTCAATAGAACCTTATAAAAAATTGGGCTTGGACTCAATCATATACTTCTTGGAAATTCTCAACGCTATGTTTTTTAAATTTGTATCTCAAATGATTACTAAACACATGTGACAAGAAGTCCACTTAATTTTAATTTAGTCGGAGAATATGAAGCAGTCTCATCTGATCATATTGCCAAATGTGTTTGAAAATCATTTGGGAGCCAAAATTGGGTAGTGTAGCATTACTAAAATGTAAAGTCTAAAATATTTCAATGTTTTTTCTTAGAGTAATATTTTGGGCACTAACAAATTTCACTAACACTCACACCCACATTCTATCGCTCTCCTAGTGGCACTATGGCCACTAACAAATTTCACTAACACTCACACCCACATTCTATCTCTCTTCTAGTGGCACTGTGAGAAAAACAATAATGTTAGGGGTACTAACAAATTTCACTAACACTCACACCCACATTCTATCTCTCTGCCACTAGAAGAGAGATAGAATGTGAATGTGAGTGTTAGTAAAATTTGTTAATACCCCTAACATTATTGTTTTTGTTATGTACCTTTAGTCATATTTTAGGATATTATTAGTCTCTATATATATATATATATATATGTGTGTGTGTGCCGCATGAACACTCTAATACACTTTAAAACAAGTAAAAAAAAAAAAGTACTCGAGTAAAAGTATCTAAGTCATTTGATATTACCTAAGGAACGCTCCGAATACAATATATGAACACTTTTTTTTACTTGGAGACAATTTATGGGACCACTGGCACTTTGGCCTATTGGTTTGACCTTGTTTTTTCAAAGTGGAAGTGAAACAATTCGACTCTATTTAGAGAAGAGTTTTTGTTCTTTTATTTTTTAAGTATATATGTGGCTCTTGTTAGACTCTCTGTTAGGCTATTAGAGGGTTTTGGGGTTGGATTGGATTTGTGTTTGGACGTGTGTGTTTAAAGTGTAGATTAAAAATTAATAAGGTAAAGTTATTGTGATAAGTTTCTCATATGAGAAAGTATCTTTTGACCCTAGAATAAGAAAGCAGTTATTAGATTTTTGAGGATCTCGAAATATACTTATGACTACTTTCTTATTTAAGGATTATAAGATTTTTTTTTTCTAAGAAGCTTCTCACAATAACTTTATTCAAATAATAATAATAATAATAATTAGTTTAAGGGAATCAATAAACACCACGTGTTTCCACGTGACCCTTTAGAGGGTAAAACGCGTAGAAAGAAATAGAATGGACCAATGACATCCCACCAAAATTCCACATCCACACCACAAAAAGTATGTGCAACAATTCAATTCCAATAACATAACTTACCAACTACCCAGACAACCTTTTCAACTTAAATATTTCTCTACTTCTACTTTTCCCCCAACAGTTGTTCATTTTTTCTTTTTCTTTTTCTCTTTTTTTTTTTTTTTCCTGAGAAGGAAGTTATAATGAACAAGACAGAGACAACAAAAACCAGCACAATTTCACTTGATGGTCTTCCTCAAGAACAAAATGAGGAATCTCATCAAAACTTAGAAAATTTCCTCGCTTATAAAATGAGTAATGCTATGCTTCCTAATTTTTTTTTTCTTTCTCAAAAGTGTTTCCCAGCACATGTAACAGTGGGTTCAGTTGATTTTGATTGATTGATGTTGAAATGGTCCCATTTAGGCCGACTGCTCACATGTATTAGGAAACACTTTTTGAGGAAAAAAAAATAATTAAAAAGAGTGTTACTCTTATAAAATTTACCATATTTTGGCAAATAAAGCTTCAAGCAAATCTCAAAACTCTCAGGAGACTTAACAAAAATCTAGAGGTGTAAAATGGGCTCGAAAATTGAGCCCACTCGGATGTGGCTAGGTCGAGCCCAACTAGCATGCCATGCAGGCAAGACCAGATTGATTAAGGACAAATATATGTGGGATCGGGCCTAAGGGGCGTTGGCTAGGCTGGGACCATGGATCAGAATTGTCTTTAAAACTAGTATATACCCTTGTGATTCCTGTTGAATCATACACTCGGCTTAGCCAGTGAGACAATGGGAGATAAGTTTCATCATCGAGATAGTTGTGGTATATATATTGGAAAAAACATCAAGTGGTATTGTCACGCCCGTCCCGGAAAACCATTGCTTTAAAATGCATAAGTGAATTTCTAGAAATTATTAACGTTGTTAAATAATTTTGATTAAGGTTGGTTATGAGTCAACGAGGACACAGGAAGTTGGCAAATCAAAGAGGCATTGATATAAATTAAATGACATTTATGTGATTACGTGTTATTTGATATATCTGGTATATGTGAATAGTAAGTTTACACGTTTTAGGTATTTTCTGGTAGTTTGGGATCTTGATTAAGATCATTTTGATTGTTTTAACAATAACCGAGAATGCATTGTATAAAAGGTAGGTTATCTAGAAATTTCACGAAATTAGATTTCGGAATGTAATTACGGCGACAAACAGAACTTAGACGAAAACTTCACGGTATATAGTTTTCACTCGTGAAGCAATGAATTAGACGTGTAAGACATTTCGGAAAATAATTAGAAGTTTTGAGAACTCATGGGGCGGTAAGCGCAATTCCCGAGAGTAGAGGTTATATTTAGAAACTCATGAGATATTTTCATTTGTAATGATTTTCTACACCAAAAGTTGAGAGCAAGAAAGGAGATTTTGGTGGATTAGACCTTTTCGACGCAAATCGACGAACTTTCGTCCGTTTGTTTTTCACCAAATTTCATAATTGGATTCCTCGAGATAAGGGCTACATTTTGATAGTCATTAGGCCACATTTGGCTTAGTTTTATATAAATTTTAATTCTAGGAATTTGAAAAAAAAACGTGTATATACTTGTAAGAATCACTTGAGATCAGAGATTCGGCACATAATTAGTCTCCTAGTACTTCTCCTGAAATCTTAGAAAGATAGCTTAAGGTATGATGTTAGACTTATGAATTATAAGGAATTTCATGTATTTAAATATCCGACTTGATATTTTGGATCTGGGCAAAATTTATGTATTAATTAGGCCCGTTAATTATGCTCATGAAAATGTATAAAAAGCACGTATATGAGTTATATGAGCATGATATCTGTTTATATGGGTCAAAGGGATGATTGATATAATTCTATCCGGGGGCAAGCTCCTCAATGTTTAAGGATTTTGTAGCGACGGCTACAATGCATGGTTTGGGAGAAAGCCCTGCCAGGGCACTTGGATGAGTGGTTGGGAGAAGGCACTCCAAGGCATCAGTTCCATGAGTTCATTACTAGATGGATGCGTGTCTCTCACCCTAGAGGCTATTTTGATGTTCTTTGATATTTAAAGCATGAATTGTCATATAAGCATATGTTTAGAATTGTGCACTCAACATAGAGCTGAGTAGTGGAGATTTCCTCCATTATAGGTGAAAAGAAAAAACGAAAAAAGAAGCGTAAGGAGTGAGGCTGTGGGAAAGTCGGGGATCGTTCCATGTATATATCTTTGCATTCCATTCTAAGCATGTAATGGCGGATTTTGAGTAGGTTAGTTTATATATTTGACTTGGAACCTTGAGAATGGTTTAGTAATGTTGTAACAAGTATTGAAACTTCTTTTAGTTATGTTGTAATAATCCAACTCATGAATTCGTGGTTTGAATGCTTAACTTGTCAACTTTGGATTTTGGAGGAATATAAATAGAGTTTTAGGAATTGAGCCAAGCGGACCTTAACTTACTTCAATTCCGTTTTCTTTTCAATGCTGAGCAAAAGTTATGTTAGTCCTTATAACCGTGTTATGGTTCTGAAGTTGGATTTAAAGGGTGAATGTTTGAGAGGTTTACAAATGTGTGAGGTTGTTTGATCCTTAGCAAAATTCTGCTGCAACAAGGAATTTTGCTAAAAGGTCATTCGACCGGTCGAACGGGGCATCTTGACCAGTCGAAGTGACCCCTCCATGAACACTTTTTAACCCCTTCCCAAAATTATTTAATTGTTTTGACACATAGCTTGAGTGGTCGACCGTTCATTGTTCGGTGCCTCCGATTAGGTAACCCTCTCTCTCTCTCTCTCTGATTCGACACTTTTAGATCTTGGTAAATTTAGATGTGATGGACCTATGGTGGTTGTGTGTTGTTGCTATTTGGTATAACTCATTTTGGGGGTTCACTTTGAGCAGAGTATTCAATTAGCATAACTAACATTAACTAAATTTAGCACTTGCCGGTAGTGCATTTCGGTGATTATTCATTTTGAGGTTGCTTTGAGGTCATCATTTGGTCGACTGGACCAACTCCCCTGAGATCTAATCGTTCGATTTGCATGATGGTTCAATCAATTGGTTGGTTATTGAGTGTAACTCGAACACTTCGAGTCAGTTTGAGTCTTAATCCAACTCACCCGAATCATGAACACTCAAAACTAAAGGGTAATGTTATTATAAGAAGCTTCTCATATGAGAAAATACCTTATAACTTTTGGATGAGAAAGTAGCCATAAATATATTTCGATATCCTAAAAAATCCCGTGACTGCTTTCTCATCCAAAGATTATGATTTCTCATATGAAAAGTTTTTTACTATGACATTACCCAAAAGGGCAATGCTAGGGGCACTAACAAAATCCACTAACACTTACTAACACACTCTATCTCTCTCCTAGTGGCACTGCGGGTCCACTGCGGACCCCACAATGCCACTAGGAGAGAGATAGAGTGTGTTAGTAAGTGTTAGTGGATATTGTTAGTGCCCCAAATATAACTCTTACCCAAAAATAAATCTTTTATGGTACATTTCACAAAATGTGGTAAAATATGATTAGTCCAAGTATAACTTAATTAGTACCAAATATACATAGAAAACTGTAAAAATAAGCGTGTGGGACAATTCACATGACCTAGATTTAGGTTAAGGCAATTGATAAAATGCCACGTGTATGCGGGTGCCTCTTTTTAGAGGGTACAACGCGGGGTAGGACGTGAATAGAAAACGAAATGTAACATCCCACCTAAATTCCCCACCCACACCACAAAAATTCTATGATAACTTCTCTCTTTTTCATTTTTTTTTCTTTTTTTATTTTTATTTATTTTTTATTTAATATGGTCCAACTAATTTTCGGATCATCCAATAACATAACTTACTACCTAGACACAGTATCCTTGTCCAATTAAAAAACATTATTTTCTGATTTTCCCCTTTGCAGTAGTTCAAAACTCAGAGTAATGCAGACTAATGCTATGATTCTTAAAATTTTAATTCTAATTTCACATCATTTAGTGACAGTGGACTTATTAGATTAGTAAAGTTAATCCTATGTTATTTGAGATATAAATTTGATATTAAAATTTAAAAAAAAAAAAAACATAACCTTACTCCAAAACTCAGGGATCTTTCTCTCTCTCTCTCCATGTATTTGTATTACTGCAAGTCTATAATAGATATATCATAATAATTCATATATATGTGTATAATGGGTTGAGAGAGAAAGAGAGGGGGGGATGGGGGTGGTCGTGTCACAGTTTGAAGCGGTTATGTCCCGGCGATCCCACATTGTTTAATATCACTAATTGTCCTTCCTTTTAGCTCCCTTTCCATAAATAATACACGTGGTCTTCTTCTAAATGTTTGAGGTGGACCCCACTTGCCCAATTCTCCCCCTATATAAACCCACCCTTCTCTCTCATCTTTCTCCCCCCAAAACACCACACTCCTCTCTTTCTACGCACACATATATACACACTCATTCATACATCGAACTCACTATATATATACATATATATATATATATATATATGAGCCATGGCTTCTTCAACACCTACAAGTACATGGGTTAAACCAAAATTCACTACTACTCAATCATCAAGAGACTTGGGCTCTTTTACACAATCAAATTCAATCTCTTTGCAAAAAAAGCCCAATAGGCATCACCACATAAATTACTCTCTCCAAACACCTTCTATCCACCATTTTGAAAACCAAACCTCAACATACCAAACACCAAAAAATATTGCTACTTCCATTACCACTGCCACTACCACTACATACCCAAAAGAGAGCCCTTCTTCTTCTTCTTCTTGTTCATTATCATCAATTGCTATAACCACACCCCCCCAATGGAACTTTCTACAGAGAGCTGCGGCTATGGCCTTAGACGCGGTGGAGAGCGCGTTGGTGGCACGCGAGACCGACCACCCTCTGCCCAAAACTGCGGACCCCACAATCCAAATTGCCGGGAACTTTGCTCCAGTACCAGAACAACCAGTCCGGCAACTCCTTCCAGTTACTGGAAAAATACCCAATTGCGTAAACGGAGTCTACGTCCGAAACGGAGCCAACCCGTTATTCGAACCGGTCGCCGGACACCATTTCTTTGACGGTGACGGCATGGTCCACGCGGTCCGGTTCGAAGACGGTTCAGCTAGTTATGCTTGCCGGTTCACTGAAACCGAGAGGTTGGTCCAAGAACGTGCTCTGGGCCGACCGGTTTTTCCAAAAGCCATTGGCGAACTTCACGGCCACTCGGGTATTGCTCGGCTTATGCTGTTCTACGCCCGCGGTCTATGCGGAATCGTTGACCACACACACGGAACCGGAGTGGCCAACGCCGGTCTGGTTTACTTCAATAACCGATTACTTGCCATGTCGGAGGATGACTTACCTTACCAAGTCCGAGTCACCCCTTCCGGCGACTTGAAAACTGTCGGCCGGTTCAACTTCAACGGCCAGCTCGGTGCGACCATGATCGCCCACCCGAAGCTTGACCCGGTTTCCGGCGAGCTCTTTGCTCTCAGCTACGACGTTATTTCCAAACCATACCTCAAATACTTCAGATTCTCCTCCAACGGTTCAAAGTCGCCAGACGTCGAAATACCGATATCGGGTCCCACCATGATGCATGATTTCGCGATAACGGAGAATTTCGTCGTAATCCCAGACCAGCAGGTGGTTTTCAAGCTGCCGGAGATGATCACCGGTGGGTCCCCAGTCGTCTATGACAAAAACAAAACCGCCCGGTTCGGAGTTCTTGACAAGTACGCCAAAGATGGGTCCGAAATCAAATGGGTCGAAGCACCCGATTGCTTTTGTTTCCATCTATGGAACGCTTGGGAAGAGCCTGAGACCGATGAGGTGGTTGTGATCGGGTCGTGTATGACCCCACCCGACTCCATTTTCAACGAATGTGATGAGGGGTTAGAGAGTGTTCTCTCCGAGATCCGACTCAATTTGAAAACGGGTAAATCCACGCGCCGCCCAATTATTCAAAACCCAGATGATCAGATGAACTTAGAAGCCGGAATGGTGAATCGGAACAAGCTGGGTCGCAAAACCCAGTTCGCTTACCTAGCCATTGCCGAGCCATGGCCAAAGGTTTCTGGGTTCGCTAAAGTGGACCTGTCCACCGGAGAGGTCAAGAAGTTCATCTATGGAGATGAAAAGTACGGTGGTGAGCCTCTATTTCTGCCGAAATACCCAAATTCCGAGGAAGAAGATGATGGGTATATTTTGGCTTTCGTCCACGACGAAAAGACATGGAAATCAGAGCTTCAGATCATCAATGCCATGAATTTACATTTAGAGGCCACAGTTGAGCTTCCATCAAGAGTCCCATATGGGTTTCATGGCACATTCATAAGCTCAAAAGATTTAGCCAAACAGGTCTAATTCGAGCTACAGAGAGCTCGAAAGATCGGTCATTGTGTTTTGTTTGGATAACTACAGAGGAGAGATTTACCAGAGGGATTGTTGCTGACACGTCCCCGGAGTCTCTTTCTGTTTTCAGTGATAAACCTTATTTTGGGTTTAAGTTTTTTTTTTTTTTTTTTTAAATTAAGGGTGAAAGGTTTTGAGAGGAACAGCTAGTAGCGTTGTGTAGGTATAAATTGGAGCTCAGCTGGTTCTTTTGCTTATTCTTTCACTTATTACTGTGAGTAGGAGAGAGAAGCTATATATGGATATAGAAGGACAATGTACGTAGTAGTGTGTATCAGTGTATGGCTGTGTATCTATGTCCCCTGTATTATATATATACTCTGTTACTACTACTCTGTTGTTTCTTGTAAATAAATGGAATATATATATATATATATACCATTTTCTACTATATATATTGTACCCTGCTATATTGGTTTTTAATGGTCATACCATCATTTACAGGAGGTATTCAAGAAAAGCCCTATACAAGTCTAAACTGATCAAAAACTGAATAACACCGTCTAAGTCAGACTTATTCAAATCAAAAAATTAGTTTTAAAATCATTATATATCTATATATATATATATATAACCTAACCAAAACCAAAACCAAAACCGATCGGGAACACCCTCCTTATAAGCCATATCTATAGTTTTATCCTGTGTTTGATAAGAAAGTTAACAAGGGAAAGAGAGAAGAAAAAAAGAAAAAAGAAAAAGAAAAAAAAAAGGTGTGTTTTATGTGTTTGGATGTTAAGACTCAGTTTGGTAAGGTTTAGTGACTTTTATTTATTATTTTATTTATTTATTTATTATTATTATTATTATTATTATTATTATTATTAAGATTAAATCACTTGGTAAATACCGTCCTAACACACACACACATCCACCCCCTTCCAAAAAAAATAAACATCTGTAAGTTAACAATAATACTAGACACACACAAAATTCTACACCCAACACATTTTATTCCATGATTCTATAGTGGATTTCGTGTGAAACCCACATGAGGCTCACTAAAATCAAGAGCTAGAATTGTTAGTATAGAATCTTATGTGAGTTCTAGCATTACTCATAAGTTAATAGGTTAAAAGTTTAGAGTAATATTTGGAGCACAAATAAGTTTTACAAATACTTACAAACACATTTTATCTCTCTCTTAGGTGGTACTGTGGGGTCTAGAACAGTGCCACTCAGAAGAGAGATAGAGTGTGTTTGTAAGTGTTTGTGAAACTTGTTTGTGCCCCTAATATTGTTGAAAACTTTAATTGTAACTCAAGGAAATGTGAAAGGAAGTTACTCATAGAATTCAAAATTGTTAATTTGTTTATCTACATTTTTTTGTTCCTATTTTCCTAAGTGTTTTTTCTTACTAATTGAACAGAGAGAAGTAAAAGTGGTTTTCATAGTGTCTTTAAGAAAGAAAAAAAAAAAAAAGAAGATGAAATAAATGTATTTGATATAAGACTGATGTTTTGATAAATCATAAATTAATAAACCAAACAAATGCGAAGAAAAATGGTGAATAAAATAAGAACTAAAAGAATGTATGATGACAAATACATTTACATGTCATTTTTCAAACTTACCTCATTTCCTATTTTTTCGAGAATTTTTAATTTTTTAAATTTAATTGGCATTTTCATTTTTTTGCTTCATTTGCTGTTATTGAAATATTTTTCTTTTTAATATCATTTAAACATAGCAAAAAAGTATATGGGGAAAAAAATTAAGACGAGGATAAATCCCTCCCCTATCCTCCACAACCTGGATTCACAATCATTTTTTGGACGGAATTACTGATACTATTTTATTAGAATATGATAGAGTGTCAAACTCCGAACACGTGCACCACAATGAGGCAAGTGAGCTATGGGATTCGAATTCACACCACACAAGGAGGCAAGTACTTCAAGTCCATCTTTCCAACTCAACTTGCTTCGGTACTTGAAAACCCTTGGCATCCTTTAGGACAACCAAGAACTCTAGCCAAGTTGAAAGTTGGTTAGTTTTTTACTCTCTCACCAAATAGGAAAATGCTAGACTCACACAGTGAATCATATACTTTTTTCACACGCAACTTTAAATGTTTGTACTTTATGTTGTTTGAATTTTTTACACTTTTTTGTGGTCTACTTATACAACACAGGATACATGCATTTAAAGTTGTGTGTGAAAAAAAAAATGTATAATTCACTGTGTGGGTCTAGTGTGCTCCACCAAATATGCATATACAAAACAAGATATAAGAGTGCAGGAGAATGAGCCAATCAAAATTTGATAAGAATTAAAAAGTGTCCACATTGCAAAACAATTTGGTCTATCCTGTTGTTAAGATATCCGACAAACGGTCCAATTTGTGTATTTTAACAATTATAAGACTCGGGAAGAAACGAAATCGCACCAAACTAATTGAATTTTTGAATGGGAATCACCAAGAAATTGACTAACAGAGGCAAAGATGATCAACCTTGTCAATCAATAAAATGACTCCCCTGTTTCAACCCTTTGTGCTAATGAGCAATGAGATTTGTGACATCTTCTAATTGGTGATCAAGCAAATCTTTGGAGTTCATCTATTACCCAATCACAATCTTCAATAAAGATTGGTAATTTGACACCTTTTTTTAATTATTGTAGTTGAATGGGTAAATATCACATATCTCCCTTGAGGTTTGAGCTTAATACATATACTTCTCCGGTCTCACGTTTCAAAAATCTCACTTACTTCCCTTATTTTTGAATTTTAGTATCAAATTTTGTTAATTTTCTAACAGTTTGTTAAAGAAAGGGGGGAATCTGATACTAAAATTAAAAAAATAAAGAAGGTAAGTGATATTTTCTGAAATGTGAGGGAAGATATATATATATATATATATATATATTAAGCTCAAACCTCAGAGTAGGTAGGTGATATTTACCCTTGAATATTAATGAGAGAAATTTTTTAAAGATTTTCGTTTAAAGGTGATTTTGACTTGTTTACTATTTGATGTCATAGTGAATTTTATATTTCCAACTTTGTCAAATTTTCAAAGGAGTCTTTGATTTGGATACAAATAAAGATGTTTGGTTGGAGGAAGGGGGCGGCAAGGTAACCAAAGGGGAGAGGAGAAGAAACAACATTTGATAGTTAGGAAAAAAGAGGGTTGGGTAGGCAATGACGGAGCTAGGATTATTAATTCAAGAGTTAAGATTGGATGAATGTGTATACGAGAACGGTTTATACAGGGGCTAGGGCCAATGGCCTCAAGCAAAATTTTTGGCAATTTGTTTTAAGTCTATTTATCCATTTTTTGGGATTTGATTTTGTATATATCATTCTTTTTTCAATTATAAAGGTTGATCACTTATATTAAGATGTTAAACTTGGCTGATGTAAAACAACTTGGGATGAATTAAATTAAGAAGGGATAACAAAAAGTGATTGGACAAATACTTGAGGTGTTTTGAATCGCAATTGGGACAATATGTTGTACATATTTTTTTCTTCAAAATGTTGAGATGGGCTGATTACGCATAGTATGTGTATACAAATTATTGCATATATATACATATATATGTATGAACTCCACCCCTGCTACTTCTCCATTAGTGGGATCCACATGAGATTAACAAAATATTCTAAGACACACAGGTATAATATTCATATAAGATAATTTTACGTAGGAAAGCAGACTTTCCTATGGGCCTACCATAAATCAACCATTGAAAAGTTGATGAACCGGGAAACGAAGAGGCGCTTGAGCTCTTGTGACATTTTTGCCCCTTTAAATAATTCATTACTTTGTAATGAGGGGTATAATAGCAAAATATACAATATAAGTATATAACCTTCCTTTGATACTTTATTATTATTATTATTATTATGTTTTGAACGACACTTTCTTGTTATTTAACTTAACAAACCGAGAGAATCCTATGGAAGAAGGAATTGTGAAATGGAAGAGAGGAGACAAAAGACATCACTTTCAGGAGAAAGTATCCCATGAGCCCGTCACATGTGTGACGGATTTATGGGAACCGTTAGATCATGGTAGGGCCCACATGGGACCCACACATCCAACGGTTCCTATTAATCCGTCACACGTGTGACGGGCTCATGGGATAGTTTCTCCACTTTCAGGGCCGGCCCTTGGCACAAGTGAGTCATGTGATCGCTTTAGGCCTCAAATTTTATTATTTTTGGGCCTATGTTTTTCTAATCCTTCTTAATTTCTATGAAACTTATCATTGTTAGTCCTATTTATTTTTTTTAATTTCTACCTAATTTCTATAAAACTTAGTATAGATGTCTCAATTTTTTTAGGTCTCTTTGAAAGTTCGATTGAAACTTCGGACAATTTTCATCATCTCAAACCCATCCTTATCACTTCGATTCACTATTACTCATGCATTCAAAAGACGGGTTGACGGAGCATTAGGCCTCCCTCCCTTCGTATCATTTTTGCCATTCAAAGAAGTCATCATTTTGATATATGTGGGCATAGTAGGAAAAAAAAAAAAACACACTATCTACCTTCAACATTTCCATATTTTACCAGGCTCGATGTGGTTTATGGATTTCGTTTGGAGAAAAAAAATGGGAAAATAAAACCAGTTTCCTTGTGTTTTCGTTTATGTTTAAGAAACATTAAAAATTAAAAATTCTTAAATAGAAAAAAAAAAAAAAAAAAAACCACACTATCTACCATCAGCATTTCTATATTGTATCAGTCTCTATGTGGTTCATAGATTTCGCTAGAGGGAAGGGAAAAAGAAAAAGAAAAAAAAAACCAGTTCTCTTGTGTTTTCATTTATGTTTTAAAAGAATTAAAAATTAAAAATACAAAACTAAAATATATATTTATATATAGATATATATAACACTCTATCTACCTTCAGCATTTTCATATTTTACCAGTCTCTAGGTGGTTCATGAATTTCGTTAGGGGAAAGAAAAGGAAAAGGAAAACCGGTTTCCTTGTGTTTCATTTATGTTTTAAAAAATAAAGAAATTATAAATTATAAATAATTGTAATGACTGAAAAAAATGAAGGAAAATAACTCACAACATTCAAAATATTTGATTTATTTCTCAAGTTATTCTAATTTCTTCCATATTTTCTTCATCATTTTTCTCATAAATCGAACAAAAGAAAAGATTTATTTTTTCTTTCTCTATGTTTTATTTACTTATCTCTCATTAAATCTAGCTAATGGTTAAAGTGGAAGATTCACACTTTCCTTCCTTCAGGGACGACTGACCAAGGGACTAGGGGGGCTTTGAGTCCCCCTAAGTTTTTGAAAAATATCAGATTTACTCTACAAGAAAAAATATATTTATAGTTAAGTCTCCTGAAAATTATAAAAGCCCTCTTTGACATTATAAGTTTATCATATTAAGCCCCCTCACTTATGTTTTTATGCTAATTATGTAAAATTCGCTCTCTCTTATATTTTTGTGATAATTTTATAACAGTAGCTTATATCACCTACTCAAAATGTGTATAAATAAGTTCAAAAAAAAAATTAATAAAATCGAGGCCCACCATACAAAAGGCCCTATAATAATAATGGCATCATTCTCCCTGTTGAAGCTTGATATACATTGTTGGGCTCATTCTCTAACAGCTTAAGCTTTTAGAGTAGTTGATAACTTAACATGGTATCAGAGCCTTGTTTGTGGGAGGTCCTGGGTTCGACTCTCCATCCCCGCTTTGTTGTGCATATTTGCACTTTGTTATTTGTCTCCAATATGATGGAGTTTGGTTTGTTTGCTCTCCACGTGCAAGTCGGGGTTACACGTGAGGGAGGGTGTTGAAGTTTGATATACATTGTTGGGCCCATTCTCTAACAGCTTAAGCTTTTGGAGTAGTTGGTAACTTAACACTCCCTACATATTTTCTTCATCATTTTCTTCACTCATAGCCGCCCCTGTAACTATCTCTTGTTAACTAAACATTTGATTTCTTAAAATACCAATAAATAACTCACAAATCAAACTATAATATATAAATATACTTGCAAATATATGTAAATAGACAAATAAACAACACAATTGCTTCGGGGTCGCTTCCCCCAAACTCTGATTGAGTAAAGGGCCCCGGTATACTCACTACAAGGAAAAACGCTATTTATGTCACTTTTTAAATTGTTTTTATGTCACTTTTATTTTGAGTGACATAATTGTTTCTCACGTGCCCTTTTTATGTCACTTTTTAAGTAATTATGTCATTTTTTTAAAAAAGTGACATAAAAACTACCTTATTTATGTCAATTTTTTTATAACCGACATAAATAATGACATTTTATATGTCATCGTTTAAACAAGCGACATAAATATGGAGTATTCGTAAAATCGACCTAAATAAAAATGGGCGGTGGCAATTTTGTAAATAAAACACAATTTTTTTCAACTTCATCCTCTCTTCCTCCTTTCAAACCTAGCCTCCAATGTATACCAAACCCTTCCATCGCCGACACCACCATCATCATCCTCTCTCGAACCCTCAGCCCCCTCTCAATCCCTCTCACTCTTAGTCTCTCGATCACTCTCTCGAACCCTCTCAAACTCTCAATCCATCTCTCGAACCCGAACCCTCTTACTCTTAGTCTCTTGAACCCTCTCCAACCCTCAACCGCTTCGCCGCCGCCAATCACTCTCGATTTTTGTTATGGTATTCCAATTGTATGTATTCAATCTCCAATTACGTATTTATGCGTATTCAATCTCCATCTATCATCAGATCTGATTTTTTTATTATCTTCAATCGCCATCTCCATCTCCATCGACCATTGTCACCATCCTTTGAATCTCAGGTGAGGGTTTCGTTTGTTAATGTTTGAGGATATGTGACTAAATCTTGTGGTTTTTGTGAAGAAAATCAATTTGTGTTGGATCTTGAAGTTTTGAAGGTACAAAGTTTAGATTTGTTAGGGTTTCATCAAATATTGTTAGATCTTGAAGTTTTGAGGTTTCTGTGGAATTTTAGATAAATTTTGACACAATTTGACTTTCTAGATCCGTGTTAACACACATGATCTTCAATAATATCATGATATGCATGAGATGAACGAGGTATGTCCTCCCACTATTACATTTGGAGAAAGTATGACTAAAAAAATATAAAGTTCGCCTATGCTAAGCATGTAGTTGTTTTGTGATTTTCAGAGCATTTAGCATACTACTGTTTATTCTCATTGTTCATAGGCCACTAGGGCTTGATAAGTATGCTAGAAATCAGATTCTTGCATTCTGAAGGTGACTGAAATAAACAATCACCAACATTCCAACTTATGAATGAATGTGTATATTACAAGATGTAAGTAAGGTGGGAAAACGATTTAATTTGCAAAATCACCATTCCAAGTCTACGAAGATTGCTTCCATTTCTTTGGAGTGTTGATTGAACTTGCACCAGAAAGCCTGTTAAAGTGTCTAGTAGTGCATATATTGAAAAGGTGTGATTCCTTTTTTAGTTTAAAATATAGGGTAAGGGTTTAAAATTTTCTTTTCTTTTCAATTCAAATAATAGTCTTTCTGACCATGAATAATTCCCTCACTCATCTTTTAATAATCACAGAGGTGTTTACTAGTATGTTTCTATGGCAGGTTTTGGCCACACTCTGTGAAGAGCTCCTTTGCTGATGGAGTTCTTTTACTGTATATATCAGCTTCAGGTAATATAAATTATGTTTCTTTCTGCTCATGGTTTTTGCTTTTCTTTTCACAAAATTTGAGGTTCTTTTCACAAAATTTGAGGTCATCCAAATTGCTCATGTGTACGTATTTAAAATTGCAGGCAATCCTGGAAATTAGTACTAATCATCAAAGCATCTCTTAAATTCCCTTCTTTTTCTTGTTTCTTTTTTTTTTTCGAATTTATTCACTGGTAAACCTTTGATTCCTTAGAAGCTCAGTTTCAACAATAATATGTAAAGGGTAAAAGAATAGTTGATAGTTTGGGTAGTTGTGAATGTAATTATGATCCCTTTCTATGTAATTGTGTCTACTTGGGCTAAAAAAAAAAGTATAGGCATTGATTTATGAAGAAAATTAGATTGGGTTATGCTCCATTTTTCCTTTTTATGTGTGTCAAGACCCAGATTTTCAGTATTAAAAATTCGTAAAATATCATCATATTTTTATGCATTAACCAACCAACCTTAGACACGTGTTAAATTCCATTGGTCTTTCACCTAACTAACTAACCTACATGTGATCCTAGGAAATGACATTGTCCACCTAACACAAATGTTACAAAATACATGCATACATGAATACACACACACACACACACACACACACACACACACACACACACACACACACACACACACACACAGAGTTGTAAGAAAATCTTGCAACCGTCATAGTTATAAAAAAATGAGTTTAACTTCAGTAAATGCTCACAACATTTATTCATGTTCAGTTAATACTTCAAAAAAAAAAACTCCTCCCGTAATTCACTTTATGAGATCCTAAGATGCCTATAAAAGGCCTCCTAACCAATGTCCTAAAAGCACTTCACTCAAGAAAGAAAAGTGAAAAAAAAAAAAGAAGAAGTTTATGAGTGAGAGAGAGAATTTTAAGAGAAAGAAAGAGGAAAGTAGAGAGTTAGAGAAAGTTGTGAGAATTTTCTAAGTGAGTTGTTTGGGAGAAAATATATATATATATATATACTAGACTAGTGGTGGTGGTTCTAGTGGTGGTGGAAGTTGAACGCAATTACAGATTTCAAATTCCATCACAGTCAGTGGGTAAAATTCTTTTCCAAATCTTCTTATGTATTTCATAATATGTACCTTCTATATGTATTTTTTTTAATCTGTATTAGACCCTTAGAAGGCCTTCTCAAAGCTTAAAACTTGAGCCAGGTCAAACAGACCCTGAATCGCCATTAATGGCAAATTCAAGGTTCAAATCTAACTTAATTTTTGGGATACATAAAAAATGGCATTTTTTGTATTTAAAAAATATGTAAAATCATTATAAATTATTTCCTACTATTTCGTAAATTTTTGGTGAATTTTGGATATCATTTAGTATTTATTTTAATTTCAAATTTATTAAACGACTATAGAATATGAATTTTTAACATTACAATTTTTAAAATTTTGTAAACTCCGAAAAAGATGGTCAGTACCGTTGTGGCCAGAATAATTTTTAGAATATTTATATATTAATTTTGTAAGTATTGGAGACAGAAAATTTTCTCTCTTATTTTGGAGCTAAATTGCTATAGAAAAGTTACATTTTTTGTAGAATATAATAACGAACTCTGAATCGACTGTAGTCAATGGCGTTAGCCTTGTAATAATATAAAGATTATTCTAGTATGGGAAAATCCTATTTTGGTAAAGTCACAAAAATACCCCTAAGAAGCCATAATTACAATTTTACCCCTATGCATTGAAGTTAGACTAAATGACACGTTTTATTAAATACATTGTGTAGGACTTGAGGGTAAGAAGTACTATAATCACACAAACTGCCAAGGTGAGTGATCGTATTTCCTTTTTACTGATTCAACTCCTCACAGGTGAATCTTGTCCTATTACTTGAACAAGTTTTATTTCAATTATGAAATCATTCTTACATTTGTTCTGGAACCCTTCGATTCATTCCATTGAAAGAGGTTATCTTATTTGATGTTATTGTAAGTTCCATATTTCTTTGATTCCAGTGTCAATTACCACCATTCTACTTGATTATATATTAGTTCTATTAAGAACTTACGAGCCCCTATGTGGGATGATCCATATTGGATCTACGAGTGGCCCAAAGTTGGCTGACCTTCCTTATTGGGTCTACGAGTGCTTCTGATCAGTTATCTATTGCAGTATATGAATATGTATGAGTACGTGAATGGGTGGTTGGTAATCTGGCCTTCTAAAAATGTATTCGTTATACCTGTCCTGATGATATTCTACTCTCTTGATATATCGATTGTTATGTTTATCTTATTTACCGTTGATATACAGATTTCTCTTTATGTTCATCATCCAGGATTACGATTATTTCACTGAGTCTTCTACTCACACTCTCCAAATCTTTCTAACCCCTTTCAGATGATGAAAAGTATAAGAAGGTGAGAGATAACCTGGTTGAGGAAGACATATAGAAGAAGAAGAACTTAAAATACTAGCTACCTAGTTAAATAATATGAGTAATTCCAATGAAATTCTCAAAGGCAATATTTAAAGGCTCAAGTTAGCCAATCATAATGTTATGTAATAAATTTGAAATGACTAGTAATTTTATGGTCTTCATGACCTATATTGTAATAAAATTTAATTATGTTGCTTCCGCTAGTCTCTGAACAAGTTATGAGGCCTTGGTGGCCGGTCACGCACCTTAAATCCACCAATTGGGTTTTGGGGTGTGACAATATGTGTATTTAATGTGTTAGGTTTCAGTTCTATGTTCGTTTTGGGAATACAATTCTACTTCACTTGTTATTGCTTTTAGTCTACAAAGCACGAACACATACACATCGACACAGATACGACACGACACTGGCACAGTGATCGACACTTATTGGTGTTGCCAATAAGTTCCTCGTTGGACAAACTTAGGAGAGCCTTCTTCTAACTAGTTGACACTAGCTACACGAATCATGTCCCTTGTCTCTATGCAGCCCATTTACTTAAAAGGAGTCGTGGCAACATCATGTTGAAAATCTGGTCTGCTGTTGGAGAACGCGAGTATAATTGGGAAAAAAGGCAGGTAAGAATGTCACATTTTCTTTCTTTTGGAATTGTTGAAAAAGGCAGCTTTGGCGATTTATAATTACCCCTATGGAAAACCTCTTTTCTCCTTGCTTTTGGAACTTTTGCTCATTTCTTCCGATTATTTTTGAAGATCAAAGTCAAGTATCATTGTCTTTGCTTCACCTCCTTCATATTGAAATTTACTTTGTTATTCTTGTTATGATTCCTTCTTCACCACTACTTGGTAAATTTTGGGAAATATGGAAAAATATCATTTTTGAACTTCGCACAGTAACCTCGTAAAGTTTGGGCAACTGTTTGTTGGTATTATACTTGTAGTTCTAGACTTGTATGTACATTCAAACCTGCGTAGTAACATGTTACCCAAGCAGACAAGGAAATCATCTTACAGTCCACCTACTTCAGCTATCAAGTGTGAAAACAATAGCGTAAATGGGTTATTAGCATCTTCTTTATTTTCAATTCATTTGAATAGCTTCTGAAAGTATAATGGATGAAAAGAGTTTGCTAACTAATTGAATGGGCCAGTTAATTATTGTTGGTCTTTTTCTTTATTGAATTGTACTTAATATATATCTATATCATATCCTACAAAAGGGTACTTTGGTCATTTTACCCACAAAAGGGGCTCTTATAACCCCAGCCCTTTGATCTTCATCAAGTGGTCAACAATTCACTCACACAACTCTTCAATCTCCCTTACACACACTATATGCTCTCTCACTCTCTCTTCTCTCTGTCTCTCATTTTGAATTTCGAAAAAAGCTTATGCTCTCTCTCTTTCCTCAACCCACCGACCCCTCTCTCTCTAAACCCTCATCTCCCCCTATCTCGATAAGCTTATTTACTTTTAAGCCAGCTTTATTGAATCGTCACTAGCAGGTTGCCCTTACAGCTTGCCCTCTAGGTTGCCACTTAGCTGCTCACTTACAAGTGGGATCTATGCTTTTTATTTTTTGTTTCACTATGTAGAATTTTTTGTATGATTCTATCCCTTTTATGAAAGGGCAAGCAGGGTTCTGGTCCCTATTTGGATGCAGGAGTGTCTGTGGATCATACTAGACAGAAATAAGGATTTCAAAGCATATTTAGGTGCTTCTGTGAAAAATGCCTAGTTTTACTGCTGAAAATGTTTTATGTAATTAACCTCCATAGGTAAAGGTATAGGGGGGTTATTTGTGGTTTTCAGGAAGTTCCTTAAAGAAGATAGATAGTGTCTTTTGTAAAAAGTGTTTTCCCAGCAACCTATTCGGGGGAATTGAGATTTCTACAGACAAAAATATGAGTTTTTCCATGATTAAAAGAAAAAATAAAGTTCTTTCCATGCTTTTTGGCAATTGTTGAACCACCCTTGTCTCGTAAAATTTATATTTACCCAATAAGGACTTGTCCTCGAATATTTGAGTCAATGATTTCTTTTATTTCCTTTCTTCTTTTTTTTTTCCTTTTAGAAACTGTGTTAGTTGAATTACCCTGGTCAATGACTGATTTATAGGTGACATGTCCTACTTATTCAGGAACTCTAGAATTGAGATACGCCCTTCAGAGCAAAGAAGCTTACGACTACAATTTTTAGTTATAACCACTTCCAAACTGTTTAATTTATTTATCAAGTTATTCTCTTTTCTTTCCTACTTTGCTCGTCGTTTTCCTAATTAACCCACCAAAGGAAAATGTTTTTTCTTGTATGTTTTCTTTTCTTTACCCTCACTAAATCCAAGAAGCAAACAAAGCCTTAGGAAAATTTGTGGGTCTCAAACAAAGATAAACAGAGGTATTACATGGCCTTTTCTTATAAGTTGCTTTATTTCAGCTTGTGATCATAATGGTTCTAGAGATGATCATCAGTATAAGGTTCTCTAAGTTTCTCCATGTATTGTTGTGCTTTTACTATGTTTGAGATTTCCTGCTCTTGGACTCACTTCAGGATTTGGAGATGCTAATATCAAGTGCGTAGAGAGGGAGAGAGAATGTCTTCTCAAGTTTAAACAAGGCCTAATAGATAAATATGGACGTCTCTCTTCTTGGGCGAGTGAAGAAGAGAAGAAAGACTACTGCTCTCGATCCTAGTGCCGAGGATTTGAATAGCAATCAGGTATATATATGTGTGTATATATATATTCAATTATTCTGCAATGCTAGCTTCAGAGGCTATTTTGAGGTGTAATGCATGACTCTTGTTACTGACTTATTGTTCTTTCCTTGCCTTGTTTACTTGCGAATTGCCATGTGTGAGAGAGTCTATTCGCCTCAGAATTTGATTGACGTATTGTGCATTGTGTTTATTAACTAATTTTCTTGCGACGCAGACCACAATGTCCGAGTCTGAAAGTGAATTTTAGTGTATACATATCAGTGATATCACATATGTCTAGTTTCTTTTCTCTGTGATTTTGATTCTGTAGGATATTTTTATTCAGCAAATAGTATTGAGTTTTGTTTGATGCAAAATACTTTGAATTGTCTGGTAGAAAGAGAATTACAAAGGCTAATCTACCGTTTAGTGTATAGTTCTGCATACATGTCCAAGTAGGTTGCACGAACAGAATTTCGGTAATGGTTGGTTTCTTGTAAAATGTTGAAACTGGAACCTAAGTTCAAGAAATTCAAATATATATATATATATATATATTCTCGTTGCGGTCACAAATTTTTCTTGAAGCAACTTGAACTCTAAAATGTCTCATCCTTTTTTTTTTTTTTTGGATTCATCTAGAATTGAGTGGACATACTAAGCATTTGGTAGCTCCCAATAGAGTGCATGATAGGAAACTTGGCCTGAGTTGTCGCCATGCCACAATTTCTGTAGATTTTAATTGGTGTAACCTGAACTTTGCAAGCCTGAGTTTAAATACCTATTGTTGTTAAATAATACTGATTTGTTTTATTTGATTTGAATCAAGCAGGTTTATCCTTATAGGCTTTATCCATTTGGTAGTCGTTATTTGATTATGATACCTTCATGAGTTGCCACATCTTGAGGTTTTGTTGAATGATGACCTGGGCAATTTGAAAATGAGAACAATTATGTCATTGTTTCTTTGGGGTAAAAAAAACCTTCCACTGAAGAATAATCTATCACAAGGCTATTTATGAAGTATGGTTATTTTGGTGTACAATATCCAGCAAGTACGACTTATTGACACAAAAATGTGTGGAGGTCCCATTTGTCCAATGACAGATTTGCTTAGTTGCTATCATTTAGTATGGCTTTCCTTGTTCATTAGAAACTACCATACTTGTGCGGATGAATGCAGTTCTTGAAATGTGAAGTCTGTGATGGCCTAACCAATCTCCATTATTATATTCTTATGATGGCCTAGCCAATCTCCATTATTGATTTGTATGTCTGTAACAAGGCCTAATAGATAAATATGAACAAGGCCTAATAGATAGCAATGGTAGTTTACGAAATATTTTATAAGCTCTACCACATTGGCCGGGACACAGTTTGTGAGGCCTGAGGTAGATAGACTCAATTTTATTTTACGACTTTAATTGATTTGCCCTTTTTCCCTGCAGCACTGGGAAGGCTTAATTGAATTGATAGGTTCTGAATCTAGGACTGCTGGGGGTCTTGAGTTTCTGCACAAGTATACTCTCATTTGTTTTCTTTAGTTCGGCGAAATTCATGAAATAATGGTTGTCGATTTCTACTTTTTTTTTTCTTAATCTCAATTGTTCGTATTGGGTGTTGCTCAGGTATATATAGATTTCAAGAGATCCCTTCAGCTGGTTCATGTAGGAATTGCTGTGGATGTTGCTCGGGAAGTTGCCGAATCTTTTTTTATTTCTTTCTTTGTTGCTTTCATAGTTTTGTTAGTACTTTTTGATAAATATAATATGTATATGTTATTAGTTTAACACTCGTACGTGGATCAATTGTATATATTTTTTGTTCATTCCAATTAATTGGTTGATATTGAGATGAATTGATGAAATTTAGTGGTTGAAATAGATCATTGAGATTGATTTAATTTTGTACAGGGTGGTATTGTATGTACAGGGTGGATCGATTGTATATATTTTACAGGGTGATATTGAATCAGTATTATTAAAAACATTTATGTCGTTTTTAAAAAAATTGACATAACTAATTACACATTTATGTCACTTTTATCAAGTATTTATGTCACTTTTATAGAGTATTTATGTCACTTTTCAAGTTTTTATGTCACTTTTACAGTATTTATGTCACTTTTAAGACTTTGATGTAATAATTTTGTTTGGTATTTATGTCACTTTTGTACTTTTATGTCACTTTAGGTTAAAGTGACATAAATAAAATGGTATTTATGTCACTTTTAAGTATTTATGTCACTTTTTATTAACATGTGTTGGTATTATGAAATATTTATGTCACTTTTATAAAACATTTATCACTTTTAAAACATTTATGTCGCCTCCATTTATGTCACTTTTTATTGGAAAAAAAAGTGACATAAATACCTATTTATGTCACTTTTTAAGTGACATAAAAAGCATTTTTTTTCTTGTAGTGACTAATCTCACATGGGGTCCCCAATATCCCAGGACCGGCCCTGAGACTCTTGCATGAAAATTGTGACCAAAAAAACTATGCATGTATCCACTAAAGTGAATAATTCGAGCTAGCAATATCTTTTAATTCAAAGTGTTTTGTTGACATCAAAGTCAACTTCATACAATCTTTTTAACACTTCATGGATTATCAAGGGAAAAGATAAGAGAGAGGAAACAAGAAGGAAAATTAGTTCTCTTATAACTTTCTTCATGCTTAAACAACAGCTAAAAAATTGCAAACTTATTATTATTATTTTTTCTTACTATTTTCGTCATCGTTTTCTTATTTACCAAAAACAAAGAAAAATATTTTTCTCTGTGTATTTATTTTTCCTTCCCCTCAACTGTTTTGAATAGCTCTATGTTTGTTTAATTGCTTTTTTGGTACATAAAAGCATGTCTCTCGCTTAAATGCCCGAAGAACTAATTCTTTATCAAACTAACATAACATTAGTTTCCATTGTTAGGAAATTGTATTTCCTAATAAGAGTGGGCAACATATTAATATCAATTATATTATAAGGGCTATTAATTAAATGGGCTTATATTATGTGGTCTAATTGTAGTAAGCCATGGACTTCTACTGGGTATGGGTTTAATGAGTGGATACCAAATACTGATCCTGTTAGGAATAATGGGAACCCTAACATATCAATATATAAAGACATATAGGTTATGGTCCCCAATATGTCAAATCATTATACTACTTCCTCCTCCATCCCATCAAGAGAAGGAACCCATTACAGATCTAAGGAGATTTGACTGAGGAAGACATAACCGGTCATGGTCATCATTGTTCTTGTAAGGTTTACTAATTGCTTCCATGGATACAGGTATGCATTCTACTATATTATATCCTTGATAATCTAACATGATATGATCCTAGGGCTGTGGATTTACTACTCTAGGGTTCTACAATTTTATAGATTAAAGATTCTAACAAGTGGTATCAGAGCAAGTTATCATGTTAATTATTAGAATTTTTTATGCATGATTTTTTATTTGACTGATTTATGTCTCGAATATTAGTGTTGTTGATCATATGTTGCGATCATAAATCGGTATTATTATGAAAATAATATGATGGTATTTTTTTATTTGCTTTTATTCGGTTGATATATAAAATTTTGGCCACAGACATGGATACAGTCTGTCCATACACACATAATCATGATAAAGATGTCACGTCACCCATAGCAGCAACAAACCCTATGCTACCGATTAGGTCTTTCGCCCATGACCATCAAAAGAGAGCTCGATGAGTATAATGATATAAATCATTGTTAATAGAGCATAATGATATAAATCATTCGGTGTGAGTGTTGCTCTCAAACAGTGACTGCGTAGTCTATGAGATGCATCTTCTATTTGACTATGTCTGTCAATTAAAGCATTATTTTTTTATTATTATTTTTTTTTCTCCAACATTCAATATGAATTATGTGTCTCTAAATACCATGAATAATCTTGATTGGTATTATGTTCCCAATATATGTTTTGGACACACCTTAAGATTATGTTCATCGTTTTGTTCATAAAAAATAAAAAAATAATAAAAAAAAATTGGGGTTAATTATTTTAGACTCCAATACATATGTCTGATATTTTAAATAAATAAATTAAAATAATATGTTGCCAAAGTAACCTCTGTTGTGCAAAATTTATTTATTTTAAAATATTAAGATGGTATATCTGTTTTTCATGCGATTAACAATCGGCCCAAAGGAAGATTTTTAATTGGCCGAATGATGGGTGTACATGTGGTGGTATATATGTGACAATTATTAAGCTAATTATCCATGTGGGCAGTGAGTCGGCCCAAAGGACGGCTACTGTCTGACAGGTCTTATTGTCAGTATTTGATCACTACACGGGGAGTACCACTTACAGTTGATATTTCTGTCCAAAGACTAAATATCAATGTTGTTCTAGGTATCCTGTGATGGGCCCACCATTAAGTAAATTATTTAATGTGTCATGCATGCATATATATAAAGTATTCATAATATGTTTATGTCATGACATGTTATTAATTATGAGCATATTATTTTATTTTATTTTGTTCTCTATTCAGTTTCTGCTACAGCTACAAATGTTTCTGCTCAAATTAGTGCTATCCCAATGCTGAATGGGGGAAACTTTAAGGTCTGAAAAGAGAACGTAGAAATCGTTCTCGGATGTATGGATTTGGACCTTGCGCTAAGGACCGAACGACCCACTTCGACTACGGAAAACCCGAATGAGGGTAAAATTGAGAAGTGGGATCGCTCGAATCGCATGAGTCTGATGATTATGAAACGTTCCATTCCGGAAGCGTTTCGGGGCTCGATCACTGAGAGCACAAATGCTAAGAAGTTCCTCTCTGAATTACAACTATATTTTGCTAAAAATGAAAAGTCGGAAACGAGTACCGTTTTGGCTACTCTGATTTCCATGAGGTATAAAGGAAAGGGGAACATAAGGGAGTACATTATGGAAATGTCTCATCTCAGTGGGAAACTCAAGGCACTAAAGTTAGAGCTGTCTGAGGACATGCTCGTACACTTGGTTCTCATATCTCTTCCTGCACAATTCAGTCAATTTAAAGTGAGTTACAATACCCAAAAGGACAAATGGACTCTTAATGATCTCATATCTCACTGTGTGCAAGAAGAGGAAAGAATTCAGCGAGACAAGACTGAAAGTGCTCACTTAGCATCAACCTCTCAGAATAATAAAAAGAAGAGAGCTAAGGATGCTGCAAATGTGACACCTCAGCAGAAGAAACTAAAGAAGCAAAATGAGGAATTCCTTTGCTATTTCTGCAAGAAGAAAGGTCATATGAAGAGAGACTGTTCCAAATACGCCGCTTGGCGTGTAAAGAAGGGTAAGCTTCTCGCTTTGGTTTGTTTTGAAGTTAATTTAGCTTCTGTACCTAAAGATACTTGGTGGGTAGATTCTGGTGCTACTGCTCACATAAGTATGTCTATGCAGGGTTGCCTGTGGAGCCGGCTGCCAACTGATGCTGAAAGATTCATCTTTGTGGGCGATGGCAAGAAAGTTACAGTAGAAGCAATAGGAAATTTTAGATTATTATTAAAGACTGTTGTGTTTATTTGGATTTGATTGAGACTTTTGTTGCACCGTCTTTTAGACGGAATTTAATTTCTATTTCTAATTTGGACAAATCTGGTTATGCTTGTTCTTTTAGAAATAATAAAGTTAGTCTATTTCAAGATTCAAAACTTATTGGTACTGGTTCTTTGATTGATAATCTGTATATGCTTGACACTGTTACTTCCTATAATGAAATTCTGCATAATAATTCACGTGGTACAAAGCGAAAATTAAGTGAGAATTCTGCCACCTTATGGCACAAGCGATTAGGACATATCTCTAAACAGATAATTGAGAGACTTGTGCGTGACGGGATTCTTGACCCCTTAGATTTGACAGACTTTCAAGTCTGCATTGAGTGTATTAAGGGGAAACAGACAAACAAAAGGAAATTAGGTGCCAGCAGGTGTACAGGCGTCTTAGAACTCGTTCACACTGATATATGTGGTCCATTCCCTACAGCCTCTTGAAATGGACAACAATATTTCATTACGTTCATAGACGACTACTCAAGATATGGGTACCTATATTTAATACATGAGAAGTCACAATCCCTGGATGTTTTCAAGTCATTTAAAGCCGAAGTTGAACTTCAACTTGGCAAGAAAATTAAGGCTGTCAAATCTGACCGTGGTGGTGAATACTCCGGTAGATATGACGGATCAGGTGAACAACGTCCAGGACCCTTTGCTAAATTCCTAGAGGAATGCGGTATCGTCCCTCAATACACAATGCCAGGCAAACCTAGCATGAATGGTGTAGCTGAGAGGCGAAACAGAACGCTTAAGGACATGGTAAGAAGTATGATTAGTCATTCTTCTTTACCAGAATCACTCTGGGGAGAAGCTCTAAAGACTGCAGCATATATCCTTAATAGGGTTCCAAGTAAAGTAGTAACCAAAACCCCTTATGAATTGTGGACTGGAAAGAAGCCTAGCATTAGGCATTTACACGTTTGGGGTTGTCCAGCCGAGGCACGGCCTTATAGGCCACATGAAAAGAAACTGGACTCAAGAACAGTCAGTTGCTACTTTATTGGATACGCTGAACGCTCTCGGGGCTTTAAGTTTTATGATCCCACTGCTAGGACATTTTTTGAGATGGTAAATGCGAGATTTCTTGAGGAAGTTGAGTTTGTGGGGGGAGATAAGGTTAGAGACATTGTCTTTGAAGAGGAATTTATTCCTAATCATATTGCTATTGAAAATGTTCAGATTCCTATTCCTGACATTGTTCAAGATGCAAATCCGGATATACGAGACAATGTACAAGAGCACCCTGTGCAAAATGAACAAATTATACCTGAAGTGCAAACTCAACAACCTCAAGAGGAGATGCCATTAAGAAGATCCACTAGGGAAAGGAGAAATGCGATTTCGGATGATTATATTGTATTCCTCCAAGAACATGAGTTTGACATAGGGATAGTGGAAGATGATCCAATCAACTTTCACCAAGCCAAACAAAGTTCTAATTCTCAAAAGTGGATTGATGCCATGAATGATGAGTTGAAATCTATGAAAGACAATGACGTTTGGGATCTTGTCGAATTGCCTGAAGGAACGAAGCCCATTGGTTGCAAATGGATATTTAAAACCAAGAGGGATTCAAAGGGCAATGTCGAGAGATATAAGGCTCGTCTAGTCGCCAAGGGTTTCACTCAAAGGGAAGGCATAGATTATAAAGAGACTTTCTCTCCGGTTTCATCGAAAGACTCTTTTAGGACAATAATGGCACTCGTGGCTCATTTTGATTTAGAGCTACATCAGATGGATGTTAAGACAGCGTTTCTCAATGGAAACATTGATGAGACGATTTATATGGTCCAGCCAGAAAACTTTGTATGCAGAGATCCAAAGTCTATGGTTTGCAAATTAAAGAAATCCATCTATGGTCTCAAGCAGGCTTCCCGTCAATGGTATCACAAGTTCCATCAAGTAATCACCTCGCATGGTTTTGAGGCGAATGTGGTTGATGACTGTATATATCACAAGTTCAGTGGGAGTAAGTATATCTTTCTAATTTTATATATCGATGACATTCTACTAGCCTGCAGCGGTATAAGCTTATTGCACGAAACCAAGAGCTTTCTCACTAAGAATTTTGAGATGAAAGATCTTGGGGATGCCTCTTTTGTATTAGGAATACAGATACTACGAGATCGCTCTCAAGGTATCCTTGGGTTATCACAAAAGAGCTATATCGAAAAAGTTTTAAGTAGGTTCGGCATGAAAGGTTGTTCATCAGGAGATACGCCCGTAGCTAAAGGAGACAAGTTCTGTCTCGGACAGTGCCCCAAGAATGACCTTGAAACTAAGGAGATGGAAAAGATTCCCTATGCATCAGCAGTAGGAAGTTTAATGTATGCTCAAGTATGTACGCGTCCAGATATTGCGTTCATAGTGGGAGTATTGGGCAGATATTTGAGTAACCCAGGAATGGATCATTGGAAAGCAGTCAAACAGGTTATGCGATATTTACAGAGAACAAAGGACTACATGCTCACGTATCGGAGATCAGACTTTTTGGAGATCATTGGGTATTCTGATTCCGATTTTGCTGGATGCCAAGACAGTAATCGATCCACGTTAGGTTATGTTTACATGCTGGCTGGAGGAGCTATATCCTGGAAGAGTGCTAAGCAGACACTCATAGGTTCTTCGACCATGGCTGCAGAGTTCACAGCCTGTTATGAGGCATCAAATCATGGGATATGGTTGTGAAACTTTGTCACTAGGCTGCGTGTGGTAGATGGCATTGAAAGGCCATTAAAGATATACTGTGACAATAAATCTGCAGTGCTGTATTCCAATAACAACAGAAGCTCTACGAAGTCGAAGCATATTGATATCAAGTTTCTAGTTGTTAAGGAGAGAGTTCAGAGTGGTCAAATTTCTATAGAACATATAGGGACAAACTCCATGATTGCGGATCCGCTGACCAAGGGATTACCTCCCAAGGTCTTTCACGAGCACACTGCTCATATGGGTGTTAGGTTGTCTAACAATACTTTGGTTTAGTGGGAGTTAACTTTGGATGTTCTATTTTTGACATTTATGGTTTTATTTTCTACAGAATAAAGTTGATGGTTTAAAGTTTATCTCTGAATCTAACTATTTTCTATATGCGGTTTTGCATTGTTTCGGGTTGATCTCAATAAAGACTAAATTAGGACCAGTTGGAAATAGGCATGTTTGAGATCACATTGCATGTAATTTCCATGCTACTCATCCATACTTGATCTATGTCATTGAATGTGTTGGTATGGTGACCATTGAAGGTCTAGTTACGATTATGTGTAACGAAAGCCGCCTTGATCCCATATTAATACAGAAAATGGACCAGATTGAAACTAAAGTGAAGTCCAAAGATAAATAGCACAGGTGCGCGTCTAAGGAACATGTAATATAATTGTTTCAGGAATCATATGTAGCCCAAGTGGGAGATTGTTAGGAAATTGTATTTCCTAATAAGAGTGGGCAACATATTAATATCAATTATATTATAAGGGCTATTAATTAAATGGACTTATATTATGTGGTCTAATTGTAGTAAGCCATGGACTTCTACTGGGTATGGGTTTAATGAGTGGATACCAAATACTGATCCTGTTAGGAATAATGGGAACCCTAACATATCAGTATATAAAGACATATAGGTTATGGTCCCCAATATGTCAAATCATTATACTACTTCCTCCTCCATCCCATCAAGAGAAGGAACTCATTACAGATCTAAGGAGATTTGACTGAAGAAGACATAACCGGTCATCATTGTTCTTGTAAGGTTTACTAATTGCTTCCATGGATACAGGTATGCATTCTACTATATTATATCCTTGATAATCTAACATGATATGATCCTAGGGCTATGGATTTACTACTCTAGAGTTCTACAATTTTATAGATTAAAGATTCTAACATCCATTTAATTAGACAAAAATGAGATTTGGTCTAAACCTGATTCTAATTCCCGATCAGACACAGAAAGTCACAATCGATCATTTTATTAAAATGAAAGACACTAAAGCAGTTCCTACAATGTACCTAAATTTATCAAAAACAAATGGACTGTGACTCATTTATTACATTGCCGACCCTCATTTCAAATTTAATGCAATTATTTCAATGAGTTGCTTGGAGCTTACTGTCCATCTTAATAATGTTTACTTAACTTACAAAAGAATGCGAATTTTTTGGACACTCTCAAAGTATCACGAGGTAGGCTTACATGGTATCCTACAATTAATAGAAATGATTTTTGGGCTCACGCTTTGGAACCCACAAATAATGACACCTTTTATATGTAAATGCATAGTCCTACTCGAAAAATGCACTCTAATTGACTACATAGTATCACCTAGCGATATGGCAAGTGTTACTATGAAGGTAGCCAATATTTTCTGAGTAATGATTTGTGTACATAAAATGTGCACATAAATATCTAGGTCATTCATTTTAATGGATCCTATGTGTTCAAGAATAGACCCCACCAAAATGAATAACCCAAATTTTTATGTGCACACGTTATATGCACATTTAATGTGCACATCGCATTACCCATATTTTCTGGTGAAAGAACCCATGTGGAGAGAATGATGCCATAAATTTGTAAAGAACAGAGATAGTTACAGGGGCGGCTATGAGTGAAGAATAACAAGAGACAAAAGAAAACTATAAAAAAGGCATCCACCTAAAATTACTTGTCAAAGGCTTTTTTTTTTCTTTTCTTTATAGTCTTTCATCATTTCATTGGTTGGAGAGTACCACATAGACATGCCATGTGGCACCCTCAAGGTTCTCTGCGTAAGAGAAAGAGTGGTATTTGCTTAAAATAACACCACAAATTAACTTGTTATAAAACTTGATCTTAAAGTACTTTTTAAGTCATATTGTTAGGTTTTTTCTTACCAGCATACTTTTGCTGTACAGATTGTATTTGTTTTGTTGTCTACCCTAATAATTAAGGTACCATGAGAGCAATGCTCTTCGGATGGCATTAAGTAGATCTTTTAATTTTTTTGGCCATGTCATCATGAAAGAAAGAGAAAAGTTTATTCAATATAAAACTATTCAAATTTGTTTAGTAAGATATATTTTTAAAGACTAAGGGTGCAAAAATAATGTAATAATTTTTTTGATGAGCGCTAGTCAACAAACTTTGGCAATGATGATCAGTGTTATTTCTTACGAAATAAATTGTAAAATATATCAAAAGAGGGTAATATCTAATTTCTCAGTTTTTTTCCCCTCTTTTTTTGGATTCAACGAAATGGATATTTTGATCATGTGAGGAAACAAACATGGAAGTGGAATGTCGATTCATAAGGACAATTAGAGGCTTCTTGGTAACACAAGAACCAGTTCTATAATTTACAGAAAAAGCAATTATAAATAGTTAATGTGTTTGTTTAGTACTGTATGTAGATATTCGTGTCCAACTTAAAAATAACAACAAAAAAAATAAATTTTTTATCAAATAAGTACAATACTGATTTTTATGACGACAAACAAAAGTCAAATTTGATTTGAACCTAAACCTTGTTTTATCATTGCCAACAGACCCTTAGGTGCAAGGAAATTTGAGCATAAACAAATCTCTCATAATATTGGATCATTTGAGTTTAAAGGATAACCCTATTTTAATTTTGTTTAGAAGTTCCTAATAAGTGAAAATCAATCATATCAACTCATTATGTTGCAAATTCTCACGTAATTAGTTATATGATATAAGGATGGTTTACTCATATAAAAAATCAGGTTTATATATATATATAGAGAGAGAGAGAGAGAGAGAGAGAGAGAGAGAAAAGAAAAGAAAAAAAAAATTCCCCAGTATCAGCAAAAAAAAAAAAAAAAACTAAAAAATCTCTTATTTTTTTAGGGGACCAAAATTGAATTGATACACTCCATGGTACTACTGACACACCATATAACACTTTGGAGTCAGTACTTCCATGGAGTACGAATAAGGAGCGGAGCCTGGAATTTAGTCTAGGGTTTTGTCTATTTATACATAATTTATATAATTATGTGTAGAATTTATTTTATGTCACGATTACAAAATGTTCGAATAGCTTGCACATCACTAAGTACTTTTTTTTATTCCATAACTAAATACTTAACTAAACAAGCAATAATTTAAAATGAAGGAGAGGAAAAAGAGAGAGACAAAATGGTAGAGAGAGAAGAAAGCTTTACTGCTTTGGCAAAAACAAAGAGAGAGAGAGAGAGAGAGAGAGAGAGAGAGAGAGAGAGAGAGAGATTTGTCTCGTGAGTGAGCAGAGGAGAGAGAGAGAGAGAGAGAGAGAGAGAGAGAGAGAGAGAGAGAGAGAGAAGAGAGGGTTTAGCAAGAGAGAGAGAGATTTGTCTCGTGAGTGAGCAGAGAAAAGAGAGAGAGAGAGAGAGAGAGAGTTTTTACGAAAAGTAAGAAGAAGAAAGAGACTAATGAGAGAGTGGATTTTTTTTAAGGAAAAAAAAAAATTAAGTAGTGGAGAGAGAATGTGTAGAGAATTATTTTTACAATTTCATCCAATGACCAAAAGATAAGTTAGGGGGCAGAATAAAAATTTAGGGGGAAATTAAAGGTAGAATTTTAAGAGAGTATTTTTGCTCATTCTTTTTTGATTCACCATTGCTCACACAGATTTTCACTAGGTGACATATGTATCATTTCATTCTCATTTTGTTCATATACTATCAAAATAATTACTAAAATGAAACACATATCATCCAGTAAAATATTGAGTAAAAAATAATAAATTAAAATTCGGTGAGCAATCAATGGGGACACGTGGTCCCTCTTTGTTCCTACGTGGCTCCGCAACTGGTGCGAATAGAAATTTCTTTTTGTAAGTCTGCGATAGTTTTGACGTATAAAATAATGAGGGGCCTTTGGTAACCCATAATATTCCAAGCAACAATGCTAGGGGCACCAAAAGATACAAAGAACTTCCACAAAATGAGTGGAGAGTCTATGTGGCACACTGGGACCCGCCAGTAATTAAGCATTGTTTCCATTAATTGCTGGCGGGTCCCCCTGTGCCACATAAACTTTCCACTCATTTTGTGGAAGTTTTTTGTATCCTTTTGTGCCCCAATCATTATTCTATTCCAAGCTTCTTCCAATAAAGTGTGTACAATCAAATCAGTCCCAAACAACATTTGTCATGTTATGCAATTGAGTCCACCGACCATTCTCTCTCCGTTGGACAAGTATCACACCATTTCATACAAATTCTCTTCTCTCTCTTTCATACATGCCATTGATGACCTCGCAAGGCCGTAATGTCCCTTTCTTTCTTTTTTCCTTTTCCATTTACCAGAAGAAGATTCTCATGGGCTTTGGGGGTCTGTTTGGATAAAACTTCTATTTTTGTGATTATAAAAAAAAACTATTTTGTCCAAAATCTGTCAAATGCAACTTTTAGCCAATCACAAATTAATCTTCGCTGTCGACAGTCTTCTTCCACAGTTGAATAACGGATGCTAAACCGCCAAACAGACAAAAAAAAAAAAAAACAAAAAAAAAAAAACAAAACTTTTAAAATTTATTAATTAATCATTTATAGTCTCTAAAAGTTGTCCCTAAATAGAGTCCTAGAGCACGTTGCCATTGACTGCAGCTTTGGCATTTAGACAAACGCAAAAGTAGACTGTTGAAGCTTAGGGGTGGGCATTCGGCCGGTTCGGTTCGGTTTGGCACTATTCGGTTCGGTTTGAGTTCGGTTCGGTTTGGAGAATTATTAACTGTTAACTAACTGAAATATAATTCGGTTGGTTCGGTTCGGTTAACTGAATTGCAAATTTGGTTCGGTTTATTTATTCGGTTAACCGAATTGTAAAAAATCCAATTTTTATTTTTATTTTTATTTTTCATTTTTCTCAACTTTTTAATGTTTTTTTTCCTTTCTCTTTCATATTGCAAAGAAAATATACTTTTATTTGTTTTCAATTGTAAAAATACTTATATTTTATTATCTATAGTTATGTATAAGTATATTAATAATATAGAAAATAAAAATAAAAAATAAAATTTTGATTTTTCGATTCGGTTCGGTTCGATTTACCTATAGGCAACTGATAACCGAACTGAAATTTTTAAGTCGGTTCGGTTTTTGACCGAACTAAAAGTTTTAACTGAAATAACCGAACTGAAATTGAAAATTCGGTTCGGTTTGTTCGGTTAACCGAACTGTTTGCCCACCCCTATTGAAGCCAGTGCTAGCCCTTACCATTTGGGGCCCCTTTTTTTTTTGTGTGTGTGTGTGTGTGTGTGTTTTTTTTTTTTTTTTTTGTGTGCATATATACACATTTTTCTGGTAGGATTTTCCTTATCAAAAAATAGCAAAATTTTGTGAAGAAATTTTCAGGTCATATTGAAATTATGAGGTTAGGTGTTTGAAATCCTTATTCGACCCCCTCAGTTGCCCCTTTGTGCATGCGATTACTTTTTTTTTTGGATAATCAGGGTTGATTGATAATTATAAATTTTTTTTTTGGAGGAGGTAAATTACTCTCACCTCCCTAAGGTATAGTTGTTAGGAAACTGTGTTCCCAGAATCCATTGACAGCGCGTATAAGTTGGTACTGCAAAAAAAATTACGTGAAAACTACAATAACCCTACAAGGGCGGAACTAGGGTTACCTTAAACTGCTAAAACGGATTACTGTAGTAGACGAATCGAGAACACGGGCTCGATAACAGCTCACGATCTTCTACCGTATTCCTTTGCTGCCAGAATATCGAACTTATTGTGGGCTCTTTTGAAATCCTTTCTGTTTTCTGCTCTCCCTCTTTTACGCTCTCTTTTCTATTCCGAGTTATAATTCTCTATATAAAAAAACGCTAACTGAGGAGAGAGCCAAAGCAACATATATATAGGCTACAATAGGGACCATAAGAAGTCAATAAGGAATAGGCTTCCTTATGGAATTAGGAAACCCTAATTCGAACTGAATCAGATCCCTATTTTCATAAATTATAATTCATACCACTAAAGAATTATAATTGCACTCCTACCCTTATCTCAAAAATATATTTCGAGCTCCATGTTATTAAATGCTTATTATCTCCCCATGTTAAGATTACAGATATCTATTAATTAAATATAATTACTGACAATCATATTTAATTAATTTCTTCAAATTCCTTGAGATCCTCTGCTTAACTTATCTGATATGTCGGATACAAAATCCACCTGCAGGGTTTGACATAATCAAAACTTATAAGCTTTCTCAAGGGGATATCATCAATCCCAAAATTGAGACATGGATTCCATCATTAATTAATATCCACCACACAATTAATATTGCCACCCAATCCAATGAGATATTGACCCATTTAAGGATCTCACCCTTTTAGGGATCAAAGTGTAAATATCAAATGTACGTGTCTACAAATTAACTTAGGATTTAGAGCATAAGCACTCATAATAGCCATGAGGTATTAATTATCTTATAAGTCAGTATAAAGATAATTACCCCAAGTCAGTCCCGTTTAATACACAAAGTGTACCAGCATAGTGAGTTGAAACTATACCGTTTTTCGTAGTCAAGACAAACCTACTACAACACCATACTGCAGTCCTACCGATAGTGTGTCCAATCCTATCTAAGACTGTAAACCAAAATCTTACATTCTATAATATCTGATGACCTGATCTTCCGTGTGTAAGCCGAACTCTACACACCAAATCACCTACTATATAAAATGAGAGACACACATGCATAATATTAAATAAATAATATAATACAAACATTGCACACACAGATTCTCATAAAAAAAATGGATTAACTGATTTTATTAAATGAATAATAAATCAACTACATAAAGCATGACTTTTAGTATATATCCCTAACAATAGTCTAATTACACAGATCTCCCTCATATTTCAAAAATTACACTAAACTCCCTCAAGGTTTACAATTGCGTAAACGCTCATCTCTCCTGGTAGTCAACAATGAGTTGAATAACAATGGAGGTCAGTATTATTCTAATTACACGAGGGAGGTCTATGTAATTAGGTGATACCTCAGGGGACGTAAGTGTAATTTACCCTTTTTCCAGCAAATTGAGGCTCTAATTAAAAGACAAAAATGATGGACACTAGGCAACCGCTTGCCCCGCTTTGCATCAAGGCCAACCCTAAGCCCTAATCACAAAGGTACTATGGGAATTAAGGAAAAAAAATTATTAACACTAAAATCTCCTCCTTTTATCACGTGTTGTGGGGTTATAGCATCTCTGTTCCTACTTTAGCCAAATGTGCGTACCTACTTTAGCCAAATGTGCAAGACTTTAAAGTGCTTCTTAAATTTATGCAAACAATTTAAGGTATGCAATTTGGGTCCCCCCAGAAGTGGCTCAAACATGTCTTTCAAAATAATTCCAATTTTCAACAGGGTCTCAGTAAAGGAAAGGAAAAGAAAACATTTTACTTTTGTTTGATTAATACTAGTGCGAAAAATATGAAGAAAAGGAAAAGATGCATTTTTTATATAAAATTTTTGAGTCATTTTCTTTCCTCGTTTATTTGATTTTCTAATATACTTAAAAAGTAAATATTTTCTAATGCTACTCTAACATTATAAAAACACTAAAAATAGTTTGATTTTTTTTTCTTTCCTTTCCTTCTTTAAATTCGTGAACCAAAGAAAATTTACACGATGCTGATTTCCTTTGGTGCATGCACACTCTGTAACATTTTTAATGTGTGTGTATGTGTGTATAGGGAGAGATTCTTATGTGCACTGAGCTTTTAAACCTAAAAACTTGCAGGCTGCCCTGCTGACCTGTGTCCCGTCCCGCCGCCCCGTTAATCCACAGATTTTTTAGGCTTAAAAGCTTCCCTATATGTATATATGTGAGAGTTGAGTCAATTCGGTGACTTCCAAGTTCATAATGTTTCAATTGAAGGAATTTTAGTGTGTGTTTTTCAATTATTAACTAAAAGAAAGAGCTGTCCATCTCATAAAGACCATGGTACTCAACCTTCAAAATCAGAATGTTTTTTGTTGTACCACTTGTTGGTCTTTATAGATTTTCTTCTCCAATTGTTTTTCTTTATTTGAAAAACAAAAAACATTTATTGCCCTACCAATGTTATTAGTACCTATCACTAAAAAGAAAATCTAACTACATTATGCCTCAATTATTCAATGGTAAAAATAATAATAAAATAATAATGAAAACAAATTGTGATGTCTACAACTTTAATGGACTCCTATGCTGTAAGGTCAGCTGTGAGAAAGTGAGATGAAATGCACTTTTTAAAACTATATCTTATATATAGATATAGAAGTAGGATCCCCACAATAAAGAAATCTCTCTTTTCACCTCATGAGAATATTTAATACAATAATTATTTTAATGATGTGGTATCACAAGTTAATAAAATCGCATATTCAAATGCATCTCTATCATAATTTCATGAAAAATAAAAGTATATGTAAATATCATATCTATGTATTAATGAAGATAACATATGACACAGTATCACCGATACATAAAATATTTTCCCAACTCACCAATTTGGGTCTATGACTGAGAAGAGGCATAAATCCTTTTATTTAATGACAACGATCTTAACCATTTTAAAAGATGACAGTGATATTTAATCCTTTTATAAAATATGCTTAGGCCATCCAATGATGAATTGTTAATGTTGACTGCTTAAGGGAAGAGGCAAACTATTCTTTTTTTCGAATACAATTACATATTCCTCAGCCTTGTCTTCGGCGACTTCGAGATCAGTACCTATTGTCGTTTTTATCGAAGTAGAACAGAGGGCAAACCCCGAGCCCGTGCAAGACCCCACAACACAAGTACCAGGTAAATCAGGGAGACAAGTTAGTGGTAGGATCTGAACCCACACTAAGATGGACATTGTCCATCTTGAGATTCATCCCTCCAACTAGCTTACACGAGTTTCGAACCCCTCGGGGGTTTCGAACCCCTGACCTTCCTTAGAGAGGCCAAAAACCTTGGCTAAATCCCTTGTATTTTTCCATATAAAGTCTCGAACCCAAGACAAGAGGGTTTGATCCACCTACTACTGGGTTATAGGGAATTTGGATCAGAGGCGAACTATTCTTCCATTTAGGAGACACAATAAAAAATACACAAAAAAAGAAACATTGACTTGCACTATGTGTAAGTGTGTGTGCTGTGAATAAGACATCTACATTAATTTGCAATATGTGCAAGTGTGTGCTGTGAATAAGACATCTACATTAATCAAGAATTTGTTAATTGCCATTCTAATCGGGGGATAAAGAAACAAAAACTTTACCCTAAATATTTACTCCCTTTTTGAAAGTTAAAAAGAGGTTTGTTCTGTGAGTTTTAACTATCTATACATACACAAGAATATATACACATTTTGACCATGGTTTCCTTTAATTTATGATAGTGGGAAAGTATATTCTTTGGTCCTGAGCCAAATCTTAATTAGCTGCCAAAATTTAAACTCTCATATTATTCAAATGTGTGAACCACACTGACACATTAAAGCTTCCCAACACTATCCATGCAAGTTCAATTTCTAAGTTGCAACCTGATAAAAAAAAAAAAAAAAAAGATGTGTATATGCCCATAGTTTATATATATACACAAACACATGTACACACACACACACATATATATATATATATATATATACATTTGGAAACATCCAAGAGGACCAAGACTCCCATGCAAAAGAACGCAAGCAGTGAAGTCATATTGCCAAGAGAAGACAGAAATACTTTGACAAAAAAAAAAATATGTTTCAATACTTCCAACAATGTCATTCAAACTCATATATATCCAAATTCAAATTCTACACATGATCTTCATGTGAAACCCACGTGAAACATAGAAAACTTAGCGCAAGAAATCACAAAGTCCAATGTAGGATCACTCTAGTAATTCCAAGAAAATGGCAGAACAGAACAGAGGAAAATGGAAACAAGCATGGAATTTTGTCTTTTGGGATCAAATCTCTGACCTCTATTTTATACAGTATATGTATATGTTGTGACATAATATTGTTGGCAAGTGTACGTCGATCCAGACTAAATGCCTAAATGTCTGGAGCTATTTGTTATTGCCCGTGCCACACGTCCAATACCTGTAAATGTAGTGCATAAAATAAGAAAAATGAGTGATAGAACATACCATTACGTGTGTTTTTTTTTTTAAATTCTATGGAGCATGACGGATCAAATGATGTATTCTACACAATGTGATGCACTATTTAATATATATATATATATATATATTCATATATTTAGGCTGTATCATCTAGTTCAACCAACCACACTTTAAAAAAATAAAATAAAAAATCTGCCTACCATTTATAGCTTATACAATCAACAAATATCACACAACACATACACAATCTCTCTCTCTCTCTCTCTCTCTCTCTCTCTCTCTCTCTCTCTCTCTCTCTCTCTCTCTCTCACACACACACACACACACACACACACACACACTATGAAGCACGGACACGGACACACCGACACGGATACGACATGATACGGACACGACAAAATCCTAAAAATTTGCACGTCAACACTCCAAGGAAAAGTGTCCGTGAAGAGTCGTGTTCGTGTGTCGGACACGATACGACACGCGACACGTTACTTTCTTATAGAAGTGTCGGTGCTTCCTAGCTCTCACACACACACACACGCAGTGAGAGATAGGCGATCCCACCAAAGGGTAATGCTAGGGACATAAAAGAGTCACAAAGAGATGCTCACAAAAGTATGTGGCATCCCATATGGCATCTATGTTAAGTGTGGTGGGTCCTACTACCATGTGAGATGTCACATGGGATGCCACATCCTTCTGTGAGTATCTCTTTGTTTTTTTTTTTTTTTTTGAACGGCAAATTTCATTGATATAATCAATCACTAAGCGATAAGCATCGCTACTTATATTTTCCTAATCTGGAAGGAAACCAAGAAAGAAGCCCCCAAAAAACCAAAACAAACCAGGTTCCATTTTGAAACTACTCCATTTAAGTTTCAGGAGGAGAACCAACAATCAAGAAAAGAAAAACAGTAAAAAGTTATATACCTCCTGCCCAAAAGGGTCTCTTTGTGACCCTTTTGTGTCCCAAACATTGCATTTGCCCCCCACCAAATAAGGTAAAAACCAAGGATCTTAATTTTCTTTGAACTAATAAACTCTCCTCATATTCAGTGAAGCCGTGTAGGTACTAAAGTTATTAAAAATTTTGTGATTTTTTTAATTCTGTATCTCATGTAACTTTTTGTGTTGCAAACTACAACTACATTCGTATACAATATACATGCAACAAGGGCTCACACATAAATGTCACATAGCCAGGGGAGAATGTAGCAAAGTTAGGGGGCTCAGCAGGGGCGAACCAGGAAGTTGCACTTCGAGCTGGCCTAGTTCAAGGGCGATTTTTTTGGGTGTATTCACACATATTCAGTCAGACAATATAATTTCTAGGAAAAGCTAGGTGTAAATATTCAGATTTGAGTAAGCTAGTCACATTTACAATTTTAGCGAGACCAAAAGGATCACAACTCAGGGGGACTTAAAAAATACTTGTCATTACTAATCCTTATTTTTGTGTTTCGAACCCATGACACTAGGTACAAAAAAAATCAAAATAAAAAAAAAGGTTTACATACCCATGCACTAATTCACCGGTTCTTAGTTTTGACAAGTTTTAGAATTAACAATTACTATTTACATGGTATATGTACCTCTGAGTTGCCAAGAACTGGTCCTCAGAATTTTGAAACTAGAAAATAAGTTGATAATATATGGCGCAAAATACGCATATCCCTAAATATGGATATCAAAAATTTATCAATGACTTAGTCACATACATTACTAATAATATATACACATAAAAACTTACGTCTGCACAAGGCCTAGAATGTACCCAGGATTTCAGCTAGAAAAAGTACACTCTCAAACAGATTCTGAAAGCTGTTAGTAGACAAAACATGTGCAAATGTCTAAAAAATAAGCAACTTATGTTACTGGGAGATGTTCTAACAACATATATAACCTGTCAATACTCATATATAAGGTATAGAATATTCGAAGAATTTCGGATGTAAAATAAATTACTGATCGCTTTAAACAAAGAAAGTTGAGACAAACTCTGGCCTTTCAAGCTCTAGCAGGCCAAGATTGTTCCTCGTGCAAACTAACCTGGAACAACCAAGGTTGACTAGTTACTGTGAAATTAATTTTTTTTACAAAAAATATACTTAAGAGACTGTTTGGGACCTTTGGGATTTTCTAGAGGCTTTTTTGGTTACATAGGAATCAACAGTTGACTTAAAAACTAAGTTGCACGAAGCGGGAGAGGGGGCGGGGGCTGGTGCGGGAGCGGGGGCGGGAAAGCGCTAAACTTTACGAGGTTTCAAAGGTTACTTCTTGAGTGGGGCGGGAGCGGAAGCGGGGGTGGGAGCGGGGGCAGGGGCGGGGTGCGTGACCACTTTTAGGATTACTGCTTCTAAGCTTAAAAATACCCCAATAACAGGTTCTATATCACACCTACACAATACTGGTTTCTAAATAAAAAATAAAAATAAAAGTAAAACATGCAGAAGTTAGACTTGGCCAGAATCTGATATAGTCTTATGCATTCCCAAACAGGTCCTACAGTTACTTTTGAAGGATGAATGATAGCTCATGAAAAAGGAAACAAGTTCAACCAGTTTACGACTAGCCAAAGAACTGACGGACATGGTTCAATTAAAAATCATGGGACCAGCTGCAGAAGGAAACATAAATAGCTCAATCGAATGGAAGAATCGAATGAGTTAAAGAATCACCTTCCGAGAACGGTACCATACATAAGATATTGCTGCTCAACCTCTGGTACCCACAATTACAGATTCTAAAATGGGCCCACAGGACATCTTTATCTTGTCAGGCAAAGTTCTATCCCTCTAAACTGGTGAGAGAAAAGACATGAAAATTAGATTGAACGTGCAAGGTTAATCAACCAGCTTTCAGATGAAACAAATGAGCACACCAAATTTTGTTCCAAAATGCTGGAGAAGAGAATAATGGAAAAGACAAGAAATGAATTATTACGTGTCAAGAGGAAAAAAAGCGGTCCCGAGTGGACAATGGTGACATGGAATACAACATGTTATAAGGGTCCCTTTCAGAGAGTTGCTACGTGTCATCCTCATATTTGATGTGTCCAAATTGGATCCACGTCAGCTTTCTTAGTCCACACTGCCATAGAACTGACATCATTGCTTGCCTCACCCACATGACTATCAAAATTCAAATCCAAAAGTCATTAGAAAGGGGCAAAAAAAATAGAAGAAGAAGAAGAAGAAAAAAGAAAGAATCTCTTACATCATCAACCTCACAGCTAAAATAACAGAAATACAAGTTCACAAACATAGAAAATTTTGCTTGATTTCTTAGGTGAAGTGTGCATATTAATATAGTCAATCATGTGACAATGCTAAGCAGGTCATATAGTCCTTGATTGTGGCATTTCAGAGACCAGATGTCAGTGTTCTGGTTTATATTTTATTAAGTACCAGTGAAAAACTAATGGAAAGTATGGATAGCCACAAAAGAAGCTTAAAAAATGGAAAAGAAAACAATTTCACCTTTAGTATGCACCTAACAAATTAGAAGTTTGAACCTAACATGACACATATCACATCTAGAAGTATCTAATGCCAGCCTTACGCAATCGAACCAAACTAGATTATAAGTGTACTCCACATGGGGGGATTTGAAAGCCAACTCAACAAGATGGGAAAATTAAACAAAGTTTTTGAAGAATATTGACTTGTACTGAGGAAGAAATGCTTGTCACCTACAATATGCATGCCTAAACTCGTGTCCTTGCATATAGCAATTTAGATTTCCACAATCTGCTGTGGACAGTCACTAGCTACTATCCAGCTACATTCCTGGAATTGATTTTATTTTATTTTTTAATGAGAAAATAACTAGAATATGAAAAGGCATGGTCTACACAAGAAATGTGTGACGCGTAGAATAAATGAAATGTTTTATGCCTTCACATGTACCATAGAGTTTCGCACACCCACATGGGCTTCACAAATTCATAATTTCATGTCATAAGTAGTAAATAACCAACTAAAAAACCTGTGGATGGAAAAAGAAATAGCCATTTTAGTTGCTAACGAAGTGATGAAGTAGGAAACCGTTGAGGATAACGACCACTCATATGCAGGAACAAGAACCAATACACAGACACAAGTACACTATCAATATCTCCTAAAATATCTTTGGTTCCTATGTTTATAAGAACGTAAAAACCATATAACAAATCTCAACTCTTAATGCTTTAAGATACCTAGCGGTATCATGCCTTTTAGTGCACAATAAATTCTATATTCCAAATACAATCCTACCACACGGAAAGCATTGTACTATGTATGACTACATGCTATAAACACATAACAGAATTAAGGCTTTATCTTGATATGGAGAATTTCATTGAACAGAATTAGCTTATGTAAAATCCTTTGTGCAGTAAATGGCCATTCTACTATAAAATACCACAAAACGTAATCATGACAAAATATAGAGTGTATCCTCAGCCTCGTTGAAGCTGGATAACAAACTTCAATCTTTATTTCCGCCTACTCTGATCAAGGTTGATGAAATGATGTCAAATGAGAGCTTTACCATGGTTAAACGTGGTGTTTTTCCAATACAACTTATAACTGGAACAAATCCAAGATTATTCAGGTGAAAGTTTTGAATTATTTTTTAAGATGATACATGAGATTATGATATAACTGGGCCACAACGCAGAGCTGAATGAAAATTTCTTCGAGGAATCATAAGAATCTAAAGTCGCCAAAAAACTGAGCACCCCTTTATTGGCATGATTCTAAACCAATATCACTATGAAGATGAAACGTAGTCAGCTATCAAAATGAAGCAAACCGAGGCGGAATAGTTAAATTCACATGTAGAAAGAAAAGGTCTAATCAAAAGCAGAGGTGCATTCAGAAGCAATTCAAGGACGAAAAACTACTAATGACAGGACCATACCCAATCAAAAAAAATCTACAAATGATAGGAAAAATTATTTGCAGTGATCAATTGACAAAGAAAAAAAAAATTAGAACACACACACACATACACACATGCACACTACCACAATGACCCCCCACCCCAAAGCCTAAGGAAGTCTTGTTGGAGACATAGTTGTCGGGGAATATAAAACCTCTGGAGTAAGAGGCAACTGCATTTTTGTGAAATCAATTGTGCAATGTTTCCACTAGAAGGGACTGATCTTCCTATCATCACCAAACAAAATAACTTATTGATCCATTCCAAATCCATCCTATCTTCCAATCAGAGTAGCTTTTCTTTTTTCTTTTTTTTGAGGGGGCAGTAATTTTGGGGAGAATACTCACAATAAACAATTTAGGGAGGAGAGAGGTCAAACTATCATTAACAGGTGGTTGTAACGGTGGTGAAGAGACTTAATCACTTGTTTTTGCATTGGCCAGTGGCTAGGGATATTTGGCTAATGTTGCTTTCTTCAAGTGGTATTCAGTGGGTTATGGCAGCTAAATTTGTGGATAACTTGCGCGATTGGAGGGTATTAGAGTGAGAGAGAAGTCAAGGAATATGGCAGTTGGCTCCTTTGTGTTGTGCCTATGGTGGTGTTTATGGAGAAATCTGGCTCCTTTGTGTGGTGCTTATGGTGGTGTTTAGGGCTTTTGAAGCTTTTTTACAGGTCTTAGATGAACTGCATACATAGTTTTTGATTTTTGAATACTCCTTGTTTACATTGGCACACCCTCTTTGGTGCTTGTTAATATTATCCAAAGAAATATACACACACACATATATATATATATATATATATCGATTGTTTCTTCCATGAATCCAGCATGATCACAACCTGAGGAATGTTGACATCAAAAACTTGGTGCATTTCACTCAGACGACCAGAGAGGGATAATCAGTTTGACAATCCATTACATATGCATCTGAATAATATCCAGTGCAATAGTGCATCAATATAATCCTCTACTACGAAAATTTTCATGCATTGATCATTAATAATGATCTTCGAGTGATTTTTAGACATAATACAAACGTAAACATAATCTCAATAGTAACAACAACTGACAACTTCTCTTTACCGTACAGAATATTCCTCATGCATTAGGTTGAAAGACAATAGAAGGACCCCCATGATCATACCCTCAACAATTGGCCGTTGGCCTGTAAAGGAATTCTCGGCAATAGGTGTGTCAAACATCGTAAGATAACCATACTCATTTTTGAGGCCTTTGGTAATCTTATACAAGCTTCCATAGTGGTCCATACTTTCCCATGACACAAACTCGAGGATCTCATCTCGTGCTCCAGCCTTCTCTAAGGGCTTCAGACAGCAAGAGCTCATGTCTGAGGATGCAGAAACAGATTTTTTATATAAATATCAATCAACTTGTTTTTGCTTAGGCTAGGTTACACTGTGGAGCCCTCTTCTCTTTGGAATTGTTTGCAGTCGCTCTAGGTCTCCCTATCTCTCTCCTAATGTTCACATGCAGGTAGACGGGTGGCACATTACCATCAACAATGATCAAAGGCAAACTAAAGAAATGGAAGAAATGGCGCATTTAATGGGCCGAAAGGTATTATTTTCTGGGTGTTTTTCAGCATCAACCAGTCAGGACTGGATCATCAGGCTTCCCAGTTGCGACATTTTGGCCTAGTAACGACTTTCAGCATTTCAGACAAATACAAACTGAAGCTTTCGGGGAAATTTTGGGTAGAGTGGCAGGAGTCTGGTAGTCTTCTAATAAGAGAGGGTTTAAGGACTCACAGTCAAATCTTCATCTTTGTTTAGTAAACTTCTTCTTGGCGCTGCGCATGTAAATCATGTCCCCTTCTGTGTTATGTATCTTTGCATGTTTTCTGCACTCTTCTATTTTGTATTATTATTTCTTGACTTCACAACCAAAATAAAAAAGAAACACTGATCATTTTGCTATTAGCACACAAATGAATTCAACTCACTAAAACCATAATCCTGATACTTGGAGTTTCCCACGCAAATCATCTCCATTATGTTTATCTAGAGCAATATCACTCCTCTTACCTAGGAAGCACCAACACTTCTAAGAAGGTAATGTGTCGTGTGTCGTATCGTGACCGATGCACGGACACTTCCTGCAGTGTCGATGTGCAATTTTTAGTATTTTGTTTTGTCAACGTGCCTGTGCCAGAGTGTCCTTGTCTGTGCTTCATAGCCTCTTACAAAACAACACAATAATTATATAAAATTATAAATAAAATAAAATAAAAATAAATTGCTGATACATTTCAACAAAATCTCAATAATATCTTAGTCGCAATCAGGTCATATTGAAGGGTTATAATTATGGGATACTTAAATTTCAGTCACCTTTTTGTGGGATAACTAACAGTCGGTCAATTATTTTTTTGATTCTAGAAAGACATTTCTTTTAAGTGAAAAAATAAAAATTAAAACATCAAAATTTGTCGGAGCAACTCACCAAACGGTTTCAGGAGTAACTGTTCAAACGTGAGGAGCAAGTCACCAAAAGGTGTCGGGAGCAAGTAGCAACTCACCAAACGGTGTCGGGTTGGGAGCAACTCACAAAACGATGTCAGTTTTTCCAGACACCGTTTGGTGAGTTGCTCCTCACGTATGGACAATGCTCCCGACACCGTTTAGTCAAGTTTTGATATGTTTTTAGTTTTTTTCGCTTAAAATATATATCCCTAAAATCAAAAAAGTAATTGACTAACTCTTAATTATCCCACAAAAAAAAATGCGACTGAAATTTAATTTTTCCCTATAATTAAATATTGCCATAACAAACAAAATGTGAAGAAGCTAGTGAAGTTTTTTGACAAGACGCACAAAAATTATCAGGCAGCCGCATTACACGCTCGCAGTCACAACAACAATTGTTTAATGTAAAACATGTCAAAATAATCAAATTTACAGGACAAATAACAAGAGGATTAGTGTATTTAACTGCCTCCGAGGATCTAATTAGAAATCAAATCTTCAATCAGATCTGAAGACAAAATCGAACAATGCAAAAGATGGAAAACGAATCGCAATGAGAGAAAAAAAAAATGAAGAAAATAGATACCTGGGATTGCAAACATGAAGATGATCGGAGGACTGGTACTCATTCAATACCCCCGCCCCCTCTATATATATACTGTATCTTTGTGCTCGGACATAGTTATTGAAATCGGGGGACTAAAGTGAGAGAAAGGTGGCAGTGAAATCAGAGATTTGATTTTGGCACGTAAAAGAGTAGACACACAACTAATTACACAATTAATTGTACAAAGGCACAAAAGTCTGCACACTTAAAAAAGGTGTGTGCAACAAAAAAAATATGTGTATAGATTTTTCAGCACAAGGTTCAACCTTATGCTGCACGTTTGTGCAATTTTCGGAAAGAGTAGACTATAGTGGTGTTGGAGTAATGCTAAGTGCATAATGAATTGCACAACTAATTGCACAAACGTGCAGTTGAAGGTTACGCACAAAAAGGTGTGTACAGGCTTTTCAGCACAAAATCCAACCTTGTACTGCACGTTTGTGCAATCTGTTGTGAATTTAATTGTGCATGTAGCATTTTTGGTGGTGTTGTATTGTATGTTTGCTGAGTGGGACCCAAGCTAGACCTATAAAATCCTCTATTTTAAATCTTCGGCTTAACTACATTTTGCACCCTTTTAGTTTGTTATTTGTGTCAATTTGGTCCTTATAGTTTAGTCAGTGTCATTTTAGTCCTTATATTTTCATAAATGTGTCATTTTAGTCCCTCAAACACTTCTTGTGACAGTTTTTTTTTTTTACTTTCAGTGACAAAATAATTCATCACTTATTGGACTTATTTGACACACTTGCGAAACTAAAGGGACTAAAGTGACACTTTCTAACTTACAGGGACCAAACTGACACAAGAGACAAACTACAAGGGTGTAAAATGTATTTAACCCCTTTTAAATCATTAGATAATTAACTGCTACATTTATACACAATATTCTCTAGGGAAAATTACACTGACCTCCCCTGGGGTATCTAACAATTACAGGGACCTACCTTGTATTTTCAAAACTTACACTCACCTCCCTTCTATTCTAAAAAATGACTATTATACCATTGGACAAATCATTAAAAAAATTATCCACTACCTTTTAAAAATGAAAAAAAAATTTAACAATTATGAAAAAAAAAATTTAAATCATCGACAAAATTTCAGTATATACCAAATCAAGCTTTTACTATTTTTTTTAAACAAAAATATCAACAATAAATTTAAAAAACATAAAAATTATTAACAAAATTATCTGCTACTACTTTAAAATGAAAAGAATAATAATAATAAAAATAAAAAAAATAAACATCAGCAATTTTTTTAAAAATCAAAATAAATAGTTATATTGTATTTTTATCTGCTTTATATTTTTAAAATTGTGAACTTTCTTCCAACATTGTGAATGAACTACTCCAATGAAACTTAATTTGTACACGCCTTGCACGGGCATTGCCCTAGTATATATATATATATATATATGTGTGTGTGTGTGTGTGTGTATGTGTGTGTGTGTGTGTATAAAAACTCCACTAAGTAAGTTTTTTTAAAAAAATAATAATAATAAAACAGACAAAAATGCAATATAACTATTCATTTTTTTAAAAATTTGTTGATGTTTTTTTTTTTTCATTATTGCTATTATTCTTTTCATTTTAAAGTGGTAGTAGATAATTTTGTTGATGATTTTTTTTATGTTTTTTTAAATTATTATTGATATTTATAATAAAAGAGTAATGCTAGCTTCCCAAATTTCTTTCCCAAAAGTGTTTCCCAACACATGAGCTAATAGACTCAGTTGATTTTGATTGGTTGTGAAGATAAAGTGATTCAACTGTGGTCCCACCTCAACATCATTTGAGATGAAAATTTGGGAAGCATAGTATTACTCTAAATAAATGTTCTAATATCTTTCACCTACTACTTAGACAAAAAAAATGAATGGCTTAATATTAAAAAAAAAATTAAGTCTACAAACTATTGTAAGTTAGACTAAAGATTATAAAAAAATTTGAAATTTTTAAAAAAAAATTTTCGAGCTGCAAATTTTTATAAAGTTGGGGCTAAATACTATAAATCTAAATCTGTAGAATTTGTTAATGTAAATATAATTTTATCTAATGTGAGAGCGCGCGCGCACACACACACTCACACACACACACACATATACATACACACCATATATACGGACCATGCATATATACATACACATATACATACATACACACCATAAACACCATATATACATACATATTTGCATATATATATATAGCCATTGAATACATATATACATAGATATTTGTATACATCTTTAAAGTGAGTTTGGTATTTTGAGTTTAGATCTTAGGTTTTTGGAATAAATTAATTTTGGCTTTAATTCTTGGGAGTAAATTAGTTTTTGAAATAAATTGATTTAGAGTTTTAATTTTTTTATTTTTTTTGAACAAATTCTCTCTCTATATATACATATACATACACACAGTAGAGAGAGAGAGAGAGAGAGAGAGAGAGAGAGAGAGAGAGAGAGAGAGAGAGAGAGATGTGTAATTTAGTAAAATGGTAACAAAGTAAGGGTAATATAGTAAATTCATGCTAGAGGGGAGGTCTGTGTAATTTTGCAATATAGAGGAGAAGTCCGTGTAATTTCACCGAACCTTGGAGGTCTATGTAATTCACTTTTGATTTTTAGTAAAAGTTGTTTTGTTTGTCTCACCGCAACATTTGTCAGATTCAATTTCAAGGAGAAAGACGTAAGAAACACATCCCAAAATAGGCTCCTGAAGTCTAGTTGTAGTTTCATATACAAGGGAGTTGATAGTTCGTTGGTGATCTGCCTCGGATACATTTTGAATAAGGCGTAAAAAGTTCCTATACTCGAAAAATATGTGAATTGTCTCATAATCATTGATACTTCCTGCGTACCGAAAGTAGGGAGCCAAGGGACCATCATTTCGGCACTATCTTCTATTATATACACATGCACCACAACGATGATATGTTGGCTCCGTAACGCTTTTCACACCCATTTTTTTGTATGATTCTATGTTCCTCTTCTCGATCTCTATGGAAAGCTCATGTACAGGGCTTGTTTTAGCTTCCTCTTATTCAGATTTGGGTTTGGAGAGGTTTTTTTTTCTGGTTTTCTCAAGAAGAGAGATGAGTTTCTGCAGAAGAAGAAAGAGATGAGGAGAGTGAAATAAGGAGAGGTTCGTCAAAGAGAGAGGGAGAATGGGAGAGAAGGGCAGAGAAAGAGGGGGATATGGAGGGTCTTTAAAAGGAGAGGAAGAGAGAGGGGGAGTAGATCCATGAGGGGGGACAAGGAAAAATGTGCAGGTGAGAAATAAAAACGAAAAAAGAGAGAGAGGGTCAGAGATATATATATATATAGAGAGAGAGAGAGAGGTCATTGAGAGTGATAGAAAGAGAGAGAGAGAGAGACAGATAAACAGACAGAGAAGGAGGGGAGCATTGAGAGTGACAGAGAGAGATAGATAGAAAGTTCGTGAGAGAAACAGAAAGAGAGTGAGTAGGTGAGAAAGAAAGATAAGAGAGAGAGAGAGAGAGAGGGTTAGTGAGAGTGTGAGAGAGAGAGTCCGTGAGAGCGGCAGAGAGAGAGAGAGCAGGAGAGAATGAAAGAAAAGAGAGAGAGGAGAGAGAGAGAGAGAGAGTCTGTGAGAGCGATAGAAAGAGAAGGAGAAAAATAATGAGAGCACGTGGAGAGAGTGAGAGCATGTGGAGAGGATGATGTCTAATGCAAACTAAAATCAGGCCTGGTTCTGAAACCTTTAAACCTCCATCGCTGAAGCACTTTCTCGGGTTTGTGGTTTGAGCAAGGGGAACTTTCGGTGCTTGTACCGGCAGTACTACCGCAACGGCCATGCCACTTCTAATCCTCCTATCTAATCTTAAAGGTTTCTCTTACGGAAGGGTTATGTTATGCTTACATGCCAGCCATGTGTAGTGTGCGTGATAGTTAAAGATCTTGGCGCGCATTGGCCTTTTTTTATTTTGGCATTGGCCTTGCAATTTTATTTCAGCCTAAGTCGTGAGCATCTGTGCAAAAGGATACGAATTTACAAAGAAAAGGTAAAACAAAAATTATTAGTACAAAAGAAATGCCCCATTGTAACGAAAATCACTAAAGTAATGACCTGAGTCTTCTTAAGTGCAATCCCAAACAGAGTCGCCAACTATCGCACCCGTGTTCTCGGAACGCTAGACTGTCGGTGTGGGCCTAGCTTTCTGAATGTGGGTGAATTGTGGCTTGATTTTTATTGGGAAGAATAAAAGAGTATGGTAGGGCCTATTTAAAATGTTCAGAGTCGCCACCTAACATTTGAGTTGTTAGGATCCCTGCAAAGAAAATTAAAGTAATTCATTTTTTACTTTTGAAAAATAATTTTAAGAAAAGTAGGCCCTTTAAAAGTGTGACTCTGAATAGCCATGCGAAAGCCAGAGATTTTGAGATGGGCTCGGGGACTCAATTATGTCAAGGGAAGGTATTAGGCGCCCTCGAACATCCGTGCGAACATGGTTGCCAATTTTAGTATTTTTATTAAAATGGAGCATTTTGATTGAAAAAAAATAGTTTTTTTTTAGAAAGTGAAATAGGACGAAAAATGGTGATGGGTATGGCCGTACTCTTTGAGAGTTGCTTACGTATCCCGAGACAAGGATCAGGCCAAACGTAGTTCTGACTTGTGTGTGAGTGTATGCAGGTGATTTTAAAAGGAGTGGTCACGTTTGACTGTGCACGTGTGATGTAGTGATTTGAGAAAGAGTCGATGTCACTAGGAACCTTAACCTGTATGGCGTGGTCCTAGACTTTAACATTTAGAAAGTGATTGAGATTGAAATGAGATTATGCAAGTGATTGGAGAATGAAGTATTTTTTTTTTTTTTTACTTTTTTTTTCCAGTCCTTTTAGTACTATACTGAAAGTAAGGATCTATGCCCAAACAACTGAAAAGTGTACCGGAACTAAGGGTCGATGCCCATTAAAAGTGTGAAGACTTACTTATCTTACCTGTGCTGTTTGCAGATTCCAAGCAGAGGTGGCATTCGAGTTTTATTTTAAGGAAGTCCATTTTTGTATTTTTCTTTTTTTCTTCTTCCTTTTTTTTTTTTTTTTATTTTATACAGGAAGTAAGGGAACAGTGCCCAAAAGAAAGAAAAGAAGTGAAATGTGTGTAGGATAAGAGGACTATATGTGAAGATCTCTGAAAGCAAAGGCGGTTGTTGAGTCCGATTAATCATTTCTTTTTTTATTATTCTATTTATATAAAATTAAGTAATTTTTCTTATTTAGACATGGATTTCCGTATTAGAAAACCGCGTAGTTCCCAATAGAACATAGATCTCCGTATTAGCAACCGCATCATCCCCAGTAGAACATGGCTCTCCGTATTAGAAACCACGTGAAATTTCTTTATTGGGAACCATGTAATCCCGAGTCGAACGTGATTTTTGTATTGGAAACCAAGTAATTCCCAGTATGACGTGGATTATATATTATTATGTTTTTTTTTATTATCAAGCAAGAATAAAGATGATATGTACAAGAGAAAAAAAGTAATAATAATAAAATAATTAAGTTATTAGAGGAACTCAAGAAATTGGCTAGAATATTGATGGTAAGTGACTGGGATGTTCGGCGATGATTTGAGGCAGTATGATGACGATTGGGTGGCAAACAGATGATGGCAGTGTTAAAGCAGCCGTGAGGTATGTTAATGAGAATCGTGATGATATGATAGCTAAGTGGAGGGTGGTGATTATAGTGGTGACCTTTAGGGGTTAAAGGATTTTTCACAAAACCGGCCCAACTGACTAAAACCGACCGGTTCTAGCGGTTTAGATCGGTTTTCAAACAACGTAGTCAGTTTGCGGTATTAAAATTTTAAAAACTGATAATTCGGCTCGGTTGACGGTTTAAGGTTTAAAATTTTGCTAACTGACCGAATAACTTATGAATAATAAAATTTTAAAATATTAATATATGCATATATATACATTATATCAGCTAGTATATAAAGTTAAGTTTCTTCTAGAAACCCTAATACCACAACCCACATTTAGATTGGGCCTCCAACTCCATAGTTCCAAAGCTGTGATTCCAAGAGGCGATCGATCACCACCTCAACGGCACGTCGGCACCACCTCACCAGCCGACACCATCTCACTGCCGGGTCTCTCTCTCTCTCTCTCTCTCTCTCTCTCTCTCTCTCTCTCTCTCTCTCTCTCTCTCTCTCTCCATGGGTTCCTTCAAGTGATGAGTTCATTAACTCTATCTAGGAGTTGGGTTCGTTTTGTGATGCTTTGAATCAAGAATGGGAAACCAGATTTAGTAGAGATTGTGGCTTTGTTGAAGAATCAATTATGGCAACATGGAAATCGTCCAAGGACTTGCTCTCTTTATGTCATAATCGACCATTATTGAATCCCTAAGGTAATTAATTTCTTCATTTATCTTATCTCTATGGATATGTGTTTGAGTAGTCTAGATATGTTTTTTTTTTTCTTGGAAGTAATCTATTTGTTGATTTGGGTTTGGAATTGAGGATTTGGCATTTGTGTTTTGCTTTTGATGTTCATCGGTAAAACCGAAACCGACCGTTTTCGACCGCCGGTGGTATGGTCGGTGGGACACCGAACTCTCGGTGGTACGGTCGAAATCGGTTGTGACCATGGCAAAACCGACATGTTCGGTTCGGTTGAAAATATGCGTCGAAACCGACCGATTTACAGTCCTAGTGACCTTGATGTTGGTGATTAGAAGAGGTGGTATGGTGGTGGAGAAAATGTAAACTCTTTTTTTGTGTTTTTTTTTTATTTATTTAATGATGAAGTGAGGGAGATGGAGAGGAAGGTGAGGGAGATGCAGAGTGTGAAGGAGATACTGAGAGGAAGTTTTTTTTTTCTTCGTTCCTCCCCCTCCTTTTTGAATGGTTTGCGTTGGTTCATTTATAGGCCAAAAACCTCCCTTTTTTTTTTTTTGTTATTTTCCTTACGTTTTTTTTTCTTTTTGCTTTACTTTTTGCTTGCTTTCTTTTCTTTTTTTACCTTTTTGCTTTTGACTCCACCGAGCTTGTCTCCACAATGAGTTTGTGGAGAAGGGAAATTATTGGGTGTAGACAGTCCATATGGCTATGCTGATTTTTTATCGCGATTTTTTTTGCAAAACTTCTGATTTTGACCTTGAAATGATTTTGCATTTTTTGAAATCATTTTTTTTTTACAAAAACAAGCATTTTTTTTTTCTTTTTTCCTTTTTTATTGGGCAAAAAATGGGGTGTCTACAGCTGCCCCTACTCCCTCATCCATGTGACCACAAGGAAAGTAAATGAAGTGGGACTACGAAAACACCAATCCATTCCAATAGTGATCGACAGAATAATAATGGGGTTCAGATCTAAGAATTGAAGATCCACATTTGCTTTTTTTTTTTAAAAGTTCTGGGCAGTTTAATGCATGTGGATGAGGAATAATCATATAATCATATGTGGTAGGGTGCATGCTTTATTGTTGACCCTTTTGACCTCATAGCTTTGACTTGCAATATCTTTTCCATTTGAGGTCAGATTGAGATGATTCAAAAAGTGGTAAGCTTGTGCCAATGCGCACTTTATTTTGAAATGATTGGGTTGGGAAAAATGGAGTGTCTACAACCATCTCAAGCTTCACTTGTGCACTTTTGATCTCCCTTATTTTGGCATTGAACTCTCTAATCCAATTTAGGTTGTCACCCCCATATACACAAATGTTTTTGTTTTCTTCTACCTAAAATCAATGTATTTAGCGCAAGAAGTTCAAGAAAATGTACACAATAGTTGTATTTGAAAATGTATATATTTATGGAGTATATTTTGAGGATCGCTGGCTAAACGTATTAATTAAAATTCATCCATACCCTGTATATGGTTCAAAATTTGGCACCTAACCGTGGTTCTAATTTGCCAAGTGTAAACTCTAATTAACAGGGGTTAAATTTTTTTATTTGAAATGAGGAATTTATCTTCCACCTCAACAAATGATTATTACACTTATTTTCATATTTTGGGTGGTAGCTGTTGGTGTTGGCTATTGGAGGTGTGCAGTAGTGGACCGGTGGTGGTACAAACGCTTGGTAGTTTGAGGAAGAAAGAAAACAGTGAAGAAAAGAAATTAAGACAGAGAAGGGAAACTAAATAGAGGCCAAATTGTCTTTTTTTTTTCCACTAACGCAAATTTCAAAATTATATTAGTTATCGAAAATCTTAATACTACTTTTTACTTATTAGCAACCACAAGCGTAGGGTTAAAGTGTCATCTTTTGAACCACATAATGTGAATATACACCTAATCACGGGTAAAATGTAGTTAACAAAAAAAAAAGAGTTATGATCTTACCCACTGAGATAACAAGGGGTCTATTCCCTCAAGTAATCTGTGTAGGGAAATGTTTGGTGCACACTTTTTGACACACTATGCTTTAAACATATGTACCTTGTGCTGTTTGAATTTTTTACACTTTTCTGTGCACCACTTGCACAACACAGGGTACATGCATTTAAAGTTGGGTCAAAAGTGTGTCAAAAAATGTGTGTGTGTGTGTGTGTGTGCGTGTGTGTGTGTGTTTGTGTGTGTAGCACTACTCATCGGTGTACTATCCAATTATCTTCTTCCCATAGCTCCCTTTCTCTTGAACTTGAATATAGATATGCCCTAACACCCCGTATGTGGGGAACATCATGTCATGCCCCGGAATAGCAAAAATAGAGAAAAATAAATTTTCTTTTTAGGTCCATAGGGAATGAAGGGTGAATGTCAATAAATTATCCACACCACACAGTACTAGTCTGACTAAAAGAAAAAAGAACAGTAATACTACTAAACTGAATATATATTACAAAAGCTCTAGCTATTACAAAATTAGCAGAGTGGTGCTATATGAATTATAAAATGTCTGAAAGCAACAAATGCCCAAGTGCTAATTATTATAAAGTCCAACAGTAATGTAAAGTAGAAACATAAGCTAATATCTATCTTTAGATCTGCAGCTGGCATAAACATAGTCATCAGCGTAATAGTCTTCTCTGGCATAACCATCATTGGCGGAGCCGCTCTTTGCATATTCCCCCTCCGGGTAGTAGCCATTGTCATAAGCTCCATTACCTGTATCAATAGGGATAGGGTAGTCTAGACGAGGAATGTCCAGGCATAAACACTGTCAGCTTACTTCAGTTGAGTGAATATAAACTCCCATAATATCATAAGCATAATATATTCTCCAGTTATGAACGATATTCAATAGTTATAGTAAATATATCTTCATGCTCATTTAATGCATCGTAACCAACCATCTTCGTCTGATTACTCCAAGGTCGACAACCAATGTACTCTAACTAGAAGGAACATACTCAATCGTTTATCATATATCAACATACAATCATTCTGCCCATCACTCGTTAAGGATATAACCCATCCACTGCATGTCATGGACACCACGTCAGTCTATCCCCTGCTCGTTAAGGACATATCACCGTCCACCGCATATCAGGGATACAACGCTTTGAACAACAGCATATCAAATCTATTGCCATGACTCAATGATATTCACCAGTGATCCCCATCCACTGCTCGTTAAGGATATAAACCATCCACCACTTGTTAAGGATATACTTGGATCCTTTGGCTATCCCAAGACTACTTGGTCCTGCCCACGTACCACTCCCAGAGCCTAACAAACCTATTTATCATTTGTACTACTATTGATACAAGACAGTCCCATGTGGCCTGACTACTTTGATAAAGCTGACCGGATTATCAAACTTGATTAGAAGTATTCGTTATTAATGTCCGATCCCGAATATGTTACTCACAATGTACTCTTATTACTGCATCCCATTGTCTCTTTATTCATCAGTTATCACATAATAACATAAGACAACATTAAATGACCAACCATTATGAATTATAAAACTCAAAGGAAACAACGATGTTCTGTTAAATTCAATCAATTGAACTTAGTTCAATCTATTGAGTAAAATAAGCTTCAAGCGATCAAAGTCCTTTCGATCGATTGAAAGTTTGATCGATTAAACCCAGTTCAATCGCTTGAAAGTCATCTTCTCTTGCAGTTCTAGTTAGTGAATGTTCAAAAGTGTTAGGGAGTGTTTGTATCTATTTATTTACGTCTAAAATCCATAAAACATTATAACTAAGCTATCGAGTGAGTTTAGAACTCACCGAACGTTGTTACGAATGCGTTTGGCAAAGCGTGAGCTCTGAGCTTTAATGGTGGCTCATCCTTCTCTCTTTGTCTCTACCTCATCTCTCTCTCTCTCTCTTTCTCTCTCTCTCCTTCTTCTTCTCTGCTTCTTCTTCTCCTCGTCTGTCTCTTTCTCTCTCTCACACAGAGTATATATATAAAGATATGTGTGTGTGTATATATATATGTATATATGGATGTATGTATATACCAATCTCTCTGTCTCTCTATAAACTTTTGCACAAAAACAAACCTCACACACACAATGACCAAACATATATACAGGCAAGGAAGGAAGGGTAGGTGGCATTCCAGCGCAGAACTGAGATAAGATATTCTGCTATGTTCGATCGATCGAAGCTACTTCGATCCCTTGAGAGCAGATCGGCTAGTTTCGATCGATTGAGAACAATTTGATCAATTCAAAAAGGGGACACGTAATAAATTCATATCGGTAGGGTTTTGATCGCTTAACTAGGGTTCGATCGATTGAAGAAAATGTCTTGATTGCTTACACATCTTCAATTGATGGAAGGTGAAAATTCCCAAAAAGTAAAGACAAGTATATAGAACCTCATTGCATTAATATATATGGAAAATACAGGGTATTACACATCCCATGTTGATCAAGAGAAATATTATCAAGATTGGTTTCTTGTTTTCTACTTTAATCCATTAGGATATGGTACAAGCATGATAGGTTTGGTTTTATCCATATCTATTAGATATGCAAACATATCATAATGAATGGTGGTGTGGTAGACTTGAAATTCTAGCTTCAATCAACATCATCAGTTAACCCTGTATACTAACATAATAGTCGTGGTGTATATATGTAGTATACACTCGGCGTGTGTATGTATGTGTGTGTGTGTGTGAGAGAGAGAGAGAGAGAAATACTGTGAGGGGTTTTTTCTTTAGGGTATTGAGTGAGTGAGTGAGTACAAGGTTTTGTGAGTTAGGTTATGTGATTTAATCCAAGGTTTCTTGTACCAGTTTTATTTTCAATAGTGAAAGAAAAAAATCTCTTGGGTGTAGACGTAGACAGGTTTTTGCCGAACCACGTAGAATTTTCTTATGTGATCTCTTTTCTTTTTCCCTTGTTATTTTCTTTCCATTGTGTGATCGTTTAATTTCGCTGCATAAAATCTCAACAAGTAGTATCAGAGCCACGGTGTGCTAGTCAATTCACCATAAAGGTGTTATCAACTGTAGCAACTTGTATTTTCACGCCCCTAATAGAGATGTCAGTTTTTATTTATTTACTATTTGTTAATTTTAGTTTTGGTATTATATAAATAAATACATATTAATACTCGCGTTATTAGTTGTTAATATAATGCCATTTTATTTACTACGATGTATTTTTTTTTTATAGTGATTCTATTTTCATAAAAGAAAATTTCTTATTTTGATTTATTATAATTATGTGATATTTAATTATGTGACCGTTAGTAATTTTAATTGTATTAATTATGCTTAGGACTGCACCGCAAAGTTACCCTATAATTTGGGATTAAAACCAGTAATAAAATATTAATCACGTTGTTTACATTTTTGGTCCCTAATATTTATTTGGGGTATTTTCTTAGACTACCCGGACCAAACTGGACTAACTGAACCAAACTGATTAAACGAACCAACTGAATTATTGTTATGAGCTGATTGACTGCATCAATCTCATATAGCAGTGTTATCTATATTCACTCATATGTTTTGCAACTTGCACAGCTCACTGATTGAGCTCTCCCTACATAAACACATATACATACTACATTCATACACACCCATTTTCCATTGCTCTCTTCCTCTCTTCCTCTCTCAAATTACAAGCATTCAGTCACTTATACATTTTGAAAATTGGACGAAAGAAGGAAATACAAAAGCTAGAACATCACAACAAGCTCCATAGCCATTGTTGGAGCTCTAAGCTTATATTTTGGAATTTCCGTCTTTCTTCGGCAAGTCACATAGCTCAATCTAGCACACTGTGAGTCTCTCAAACACACTCATAATGTAGTATTTGTCATTACGAACAAGCCGGGGGTATCGAAAGTAAGTATATACGTCTATATATATGTATATATAGTCATGGAGGTCCAAAATTAGCGGTACCGTAAAACTCAACGAAATTCAATTCTATAAATTGGAAATGAAAGATTATAGTCCCAGTACGCTCCATTTCAAATCTTAGGCCTTAATTCGTAACGGTTGCGACGTACGGTCAAAACAAAATTTTGCTGACTCTCGAATTTTCACCTATAAGTAGAGATACAGTAATAATTGAGATCTAAAACTTATATATTCATAATTTACATGAAAAAAGGAAGAGAATGGTATATTACATGACCTGGTTGGTTCCAGATTGAAAAATGGAAGAAAAACTCGTTTTTACAACGTTTGGAGCAAGAAGACGCAGTGCCAATCAATTGCCATCAGCTCCAATCGATTGACACTTCATCCAATAGATTGGAACTCCTTCCAATCGATTGACACTTCATCCAATGGATTGATACTTTGTCCAATCGATTGGGATTTTTTTCCAATCGATTGGCATTTTTCAGCACTGACGACTTTTAGTAAAATGGTCATAACTCCTTCTAGAAAACTCGAAAATGCGCACCGTTCAAAGCGTTGGAAACTAGACTCAAAGACTTTTATTTTGATATGTAATTCACCTACAAAAATTATAACTCATTTTTTAGGGCATTGCTTCAAAGTGGACCCACTTGTGTACTGGTAGCTGAAAAAGCGTATTAAAGCATTCTTTGATGAAATTACCTGTTGCCACATATGTGACTTGATAATGTAGATCGTAGATGTTAATTCAATGATTCTCAAAGTACATTGTACCTTGTTAATAAAGAAAGGAAAATAGATTTTGAAAGTGAGAATTAGATAAGTTGTTTTAATCGATAAATAATGACAAGAAAAAACCGCTCTGATACCTTCTATAAAGCAAATGTGAAAAAAAGGATTTAAGTCATATTGCTCTGATACCTTTATAAGAAAATATGTAAAGAAAGGACAAGTCATACACCCGCTCTGATACCTCTATATAAACAAGAAGAGAATAAATTACTCATTTGCATAGTCGAGATGGCATGTATGGAAAAGGGTCATTAGTCAGCATATATGTTGTGAGAAAGTCTCGGGACAAGTAACCTTAATTATCCCAAGCCACTTGAGATACGGTAGGTTAATTAAGAAGGATTGAGCCCAGGCCGCTTTTGATACGGTAGGTCAATCAGAGTCTTATGATAGCCTTAATTATTTCAGGCCGCTGCAGATACGGTAGATTAATTAAGAGGGCCGAGCCCAGGCCGCTTTTGATACGGTAGGTCAGTCTGGTGGTAGCTTTAAATTATTCCAGGTCGCTTCAAATACGGTAGATTAATTAAAGTATTCCACAGGTTATTATAACCTTGAATGTCTAGGTATGTCGAGACCAACTTAAATATGGCAGACATATTGACAGACCTTCTAGACTAATGGCATTGTGCGGGATGGTTCTAGGTGGACCGAATGAGTCAAGAGATTGTGATCGAGATAAAAGAGTCAGTGAGATGAGATGATTTCATGGTTCATGCACAGTCTTAATTATTCATTATTCAAACTGTTATTAATTGTTATCATGCGATGATTGGAAAAATAGATTTATCACACTCTAAGGTACCGAACATTATAATAACTGTTAATGTACTTTTATATACATTGCTTGTGTGTTCGTTATACTCACCTGGCTTTCATTAGCTGATGACTTTATTTTGTCCTGGACATCCAAAATGTTCAGGAAATGATTATGCAGGACAATATGATTATGCCAGCTAGAGGAGCCTATAGCGTGACTTTTATAATTTTATAAAGTTGTAATAAGGATATGGATAATATATTTTTTTTAAGATTAAGGCGGTTGTGCCTTAAGGATATTTTATTTAAGGACAATGTAATAGTATTTGAAGTTGTACTATGTCTTAATATTATCTTCCCTGTTGCTTTATATACTCTGTTTTTTTTTTCTGGTACATATTAAGCTAAGTATAGGACAAGCGATCCATCAACTGTCATGACCTAAGGGTCCAAAACGGAAATAAAATTTTTTTCCTTATTTTACTACGCCGGGGCGTGACAGGATTTTTGGTATCAGAGCCTTGGTTGTATAATTAGGCTTAAGCCTAGACACAGGTTATGATAGCAAAAGGATAGGCGTAGTCGAGTGTCCTCCGTACTTAGGATCCGACATCCAGATATATTAAGATTAGCCCTAATATAAGATAGTTTGCTTTTGTCAGGATATCAGCATGGACCCATATCTCGTACCCGGTGATTTTGGCGGACATGTGATTGGCCCAGACGAGATAGCGCCGCACGACTTAGAGATCTATCTTACCCTGATTCAGTTCTAGGCTAATGTTAGCGTGGAAAATAGTATTTGGAGATCCATTCATACTGAGGGGATGGTGGATCTCCACCGAGTTCAGTTAGAGGCCTTCTATCAGGCCCAGATGCATAGGCTGATAGCAGAGGAGAGGATTAGAATGATTATTACCCTTGACCTCTACCTACCTGTAGAGATGGAGATGGTACAGTTGAACCTATCACTTCAGGTTGCTCCACTACCAGCTATAGCTCCAGTGGCAGCTGTACCCGAGGCTGCTATGGCTGCCCCTATGGAGCTGGGAGGAGTCGAGGTAGTCCTAGATGGATTTGAGCTTCATGACGTTGAGGCACCTGAGTCACCCCCAGCACTACCGTAGACCTCATGGACATGAATGGTGCTCCACCTCCAGTGTCTGATGCTAAGAGTAGTACTAACCACCTGAGGCACCGTTTCGGAGTTTGGCGCCGCAGGCCCCGCGGCCCCCAGTAGGAATGTTTAGTTTTATGCTTACGGACATGTTGTAAATATTGGACTAAGTAGTCCCTTTTTTTGTCTTATCGGATAATATAAGTTATCATTAGAATGCATATAGGGCAATGACTCCCACATTTTGTACATCGGACTGTTAGTCCCAAAAATCTCATCTTTTGGCTAGATAGAAGCATTGACTTGACATGATATATGTAACTGCTTACAAAAGATATATATAGAATATTTTTGAAACCTCGTGTTCACACTTGTATTCCTTCTTATAATTGCTTAATTGTTAACCTTATTGTACTATCAGGATTTAAGTGTAACTATGGTAAGAAGGAGTCCTAGAAACTGCAATGCAATTGAAGGAGCACCACCAGTGGTCGATCCGACCGGCATGTTTGAGGCATTTGTTCGAAGGATCGAACAGATTGGAGACCTAAATGCCACCAACATTAGGAATGGCAACAATCAGAGGAATGAAGTACCAGTTCGTCAAACGGGGGATAAACGATTAGAGAGGTTCCGTGCCTTGAGACCAGAGCAATTTGCTGGCACTGCTGAACCATGGAAAGCCAAACAATGGCTGAGGCAGATGGATCATATCTTTGAAATAATGGATTGTACTGATCAAGAGAAGAAGAGACTGGCAACATTTCGGTTGACATATGCTGCTGCAGATTGGTGGGAGGCTGTCAAAGCCACCATGGGAAAAGATGCTATCAAAGCCATGACATGGACTACTTTCAAGAAGAAATTCTTGGAGAAGCATTTCCCGGTAACTGAGAGGCACAAGTGTGAAAGAGAATTCATGGACCTAGTCCAAGGGAACAAGTCTGTGTAAGAGTACACCACTCAGTTCGAGAGGCTATCCAGATTTGCTCCACACATGGTGGATACGGAGGAGAAGAGAATCCAAAAGTATAATCAAGGGTTGGCACCGCCTATTCGTCGTATGACTATTGGGCACTTGGACAAGACATTCGAATCTCTTGTGGGACTGGCCACCGAGCTGGAAGAAGACATGCGATCAAACCGTAAGCAGTTTGACTTTCGCCCACCGCAGAAGGAAAATTTTGGGAACAGACAACCATATCGGAATCAAGGTCATAAGAGGACTTTTGATGGGAACCGGAAACCTCGTCCAGCTCCATATCAGACTCAGATTTGGTGCAGGAGGGAGTACCAATAATTGTTTTAATTGTGGTATACCCGGTCACATATCTCGAGACTATAAGGCACCAAGGCGCAATGGTCGTCAAGAGGTGGTGTGCTATAACTGTGGCAAGACTGGACACATCAGCCAACGTTGTCGTGCCCCCAAAGGAGGAAGCTATGGTCAACAGGGACAGGCCCAACTGAACGCAATCATTCCTGATGCCGCAGAATATGAAAACGGTAGTTATGATGAAGCTGGGTATGGAGGAACCCAATATGAAGAACAGCCAGAGCAACAAGTCATGGAAGATACTTTAACACTTTATAATCATTGTGTGAAAGTCTTATCTGACACGGGTGCCACCCACTCTTTTATTGCTGCCAAAATTCTTCCAAATGTACGTATATTACCTCAGAGGTTAGACGTAGCATTGAATGCTGTCTCACCATTAGGGGCTACTGTCGCACTGAAACATGTATGCAAGAATTGCCCTGTACACCTAGAGAATCGAAATCTTCCAGCTAATTTGGTTGTCCTAGCAATGAAGGAATTTGATGTGATACTAGGAATCGACTGGCTCACTAAGTATCACGCTAAGTTGGACTGTGTTAAGAAGAGTATTAATTTTTCGGTACTTGGAGGTCAACCTTTTGAATTCCAGTATAACCCTATGAGTGATACGTTCCTTGCCAATTGTCTAGCTAACATCAAGGTTGTCAGTACGGAAGTGGTTATCTCATCGATACCCATAGTTAGAGACTTTGAGGATGTTTTTCAGGATATCTCTAGGTTACCATCTAAGAGAGAGATTGATTTCTGCATTGATCTAGTGCCTGACACTATCCCAATATCCAAAGCACCTTACAGAATGGCTCCTACAGAAATGTTAGAACTAAAGAAACAAGTTCAAGAACTTGAAGATCTGGCATTTATACGTCCAAGTACATCACCCTGGGGAGCACCAGTGTTATTCGTAAAGAAGAAGGACGAATCGCTTCGACTATGCATCGACTATAGAGAGTTGAACAAAGTCACCATCAAGAACAAGTATCCTCTACCTCGAATAGATGATCTGTTTGATCAATTACACGGAGCTACGATCTTTTCTATGATAGATCTACGATCAGGATACCATCAGTTACTCGTACGACCCAAAGATGTACCAAAGACAGCTTTCAGAACAAGGTATGGTCACTATGAGTTTTTAGTAATGTCGTTTAGATTAACTAATGCCCCGACACTATTCATGGATCTGATGAACAGAGTGTTCAGGCCTTACTTGGATCAATTCATCATTGTCTTCATTGATGACATCTTGATCTATTCAAAGACCAAGGAGGAACATGAACAACACTTGCAAATTGCCATGCTGACACTTTAGAGTCATCACTTATATGCGAAGTTCAGTAAGTATGAGTTTTGGCTACAAGAGTTGAAATTTCTAGGGCATGTGGTCTCACAACAAGGAATCATCGTAGATTCATCAAAGACTGATGCTGTTTCAAATTGGACCCGACCAACCAATCCTACAGAAGTCAGAAGTTTTCTTGGACTCGCGGGTTACTATCAAAGATTCGTAGAAGGATTTTCAAAGATAGCAGCTCCTCTGACTGGTTTGACTAAGAAGGATGTGAAGTTTGAATGGAATGATAAGCGTGAGCAGGCTTTTCAGGAATTGAAAGCAAGACTCACTACAACACCAGTAGTAGCAATACCAAGAGATGGCGAGAAATTCTCTATTTTTAGTGATGCATCGTATCAAGGATTAGGATGTGTGCTTATGCAAGATGGAAAGGTTATTGCTTATGGTTCAAGGCATTTCAAGCCGAATGAATTGAACTACCCAACTCACGATCTAGAATTGGCAGCAGTAGTGTTTGCTCTCAAGATCTGGAGACACTATCTATATGGAGAGAAGTTTGATTTATTCTCCGATCATAAGAGTCTGAAATATTTATTTACTCAGAAAGAGTTGAATATGAGGCAACGTCGATGGATGTAATTGATTAAGGACTATGAATTTACGTTAAAGTACCACCCTGGTAAAGCTAATGCAGTCGCAGACGCCTTAAGTCAGAAACCTCGAGGTATAGTTGCATCTCTCATGGTTAGAGAATGGAAAGCTCTAGAAACGATCGCTGAATTCGATGTTCAGGTTTCTGTAGAAAAGGAAGGACAACACTTTGGATGTCTTGTAGTGCAACCAACACTTATAAACTGTATTTTGGAAGTGCAACAGAAAGACGCCGATCTTCAACTATGGTTTCAGAAAATGTCAGCAAAGGACCCAGAGGAATGGAAAGTTGGGGCCGATGGAGCACTTCAGTGCAGAAATAGATTATGTGTGACCAACACAGATGGCCTAAGGAAGGATATTCTCGAAGAAGCACACAGGTCTAGATTGACGGTTCATCCAGGAGGGACTAAAATGTATAAGGATCTGAAGAAAATTTTCTGGTGGGAAGGAATGAAGAGGGATGTAGCCGAGTTTGTGTCTAAGTGTTTGATTTATCAACAAGTGAAAGCTGAACATCAAAGACCCATGGGACTTCTGTAACCCCTACCTATTCTAGGTTGGAAGTGGGAACACATCACAATGGATTTTGTAGTTGGATTGCCCCGAACACAACTAGACCACGATGCTATTTGGGTAATTGTGGATTGTTTGACGAAGTCTACCCACTTTATCGCTTACAGCATGACTTATCCAGTGGAGAAGATGAGTAGAATGTACATTCAACAAGTTGTACGACTGCATGGAGTACCAGTGTCTATCGTATCAGATCGCGATTCGCGGTTTACTTCAAGATTCTGGGAAAGTCTTCAAGAAGCTTTGGGAATTTCATTAAGTTTAAGTACTGCATTTCATCCACAGATCGATGGATAGACTGAACGCACCAATCAAGTTACGGAGGAAATGCTCAGGGCATGTGTTATAGACTTTGAAAGTTCATGGGAAACACACCTTCCGTTGATCGAATTTGCTTACAACAACAGTTACCATTCAAGCATAGGAATGGCTCCATTCGAAGCATTGTATGGACAACCGTGTCGATCCCCGCTTTGTTGGGCAGAGATTGGAGATAAAGAACTGTTAGGACCGGACTTGGTTAGAGAAACCAACGAGAAGATTACCGTTGTAAAAGAGATGATGCATGCCGCACAGAGTAGACAGAAGAGCTACGCCGATAAGCATAGGAAGGATAAGGAGTTCACTGTCGGAGATCACGTACTTTTGAAAGTTTCACCAATTCGTGGAGTAGTTCGATTTGGTCAGAAAAGGGGTAAGTTGTCACCTCGTTTCATTGGACCATTCGAGATATTGGAACGTGTTGGGAAAGTAGCCTATCGACTCGCGTTGCCGCCCAAGATGTCTGGGGTACATAATGTCTTTCATATCAGTATGTTGAGGGAATACAAGGAAGACCCTTCACACGCTATTGATTTCAACGACATTGAGATCCATGAGAATGTCACCTATAGAGAGAGACCTGTACGTATTCTGGATCACAGTATGAAGAAGCTGCGGAACAAGGATAGTCCTCTAGTGAAAGTCCAGTGGAAGTATCACGATGAGAATGAAGCGTCTTGGGAATTAGAATCAGAAATGAGAACTAAGTACCCGGTATTGTTTCAAGACTAGCCAACTTAGATTTCGGGACGAAATCTCTATTAAGGGGGGAGTGATGTAGCAACCTGTATTTTCGCGCCCCTAATAGAGATGTCAGTTTTTATTTATTTACTATTTGTTAATTTTAGTTTTGGTATTATATAAATAAATACATATTAAAAATCGCGTTATTAGTTGTTAATATAATGCCATTTTATTTACTACGATGTATTATTTTTTTATAGTGATTCTATTTTCATAAAAGAAAATTTCTTATGTTGATTTATTATAATTATGTGATATTTAATTATGTGACCGTTAGTAATTTTAATTGTATTAATTATGCTTAGGACTGCACCCCTAAGTTACCCTATAATTTGGGATTAAAACTAGTAATAAAATATTAATCATGTTGTTTACATTTTTGGTCCCTAATATTTATTTTGGGTATTTTCTTAGACTACCCGGACCAACCTAACTGGACTAACTGAACCAAACTAATTAAACAAACCAACTAAATTATTGTTATGAGCTGATTGACTGCATCATTCAAACTCATATAGCAGTGTTATCTATATTTACTCATATGTTTTGCAACTTGCACAGCTCACTGATTGAACTATCCCTACATAAACACACATACACACTACACACACACACACACACACACACACACACACACACACACACACACACACACATAATTGCAAGCATAAGCATTTCACACACACACTCTCTCGGATATATATATATATACATTCATACACACCCATTTTCCATTGCTCTCTTCCTCTCTCAAATTACAAGCATTCAATCACTTATACATTCTGAAAATTGGACGAAAGAAGGAAATACAGAAGTTAGAACATCACAGTAAGCTCTATAGCCATTGTTGGAGCTCTAAGCTTATATTTCAGAATTTCTATCTTTCTTCGGCAAGTCACACAGCTCAATCTAGCACACTGTGAGTCTCTCAAACACACTCATAATGTAGTATTTGTCATTACGAACAAGCCGGGGGTATCGAAAGTAAGTATATACACCTATATATGTATATATAGTCATGGAGGTCCAAAATTAGCGGTATCGTAAAACTCAACGAAATTCAATTCTATAAATTGGAAATGAAAGATTATAGTCCCAGTAAGCTCTATTTCAAATCTCAGGCCTTAATTCGTAACGGTTGCGACGTACGGTCAAAACAAAATTTTGACGACTCTCGAATTTTCACCTATAAGTAGAGATATGGTAATAATCGAGATCTAAAACTTATATATTTATAATCTACATGAAAAAAAGAAGAGAATGGGATATTACACAACCTGGTTGGTTCCAAATTGAAAAATGGAAGAAAAACTCATTTTTACAGCGTCTAGAGGAAGAAGACGCAGTGGCAATCGATTGCCATCAGCTCCAATCGATTGGGACTTCATCCAATCGATTGACACTTCATCCAATCGATTGGCACTCCTTCCAATCGATTGACACTTCATCCAATCGATTGATACTTTTTCCAATCGATTGGGATTTTTTTCCAATCGATTGGCATTTTTCAGCACTGACGACTTTTAATAAAATGGCCATAACTCTCTCTAGAAAACTCGAAAACGTGCACCGTTCGAAGCGTTGGAAACTAGACTCAGAGACCTTTATTTTGATATGTAATTTACCAACAAAAATTTTAACTCATTTTTTAGGACATTGCTTCAAAGTGGACCCACTTGTGTACTAGTAACTGAAAAAAGCATATTAAAGCATTCTTTGATGAAATTCCCTGTTGCCACATATGTGACTTGATAATGTAGATCGTAGATGTTAATTCAATGATTCTCAAAGTACATTGTACCTTGTTAATAAAGAAAGGAAAATAGATTTTGAAAGTGAGAATTAGATAAGTTGTTTTAATCGATAAATAATGACAAGAAGAAACCTCTCTGATACCTTCTATAAAGCAAATGTGAAAAAAAAGATTTAAGCCATATCGCTCTGATACCTTTATAAGAAAATATGCAAAGAAAGAACAAGTCGTACACCCGCTCTGATACCTCTATATAAACAAGAAGAGAATTAATTACTCATTTGCATGGTCGAGATGGCATGTATGGAAAAGGGTCATTGGTAAGCATATATGTTGTGAGAATGTCTCGGGACGAGTAACCTTAATTATCCCAGGCCGCTTGAGATACGGTAGGTTAATTAAGAAGGATTGAGCCCAGGCCGCTTTTGATACGCTAGGTCAATCAGAGTCTTGTGATATCCTTAATTATTCCAGGCCGCTGCAGATACGGTAGATTAATTAAGAGGGCCGAGCACATGCCGCTTTTGATACGGTTGGTCAGTCTGGTGGTAGTTTTAAATTATTCCAGGCCGCTTCAAATACGGTAGATTAATTAAAGTATTCCACAGGTTATTATAACCTTGAATGTCTAGGTATGTCGAGACCAACTTAAATATGGCAGACATATTAACAGACCTTCTAAACTAATGGCATTGTGCCGAATGGTTCTAGGTGGACTGAATGAGTCTAGAGATTGTGATCGAGATAAAAGAGTCAGTGAGATGAGATGATTTCATGGTTCATGCACGGTCTTAATTATTCATTATTCAAACTGTTATTAATTGTTATCATGCGATGATTGGAAAAATGGATTTATCACACTCTAAGGTACCGAACATTATAATAACTGTTAATGTACTTTTATATACATTGCTTGTGTGTTCGTTATACTCACTCGGCTTTCATTAGCTGATGACTTTATTTTGTCCTGGACATCCAAAATGTTTAGGAAATGATTATGCAAGACTATATGATTATGCCAGCTAGAGGAGCCTGCAGCGTTACTTTTATAATTTTATAAAGTTGTAATAAGGATATGGATAATGTTTTTTTTAAGATTCAGGCGGTTGTGCCTTAAGGATATTTTATTTAAGGACAATGTAATAGTATTTGAAGTTGTACTATGTCTTAATACTATCTTCCCTATTGCTTTATATACACTATTTTTTTCTGGTACATGTTAAGCTAAGTACAGGACAAGCGATCCATCAACTGTCATGACCTACGGGTCCAAAACAGAAATGAAAATTTTTTCCCTTATTTTGCTACACTGAGGCGTGACATCAACTCATAATTTACTGTGGAGCAGTTTAATTGAAATGGCAGTTTTACTCCCTGGCAGAGAAGAGTAAAAGACATTCTTTTCCAATAAGACTTATACAAGGCTTTGAAGGGAACGGATAGAAATTCGGAAGCCATGAAGGCTGACAAGTGGGAGTAGTTACGATCCGACTCTGTATTGCTAGTAACATTATCAATAATGTTATGGATGAAAATTCTATGTCAGGCTTGTGGAAAAAGTTGGCAAAACTCTGTATGGCCTAGAGTTTGACTAACAACTTGCATCTGAAGCGACAGTTGTACCGGCTGAAGATAGAAGAAGGTGGGGATCTCATGGAACACGTGAGTATGTTCAAAGTGTATTTGGATTAACTACAAAAAGTCGATGTCAAGATTGAGGAAGAAGACAAAGCTCTCCTACTTCTTACCTCTCTTCCAGATTCATATGACTACCTCGTGATTGTGTTGCTATACAGTAAAGATACGGTGGTTTTGGAGTAGGTGGAGGCTTCTCTAGTGTCCTACGACACTCAGAGAAAAATAACTAGTGAGTGTGGACATGAAGCTACTTTGGCTATAGCAAGTGGGAATCGGCAAAGAACGAATGATAGATCTGAAGGTAGCAGCAAGTTCAGATCTATTTCCAAATGGAGAGAAGTTCAATGCTATTTGTGCAAAGAATTGGATCACATCAATAAATATTGTCCTCAACATAAAGGGAAGGACGACTGTCAAGACCCAGTCTCACTTAGTAAGATATTGTCTGATTTGGGTCCAAGCCATCACCATTTTATTCTTGGGCCATTGCCCAAAAGGCCTCTTACTAGGGGGGCTTGGAACCACATATATAGCACATTACTTTTCCACACCCATGCGATATGGGACAAACTTTCCATAGTGTGTAGCCTGCCAGCACTTACTGCAGCAACAAAGGCACCTACAGCAGCCTGCCCACAATACCAGGATCGTTACAACGACGGTGGGAAGGATGGAGAAAATTTGTTGGTTTTAAAAGAACGAGATGGGGGTAGAATTTCTAATGTATTATTCCTCAATATACAACAGCATTTATATACAACCTAGATTACAAGAATGGAAACTAAGGAAAAGGAAAGAAAAATATAAAAGGAAAAGAAATAAAGATAAGATCAAAAATAAAATCAAATTAACTCCTAAGATCCTGTAAAAGGATTTGACTGAAATCTTATCTATATAATGTCTTATTTCCAACACTCCCCCTCAAGCTAGGGCGAAGATATCCACAAGACCAAGCTTGCTAAGAGAAGCTCCTAAAAGAGACGGGCCAACTGGCTTGGTAAACATATCTGCCGTCTGATCAAATGAGGGAACAAATTGTGGAGTAATAACACCTGCTCGAACCTTCTCCCGTATGAAGTGAATATCCACCTCAATATGTTTTGTTCATTCATGGATAACAGAGTCAGAAGCAAGCATTATAGCTGATTTGTTATCGCAAAATAGAGTAGAAGAGTCACGTATAGGATACCCAATTTCTATCAACAAGGAGTGAAGCCAGATAAGCTCACATATGCCTTGAGCTATAGCTCGATACTCAGCTTCAGCTGAAGATCTAGAAACAACGGCCTGTTTTTTACTTTTCCATGAAAGGAGATGGCTGCCATAGAAAGTACAAAAACCTGAGGTAGAGCGTCTATCAGTTTTAGAACCTGCATAATCAGCATCGGTAAAACATGAGATCCTACTCTGAGGACCAGCTGTATAGAATAGGGGTGGCAATCGGGTCGTGTCGGGTCATTATCGTGTCGGGTGATTGTCGTGTTGGGTTATAATCGTGTCCTTCTTAACGTGTCATAATCGTGTCGGGTTATAATCGTGTCGGGTCATATACGGGTCACCCGTTTAACCCGTCTAACCCGTGTAGGGTGTCATCGGTTCTGTTCGGATCGGATCGGATCAAATCGAATCGAATCGATTTTTTTTTTTTTTTTTTTATTTTTTTTTCATGTTTTGAAAACCAACCGAAGTGGTCGGTTCGATCTATTTTGCCAATTTTGGCGATCAGATCAATTTTTTAGTTGTAAGTAATTTAAGAAACCCAATCGGTTAGCTCGGTTCGGCTATTTGAAATAAGCTTACAGCCCTACTAAGAACACAAACAAGTCTTCCATCAAATGTATCAATTATTAACACGTACATCTTAAATACCAAAATACTACAAATATAGCAATATCTAACTATTATAAACTTAACACCTAAGCACATCCACACAAACTGAATAAGAAGAAATATTATTTTTACTAACAGTATAAAAAAATTTCTTCACTTGCCATCCATCAAGAATCAAGATTAACAGTTGTATTTATCTAATTGACTAATTTGTCTCCCTCCCAATCCAGCAATCCTAGCGGGCTTCCTCCCTTTTTTTCCTTTCTTTTTTATTTTTTAATTATTTTTTATTTTTATTTTTTATGCAATGCTTGATGCATGAATACTTCCAGGCTCCAACTTCCTTCGTCCCTTATTAGTTATTAATTATTATTTTTTTATTACATTAGTTATTAATTATTATATATAAATTTACCTGTTTGGTAAGTTGGCAACTACTCTCTTTTTTTTAGCAAAAAAAAAAACAATTTTAGTTTATATATCTATATATATTTTAAATATTTTTTTTCTCTAAAAAAAAATAATAATAATTTAAATTATTTTTTTTATTTTAGACTTCCAGATTATTAAAAATTATTTTTAAAACTAAAAAAAAAATACCCTAACTGCACTTAAATACTTAATCGGGTCAAACGGGTTAGACGGGTTGACCGGCTTCAACCCGTTTGTTAATCGTGTCAAACGGGTCGACTCGTTTATGACCCGTGCCCTTATACGGGTCACCCAAACCCGTTTATTTTCGTGTCGGGTTGCCGTGTCGTGTCAAAAATTGTCATCCCTAGTATAGAATAACCCAAGACCAGGGCAAGTCTTGAGATATCTAAGAATATGGTGAACAGCATCCAGATGTGAGGAACATGGAGCATGCATGAATTGACTCACAACACTCACAGCAAATGAGATGTCTGGTCGTGTGTGAGTCAAGTAAATAAGATGACCAACAAGTCGCTGATAGACAGTAGCATCAGGTAGAAGTTCTCCCGACTCAACTGATAACTTCTGGTTTGGATCCATAGGGGTAGAAGCTGGCCGACACCCCATCATATCAGTATCTTGAAGTGGATCGAGAGCATACTTCCTTTGAGATAAAGAAATTCCATGGCGGGAGCGGGCCACCTCAATACCTAGGAAATAAAGGAGAGGGCCTAGATCTTTGACATCGAAGACCTTTCCAAGAACCGTCTTAACTTTGGCAATACCTGGGACATCATTTCCTAGGTATTGAGGTGGTCACTCTCTTTGCTCTTGCACCGATATTGTCTGGTCAAGTCCATTTTTTTCCTCTTCTCTGGAGTTCTTCTCTTACAGTTTATTTGGGTTATTTCTTGTATTACAATGATGGATCCTGTCAAGAATACCGAAGCTTCACACCAAGATCTCTCTCTGTCCCAACATGCACCTGTTCATCGTGTTACTAGTGTTTTGTTGAACGGAAGGAACTTTGCTACTTGATCTGGTTCATTTTGCCTTTTCTTAGGTGGAAAGGGCAAATCTGGTTGGATCCTCGATGTTGAACCCAAACCACCGGCCACTGACCCTAAGCGTGTGCAATGGGATATCGACAATTGCACAATCTTGGGGTGGATCTTTAACTCCATGGAGGAACGTATCTATCATATCTTCATGTACCATGATACGGTACGTGGTTTGTGGTCTGCCTTAACCAAAATGTATGCGCATGAGCGCAATGATTCACGGATTTTTGAGCTATATCGGGAGATTCATCACGCTACCCAAGAGACCTTGGGACTCTCTGTTGCCGACTATTTCGGATATCTTCAGGCTCGTTGGGAGGAATTGGCTCAATATGAGCCTCTCAATGATTCTTCGAACACAACCATTCAGCGCATCGATCGCCAACATACATATCATTTTTTGATGGGTTTGAAACCTGAGTTCGAGTCTCTTCGAACCCAGATTGTAAACTCATCCCTTATGCCTTCTCTCTACGAGGCATTTGCCACTCTTGATGGTGACGAGCGTCGCCACCGCTTATTACAGCCTCCATCTCCTGCTGTCCATGAGACTCCTATACCTGATCAGATGGCTTTTGTAGCATCCACAGCTTCTGTTGTTCACTCTTAGGGGAATAAACCCCATTGTACTTATTGTAACAGAGATGGTCATGTCAGGGATCGCTGCTTCAAACTTCATCCAGAGCTTCGGGAAAAATATGCTAGGAACAAAGGCAAAGTTCCCTCTCGGACTGCAGTAGTTGCAGATTCTCTACCCAACCAGTCTAATCCAGAAATGCTTCAACTGCAAGCTCAAATGAGTCAGCTCCAGTCTCAATTGGGATCACTTATTCAGAAGAGTACTCGTCCTGGACCTACCTCGACTGCTACTTTAGCTGCAGGTACTACCTCCACTGATCTTCATGTTAAGTCTGGCCAGCCTACTTGGGTCCTTGATTCTGGAGCCAATGATCACATGACTGGTAAGTTGTCTTATTTTTCATCCCCGGTTATTCCCGTCTCTCAATATATTCAAATTGCGGATGGCTCCATTGTCCACATCAAGAACAAGGGTGAAGTTACTTTATTTCCCAATATTACTTTATCCTCAGTTCTTCATGTTCCCTACTTTTCTTATAACCTTCTCTCTGTTAGTCGGCTTGTAAAGGACCTAAATTGTTCTGTTGTTTTCTTTCATGATCGGTGTCTCTTGCAGGACCAGACTTCGAAGAGGATTTTTGGCAGGGGATATGAGCGGGATGGACTGTACTACTTTGGGGATCCTCCGGGGGAGCATGGGCAGTTTTCTGGTTTTCAGGCATCTATTTTGCCTACTTCTGAGTCTGTCAATTTTTCTTTAGAGTCTTTACATTTGTGGCACGCCCGTTTGGGCCATGCGAACTTTCAATATCTTTGTCAACTATTTCCTTTACTAAATAAAACTTGTCGGAAGTTGAATTTTAGTTGTGTTGTGTGTGAATTGTCTAAACATACACAATCTAGTTACATTCCTCGCATGCATCGTGCCCCATGTGCATTTGATCTTATTCATAGTGATGTGTGGGGTCCTTCCCCAATTACTGCTATCTCTGGCCACCGCTACTATGTCACATTTATAGATGATTACACTCGTTGCACTTGGGTCTATCTTCTAAAGAAAAAATCCGAAGTATTCACTTTGTTCACCAATTTTCTGCAAATGATTAAAACCCAATTTAATACAATTGTGCGTAATCTTCGATCTGACAATGGCAGGCAATATATTACCAATGAATTTCGATCGACTCTTAACCAAAAGGATTTGACTGAAATCTTATCTATATAATATCTTATTTCCAACAGTTTTAGTGGGAGATGATGGAGATGTTTTCACAGTCTCTAAATGTATACATGCTTGTTCTCATAATGATTGGATTTTGGATTCTGGTTAAATCAGCCATGTATGCTCTAGGAAGGATTATTTTGATACGTTACAAGAAAACAATTAAGGAAATAAGTCAGTGGGTGACGGGACTCCATGTCAAATTATAGGAGTTGGAGCTGTGAAGAACAAAATGCATGATGGAGCGGTTCATACTTTGGGTGGTGTGAGATATGTCCCAAAGATGCAAAGAAATCTAATCTCGCATAGCCAAATGAATTCCATCGGGTGTAGGTATTTAGCTACAAGTGTAACCATGAAAATCACATGTGGCTGCATGCTGCTTATAAAGGGAGAAAAGTGTGGTGGGTTGTTGATCTCGTCAAAATCAAAATAAAAAGCATACTCTACTTTAAAAGATTTGTAGTGTAGAAGTAGAGATCAAACCCACAGAGATTGAAATACTAAAGCACTTTAACTTTAAAGCCTAAACATAGTTAATTAAGAAAACATAATTATAATTTTGATTTTAATTAAACTAAGAAACTAAGGAAATAAATCTAACTATGAAAGCGATTAAAAGTTATTTTGATAAATATGTGTATTGAACCTAGAATTGCAAATCCACCACTAGCTTCATAATAAGGGTATCTATGCATTCAATTAGCTTATTACATTGGATGATAATAGGGAATTGAAGCTACAAGCCCAATTCCTCCGTCAAGAAGATAACTACGATTCAAGCATCAACATTATTCATCTTTGGTTGGCACGGAGTGTCTCACACTAAACTAGGGTTGCGGCACACTCCATCTTCCCTAGGTATGAACTATTCGACTACTTGATATCATAATACAAATAAGCACCATTACATGTAAATAATCCATACAATCACATTAAATATAGATCATTGAGCACATCACATTCAAAATAGCTCTAAGACTAAAATAAACTTTGAAAACAATGATTTAATCAATAGAAGTACGATTTTATTATTCAAAATCCTCGAAACATGTAATCATCATCCATACATAATAAATCTAAAAGATAAACATAAATAATACCCTATTACTTGGCTAGGGTTTCATTGAAACCCTAGATATTGGTCTAGGAGGCCATAGAATCGAAGACTGGCAAGAAGTAGATGGAGGAGGCCATGAGAATCCTTGATCTTCTTATTCTTCTTCTCCTTGCTTTTCCCCCTTCAATGGCTGAAGTTTTAGTTATAAAATGATGTGTATAATGTAGTGTAACCCCAAAATTGATTTAGAATAGGATTTATATAGATTTTAGAAGGATTAGTAGGTTTTTCTAAGCATAATCGCACTAAAATTGTCATATTTACGTTTCTGGACGTCGTATGCACAAACCACCTTCGTTGGGTGCTCTAATTTGACAAAATACGCGTTTTGGATTTTCATAGGTCGCTCGCGCAAGCTACTTTTCACTACTCTATGCGACTTTCGTAGAATTGTGATGACTTTTTGCTCGAACCTCGGATTGACTCGCTGTTTACGGCCACGCGTCCGTAACTTGAAGATCTACATTTTATATATCTGGAGAAATTTCTCAAATCCAAATTCTTCCTTGTCAAAAATGCAACTTATCGAGGCTGCTACTGTCTCCAGCTTTCACCAGAATCACCTTTTTAACACAGAATATCTTCCAAAGCCACTAATCATCGAATTTTAGTGCATTTTCATGTTAAGGCTCCAAAACCTACAGAACATATACATATTAAAAATACTTAATAACGAAATGAAGTGGGCTAACAAAGCGTATCTTCAGGACTATAAATGGGAACTATTCATCGCCGATCACACCCCTAAACCTACACTTTGCTAATCCTCAAGCAAAGAAAAACATAAAAATAATAACTCATTGTTGTAGGCAGCGCGATTGTATTTAGCATATGCAACAAGCCTTTTAAACCCCCTAGGTGTCCCTAGTAGGACGAGTGAAGTCTCGTGAAGGTTCTCATCGAATAAGACACCCATAACCATCTTTATTAACTTGTAAGTGAAAAAAGTTTTATTAAAATGAAAAACATAACGTTCAATACTCCTTATTATAAACAATGATTTGAAATAGAATAATGAACAAGAAGAAACGGAACCAAACGTCCACCTACGTCATGAAAAATATCCCCAAAGACATGCACCGTATAAATCAATAGAGTTTTTCATAAAATTGCTCGTGTGTGATGTGGTAGTCAAATGAACACGCGCATGTCATGAACTTGGAATATAACTCGGATAACCATCCAACTATGCTTCGACTACGAATCTCACAATGTTAATTATACTCTCAAATGAAACGCTCAGAACATGTGTAATCTCTCTATTGTATGGGAGCAAACGAAATATATTTTCAAAACAAACAATGCTCACATATGACACAAAAAGATGCATAACACACAAGAAAAGTAGTTTCATGAAAGGATGTCAAAAGTCAAGAAAAATTCATCGTTACCATGTTTTAATCCCCCTCCCATCATTTACATATCCAAACCATGATTTCTAGGATCAATTAGGACTTTTCAAAAGTTGTAATGTGGCTCGGGCAATGAAAAAGGATAGAAAAGATTCATCAAGTAATCTATAGAATGGCATTGTAAGGCATATTCAATTTCTTTCACCATCTCTTCTACCACCTTTCATCTTTTCATTCTCTTCTTTCATTTTTCTTTTTATTTCTTTCCTCTCTTTTTTTCTTCTTTCTACCTTTTTCTTTTTTTTTTTCTTTTCGTTCTTTTTAAACAAATATCCATTGAATACCAAGGCAACAACCCTAAACATCATCTTGTTTTCTTCTTCTTCTCAATCAACACATCGCCTTATCAATACTAAAAGTTGATCAATCTTTCAGTGGTAAACTCCAAGTTTGCCAAGTTGGAACAAAAAAAAAAGATCATGGTGATTAAAGAAAGAGAGACACTTTCACGGCTCAAAGGGGCGAACTAAGGAAATTTTATTTTCTATCTGGATAGGTCAAAGGTCAAAATGGTGGAAAACAAAAAAAAGGCCTAAAATCATGTCTTAGGGTGATACGGTTCTTCAACGTTTACAACAGAAAATTATTTAGTATGGAGGCAAATATTTTAACTTGACTGTCAACCAAAACAAGAAAAATGAGACTAAACAATGAGTAGATGCGCTATTTCCAATGAAATTCAACAAACACAAAATGCATTTATAACCCTCTAAAAAGAAAAGATAGGCTCAAAAGTTCACTGGGTCGAGTCTCCACCATGTGTTATCTAGAGATCCGAATCATATTATAGTTTATATCAAACATGTATTCAAGCAACTACGTGCAGTGCATAGGTTTGTGTGCAAATCTATGATATAAAACTACGATTCGAATGATACATATCCTAAACATCGTAACATGACTTCAGCAAATGTTTAACCACATCTTCTCATATTTACCATTCTATAACAATCCAAGTTATCTAACAAGAAGTATCAACTCGAGATTGTAAAAACGTCAGTAACATTGTTTATTTAAGCATAAGTATCAAAACTTTTTTGAAAAATCAGTGCATAATAATGTGCATGTGAGTGCATACCTCCAAACCTAACCCTTTTATTGTCGCCAATCAAATAATAAAATGAAATAAAAGAGGGTACGTAAGGAAGGAACGACATTATCTCGATCTAGACAATCACAACCAGGTAAACTTTTATGAATATGGCGATAAAGTTCAATTGCTCCAAATGGAGCCACTAATTAACCTGTTATTACTCGATAAAAGAAAATAAACAAACAAAAGAACATTGATAGCTAATAGAAATATATATATATATATATATGTAATGCAGACCATGGCGTACTCGTTGAGATACTAAACTAAAATCGAAAAACTCAACAAAAATCAAAATGAATAAGCACAAACTGAACTATCAAAACAAAGAGAAGTCGATCTAAAAGAGGCCTAAGTGCACAACAGAAAGGAAAAAAACACATAAGTAAGGGTTGAAAGTGAGAAGAGAACAAAAGAGAAAAACACAAAAATCTTCCCTTCACGAGCGAGCGACCCATCGCGCGTGCGATTCCTCGCACGAGGAAAGACTGAGCCTTGGTTTATAATAAAAAAAAAAAAACTTAAAAATTTTGTAAGTCCAAAACTCGCATGTGCGGGCCGCGCGAGCGAGTCGCGCGAGCGAGTTGCCTCTTTCTCTCTTTTCTTTCCTTTCATCGTGAATTAGTTCAAAATAAATTGAAACCGACCCCAAACCTATCCAAAAAACAAAAAATTGACTCAAAATGACCCAAAATGTGTACAAAAATGAAAAAACAAAACAATAAAAGCTTGGGTTGCCTCCCAAGAAGCGCTATCTTTTTCATCTTCAGCTAGACCGTGCTACGCTCAAGACTTATGGAGGCCAAAACTCGTTCTTTGTTCCCCTATTGACCGGAGGAAGACCATGGTTGAAGATAGAAATAGTGTCGTTATTTGTTAACTCATTCGACGATTTCTCTTTTTTGGTTTTAAATTGATTCTTGATCCTTTGAGTAAATCTTTCGTTAGGATCCGGTTTGGTAGGATCCCTTTCATTAAGGTTCATCTGTGCACTACACACTATATAGTTTCTCTTCCTTAAGTCTTCTTGTCTATTTAGTTCTTTAGCGTGCCTTACCTCACTTTCTGCCACACATGGGTAATCGTCATGAGTGGGAGGTTAGTCAACAACATTGAATACATTTAATTTAAGGTTCATATTCCCAAATGACACTTTCATTACCCCCGTTGGACAATTGACACGAGCATTGGTTGTGGCTAAGAACGGACAACCAAGAATGCAGGGGTGTGAATCCTAATATCTAGCACAGGTTCAGTATCAAGGACCATGAAATTGATGGGATAGTAATATTTATCAACTATTACTAAGACGTCTTCGGCAATTCCCCTGGGGATTTTAAAAAAATGATTCGCTAATTATATGGTAGCGGCCCTGGGCTTAAGTTCACCTAATCATAATTATTTATAAACCGTGTATGGTAGTAGATTCATACTCGCACCTAAGTCAAGGAGAGCTCGATGAATGACAGTGCCGCCTATGATACATGAAATCATTGGTGTTCCGGGATCCTTATATTTTGGAGGAGCGTGTTGGAAAATCGAACTTACTTTTTCTGTGAGGAAGACTTTTTCGGCATATGACTGTGCTGCTTGCGTTTTTTAGTACATAGGTCTTTAAGACATTTAGCATAAGCAGGAATTTGTTTAATAGTATCGAGGAATGGAATATTTATTTTCACGTGTTTAAACACCTCGAGTATATCTTCAGTTTTTGATGCTTTCTTTGAAAGATGTGATGGTTCCTCAATGTTTAGTGGGAAAGGCATTCTCGGAACATAATTATTGGGATTGGTTCATTTTCTTTCCTAATTTTACTCTTGTCCTCACCCTTCTCTTGATTTGAATTAATGTTCAAATCTTTTAAATCACCTCTCAGAATCTCTATAACTTCTTCCTCTCATGTAGTCATCCTAGTCGAGACAGCGTTTACTTGCTCACTTGTACCCTCAATCTCATATTATCCCTTAAGGTTTTGAATTGTTTGATTAATCAACTTACCCTCATTTCTACGACTCACCGCATTAGCTAGTTGTCCCATTTGGGACTCAAGTTTTGCAATGGATTGTGTGTAAGAGTGCACTATTTATGCTTGCACTTGTGTTTCGATATTCTTAAGCGACGCCAACATCTTCTCCTCAAAAGTGTTATCCCTTGGAGGGTTAGGATTAGGAGGGGGGTATTTGTATTAACTTTGTTGAAATTGGGGTCGATAAGTGTTAGAAAAATTAGTCGTCTCTATCGCAGTCCTTGAAGGAACTGCCCCCACAGAAAGTAAAGTCATTCTCTCTCTCTTCCTGCCGAAGGTGGGGGGCGGTCCCTTTGAGGATCGCGATCGTCTCATTATTATTATTAGATCTCCATGAGAGGTTAGGATGACTTCTCCATGGGGCATCCGGATTGTTCGTCATAGGATCATAATTATTTCGTGGGAATTGTTGAATAGAGTGTATGTGTTGCTCCACAAATTCTGGAAATTGAGATGCGGATGGGCATGCAAGTGTAGAATGCGAAGGATCGGAACATATTTGATAAATTTCGTAAGAGGGTGAGCCCGACGTTTGGTTCATCATCATTAATCAGTCAAGTTTTTTAGATAGTTCTGGCAATTTAATTGAGTGACTCGACTCGAACTGCTCCTCTAGCTTAGGTTGAGGGGAAAGGCACCCCTTAGGACGTACCGACACGGCTTGATGCATCGAATTTTCACTTAACGTTTCAAAAAATTACTATACCTTATCGGTGCTTTTGTGTAGGAAGGTACCCACACAAACGGCATCGACGGTATTACGAACTAAGGGAACAAGTCCCTCGTAGAATATCTGCACCAATTGCCACTTGGGAATTTGATGATGTGGGCAAGAGCACAATAGTTCTTTAAATTGTTCCCAAGTGTCATAGAGCGTTTCCCCATCTTGCATCACAAAGTTTATTATGGATTTTCTTATTTCATTAGTTCTTGTGATTGGGAAAAACTTTCATAAAAATGCAGTATGTAATGCTTCCCATATTCTAATAATGTTTGGCTCAAGAGATTAGAGCCAACACTTAGCTTTATCTTTTAAGGAGAATGGGAAGAGATGCAATTTTAATTCATCATCAGTTAGATTTTGGATTTTCAATGTAGAGCATGTCTTGGAACTCTCCTAAGTGATGATAAAGATCTTCACTAATACGGCCATGGAATGAAGGGAGTAACGCGGTGTTAGATGACTTTATCTCAAAGTGAGACACCGTCACCTCCAATAATTCGATACATGCTTATGGCGTGTAGACCGTAGGTATGAAATAATCTTTTAAGGGAGGCGGTTGAGGTATATTAGGGTTATTTCTATTATTTTTGTTGTTCCCATTGCTTTCAAAGTTGTCCATTGGAATAGGTTCGATGTTAATAGTTCGAGTTATTCTTAACCGTTTAAGAGTGTTTTGGATTTCAAACACAAACAAAGATGATGGTTTAGGCATTGATTCGTCGTCTAACATCAATCGAACTCTAGAAGCTTGGGTTGATGACCTAAGGACTCTTAGTGCACGTTCAAGTTCAAGGTTAAGCGGGTGTGACTTGGGTTGCTTTGACCTTCGACCGGGTACCAAACATATACTATGAGAACTAATCTAACTAAGACTTTATGAACACAGACTTTGGATATGGCTGCTTTGACTTACCAATTAGTGAGGTCTTAAAGATCAACACCTGGGTATCTTGGGTATGTCATGTTCATAGGATTGTGAATATTTATTGTCAAGATAGAATCTACCCTCTGATATAGAGTAAGCATTCCCTTGAAAATGTCATCAAGTTGATTATTGAGAACTGCAGTCTTGTTGATAAGTAGTTATCAACATGTTTGTTAATCATGAGTGGTGAATGGGACTCAAGGAATACAAGAAATAATCATGATTCAAGTTGACAGTAACTGTTTATCCGACTACCTGAATATGATTACGAATGCTGACGGTAGAGGGACATTAGTACACCATACAAGTCTAGTTATCGCTTCGGATATGTTCTTTTGCATTGGAGTTCAGTTATCGTTTTATAGTGGAGTAAAAGTTAACTGACCTATTGGTTAATTTGCTGATCAAAGAGTTTGGTCATGGGAATTGACAACTAGTTTGAGCCAACAATAAAGAGCCAAGGAAGTCTCACTCTTAGCTCTACTAGGATGTTTAGAAAGGTATATGAGGATCTTTTCAAGACAGGTTCGATCGATCGAAGGAGTCTCGATCAATTGAAGTCTAGACAGGTCCGATCGATCGAACATAGTTCAATCGATCGAAGGTTCGATCGATTGAAGCTACTTCGATCGCTTGAATGTAAGTCGGATCTGGGAATCTATGAATAGGACAGTTGCGTCCAGAAAAAGGAGTTTGTCATTTTTATAAACCAGAAGCTACAAAAATTGTTTTAGGTTCCCAAACCTATTCCATCCTCTCTATTAAGGTTCCCATTCATTGGTCGTAGTGAATCAAATTGGAACTATGTTGATTCATTGTGTGTAACTAGGAATTTTTTAGGCCAATGGTTTGGGCATCTTGACGGGTGTGAACACGCGGCCTCGGGGGTCTACTCTGTCTTGTTTCAAAAAATATATTGGTTTTGATATTTATTGAAAAGTTTGTGAAAGCAGATACAAAGTCACTACTTGGTCTTCAGGGAACCAAGAAACCCAATTTGACTCACCCAAACGAATAAAGGGCACCGGCCCTTCATAACCAAAGAACTTGGCTCAGTTTTGGTATGAGAGAGGAAGGATGTCACACCACGGCGTAGCAAAGTAGGGAAAAAGAACGTTCCACCCTTGGACCCAATGAGTTGTAACAGTTCGTGAATAGCCAGATTGTCCAAACCACACAAAAAAGCACTAACAATACTAATAATCAGAGTAATAAAAGCGCACTAGGATCATAACTTAAAGCATAAGAAGTACTAGTCATAGGGATACATAAGGTCTTAAAAAACATTCAAAGTCTGGAACTACAATATTACGTAAGTCTAGCCCGATATTCAAATAAATACAACATAATAACTACTAGTCAAACAGGTGGCCATATATAGCATCTAGAATAAGCTGAACAAAACTAAACATAATTTTGAGGATCCTCTTGACAAGGTCGTCTAGACAAGCATCTGGTCCTACCTCAGCTGGCGAAGGGGAATCACTCTTCTCCGAATTACTCATCTTCTTGGTAATTGGCTTCTTGGTTCTCCTTGAATTGGTAGTCTGAGCATGGAATGCCTAGGCGAGTACACTGTCAACTGCGAAGCTGAATGAAATACAAAACCATAGTGTGTACCAACAAAACATAGTCTAACAGCATACGAGGAAACATAGTTCAATCTTGATTATGAGATGTTAGTTAATTTATAAATCACGTTCAATTGATTATTAATTGCTCAACATTCCGTTTCTAGAATTATATCACACCTCTCTCCTTGAAATCAGTAGCAACTTGACCACATCCCTTAAAATCAATGTGACTTATAACATGACACAATGTCTCGGACCATAGGCCTAACCAACACGATTACTGACACACCTGAAACCATCATTGGTTCCATGAACTCCCAAGCCCACCTCATGGCCTTACACAAAACATACTATCATTTCCTTATCCGAATGAGCATAACATATGGATATCGTAAGCCCATTGCATGGCTGTTAGTTACCACGGGTAACCCCTTTATCCATTTTAATTCATAACCATCATTTTCTCGTACAAAAGAGCACAACATATGGATATCGTAAACCCACTATATGGCTATTAGATACCGAAGTATCCCCTTTATCCGTTACAATTCATGGTACATGGATATGCATGCCCACTACATGGCCATTATATACCGAAGTATCCCATTTATCCATTACCAGCGTAGCCCACTACATGGCCTTTAAGTTAATCATGCTCTTTATGGATCCAAGCCCACTACATGGCCTTTACATACGCAAGCCCACTACATGGCCTTACATCAACTCACAACCTATACTCAGCATCGATGCTCCTCATGGCATCAATAGTATCATACATGCAACTCTTAGCTTCTAGGTCCACGTGACCGAGCCGAACACAAACGACATGTGGCATGACTCTTATTCATGACATGAACTCAGTTAGTATGTTCGTATCGTTGTCTCTCACATGGAAGGTCCATCCATCATTTATGAGACATATATATAATTTACTAAATATATCTCAAAATTGAACTAACGTATTATGCATAATAAAAATAGTCATCACAGCACTTAGGAATACTGGAAACATAATTACAGCAATTCGAATGGACTTAAACAGCTTAAAAACACAGTTTGATGAAATTGTACAGGAGGATCGATCTTACAAGGATCAATCTTACCTCTGTTTTTCCAAAACTTAGTTTTAATCATTTTCTAAACTTATTTGATCAAAGGTATCTTCATGAAAAATGCTAATTTAAGTATGAGGCTTAAGAAAACATGTGTAATGCACGTACCCAAAAAATGGTGTTAATAATTATTTTGCATTCATTAATTAGTATAATTAATTGCATGTGATGATTTGGGTAAGTTCCAGGTACCTCGTGTGATAAGTGCTTGATAAAAGGCACAGTTGGATACATGTAAAACGAGACCGATTAATTACAGGTTCATATTTGGACTAGATCTAGGAAAGATTCGGAGTTTCTAGGCTTATTTGACTATTCGTAGAGGTGAGTGCTATAATCCCAAAATTGGGTGTTTAATGTTGTTTATGTGATATTGTTAGTTTTAAAATGCTTAATTCTTGAAATAAAAAAAAATGTGTTAATCTAGAATCTACACGTCCAAATGTTGATATGTAAACATACTTATGTGCTTATTTGGGTCAAAGGGTGTCAAGTGATAATCATCATTATTTAGCCCATATTTAAGGGACATCATTCCTCAGAGAAAATGGGATGAATTCCTCAGAGAAAATGGGACGGTGGTGACGACCACAACGAATTGACTATGCTCACATGAGAGTGTGTGATATCGCTTTAAAAGTGACGACAAAGTGAGAAAGGCCCAGAATCAGGAGTCCAAAACGATGGTGATAAGCTACTTGACATGTCGGTGACTAATTTTATTGTTGCGAATGCTTAAATATTATATATGTTTTATTTCACACTCTGATAGCATGATTAGAATGTTCACTAAGCGAAAGCTTAAGCAAACTTTATTTTCTATTGTGGTTATTGAATAACCACCGCAGGTGCAGACCGGAAAGTGGAGAGGAATGATCAAGACTACGGGGCTGGTTTGCTAAGATGGATTTTGTAATAATCATTTTTTTTTTAAATTACTAGTTGGAGATGTTGTGGGAGTTATGGTATAATGATTATAGGTTTTACATATAAAAATATACTAGAAGTTACGTTTTAACTTTTATTATGTTAGAATGAATCTATATATTGGTTGGATTTTTTTTGTGTGTTTTGAAATATTTAAAGAAATAAGTGCAGTAGGGGTTAAAATATTTGAGCTTATAAAAACAGGGTGAATGGTGCTGTAATAGGGAAAACTCGGCCCAAGTACCATTTGAAAGTTTCAAAACTTTGTTATGTTTTATTATTTTGTTTGATAAAATGATATTTTACCCCTGGTATTTCAGTCAAAATGTTAACTTTTAGAATGTTAAAAATGATTGTTTGGTCCTTATTGGCTTTGTTACACGTGTCGTAATCCGTCAGGGCGGGTTGGAGTGTGACAAATTTGGGTATCAGAACATTAGATTAGAGCCTTTGGGGATGAGAGACGAATGTGACACGTAAAAAGCATGTAAATGATAATCATGACACGTAGCTACATGTAGAGGTATACATGTTTACTACACGTTATTTAAATGTTATTGAGCATGCATATCATGTTGCATGCATTCTACATATTACAATATGTAGAGGTATGGTTGAAAGCGCTTCATTGTGATAAAATGGAGTATAAAGGAAAATGTTTTTCATATGTTGAGTTGATTCAGTTGGAAAGGGAGATTAAGAATTTGGTAAGATATTATGAGCTTGAGAATATTAGTGGAATTTGGGTTAAGAAATCAAGTGTTGAGTCAGTCATCCTAAAATGATTTGACTAATATTATATTATCAAGTGTATTGACTTGATAAGTGGTTATTGAATATTGGGTTATGTGTGGATATGGATTTCTTTCTGAATATTATCGGGTATTATTATTAGTAAAGATTCTTCCCTATTTGCTGTCAAGAAATTGGGTATCTGGATTTCTTATGATTTGTATGGGCATCGTGAGTAGATATGATATTATAGTTGATCTCTTATTTCTCCATTTATTTGGAATAATTTTTTGGAGTATTTATCGAGCTCCTTATATATTCTCTCGAGATTGAGGGTGAAATTTTGAGTTTGTCGATATGATGAGATATTTGGGGATTTATCCAGTCACTTGAGTTATCTTGGGTTGTTGAGAAATCTCTCAACTCTATTTAGGTTCTATTAGGTTATTGAGGAATCTCTCAACTCTATTTGGGTTATATCAGTTTGTTGAGTAATCTCTCAACAAAAATTTATTTATTTCTATTTCTTGGGATGTCTCTTTTATTATCGAATAATGATTGGTTTCCAACGTGTCAGTATGAATAGTAGATTTGGGGTTAACTAAGAGTAACAAACTTTTGTACTGTGTTTCTATCGATTGAGTATCACTACGGTTATATATTATTCTTTTCTGGTTAAGGATATGGTTGATTGGGATTAAGACTAAGTAGTTGTGTTGTACGAATAACCAATTGGGTCGATTGGTTATACGGGGTATCAAAATTTTCTATCAGAGATCTGAATTTGAAAATGAGTTTACAAGTTTAATAAATAGTAGTATCTTTGACATCCAAACCACTCCAAGATTCGTTCAACTACCATGTGTATCAGGTAATAGTATTCTTATTATTCTTTTGTACTTTAGATGTAAGCAATTAAGATCTGACTATTTCACCGCACTATAGCAATTGTCAAGTATCCTCGTATATCACTAGAAACTTTCAAATTTTGGATTTAGCTCCTGATAATGTATTAGAAATTTATGGGATATTTGAATGACGTTAAGTGAGTTTACATATGTTTAAATGAGTAGAAAATGTTTTGAAATTATCTTTTGTGAAAAAAAAAACTGATTTATTATGAATCAGAAAGTGTTTAAAAATATTTTGATAAAAGTAAGTGGTTGAATTTGACCCAAATTATGTAGAAGGGGGAAACTAGTGAAAAGAGTTTAATCAAATGTGTGTATTTCAATTGTTATTCAAAGGAGCTATTAATGGAAAATATTTTGATTATATGATAGTTGTGTAAACGTTTTTATTCTGTGGAGAGAGATTTTAAATGAATATTATTGGGCTAGGAAGCTAAAATGAATACATTACTTTTACTTTGGTTTTAAATTAGAATACTAGGTTTTAAAATGTATTCCAAATGACCTTGGCAAGAAAAGGGTCTAGAAGTAACTTGTGATATTCTACGTATTATTCTGAATACAGTCTGCTACGGGTACATGATTTGGTTGATGGGTTATAAGGAACATCAATTTATTTATTGAATTGAGTTGGGATATTCTTGGTTACAAGATGGGTGTGACAGGGCAATGAAGCACTTCATTTTAAAAACATGTTCTGGATATCTTTACATAGGTATTGAGTCATAATAACTGGTGAGTATTGTATTCCTCCAACGTATGATAGTGTAGAATTCTAGCATTGGAAAAAAAATAGTAGTTTATAGCTTGTTGCTTGGGATTATAGTCGGCGATCAATGAGTGATCTTGTTTACATACAAGTCACGCCTTTAAAAGAGCATTGCACACTTGGGTGAACAGGAGAAAATTCGATATTGAGGAGTGTTTGATCACATTAAAAAAAAAAGTTTTAACATGACAAAATCAGTTACTTATTGATTGTAAGTGCTACAAGGAGGGGACAAATGAGTATATTGATTTCTATATATTGGGGCTTAGACAACGTAAACTGAAAATACAGGTAAGTTCTACAATCTGAATAGTTTGAGAATTGTGAAGATTTGCCTTATGTTGAACATCTGGTGGATCAGTTGTATTTCTGGAATATGTGATTTAAAAGGATAGAGATTTGTGGGTGTCATTGGAAATCAATCAATCGAGACTTATGAAGGTGACATGAATTTGAAGTTATAGGATTGATTGGTTATTATTAAAAATATATTGAAGATTTCTTTTGTACGAGTACACGTGTGAAACTTATAACAGCTACAGTGAAGTTCTCAATAACCAAAGAAAATTGATCTATGATGATAATGATATTATTAGTGCAAATGTTTGTGTTGAGATTGGGTTATATGTGTTAGAAACTTTAATCTATAAAATTATAGAACCCTAGAGTAGTAAAATCACAGCCCTAGGATCAAATCATGTTAGATTATCAAGATACAATATAGTAAAATACATACCTGTATCCATAGTAGCAGTTACCAAACCTTAGAAGAACGATGATGACCGGTTATGTCTTCCTCAGTCAAATCTTCTTAGTTCTGTAATGGGTTCCTTCTCTTGATGAGATAGAGGAGGAAATTGTATAATGATTTGACATATTGGGGACCATAACCTATATGCCTTTATATACTGATATGTTAGGGTTCCCATTATTCCTAACAGGGTCAGTATTTGGTATCCACTCATTAAACCCATATCCAGAGGAAGTCCATGGGCTTCCTACAATTAGACCACATAATATAAGCTCATTTAATTAATAGCCCTTATAATATAATTGATATTAATATGTTGCCCACTCTTATTAGGAAATATAATTTCCTAACAAGCTCCCACTTGGACTACATATGCTTCCTGAAACAATTATACCACATGTTCCTTAGACGCGCACATGTGATATTTATCTTTGGACTTCACTTTAGTTTCAATCTAGTCCATTTCCTATATTAATATGGGATCAAGGCGGCTTTCGTCATACAAAATCGTAACTAGACCTTCAATGGTCACCATACCAACACATTCAATGACATAGATCAAGTATGGATAAGTAGCATGGAAATTACATGCAATGTGATCTCAAACATGCCTATTTCCAACTGGTCCTACTTTAGTCTTTATTGAGATCAATCCGAAACAATGCAAAACTATATATAGAAAATAGTTAGATTCAGAGATAAACTTTAAACCATCAACTTTATTCTGTAGAAAATAAAACCATAAATGTCAAAAATAGAACATCCAAAGTTAACTCCCACTAAACCAAAGTATCGTTAGACAACCTAACACCCATATGAGCAGTGTGCTCGTGAAAGACCTTAGGAGGTAATCTATTGGTCAGAGGATCCGCAATCATGGAGTTTGTTCCTATATGTTCTATCGAAATTTGACAACTCTGAACTCTTTCCTTAACAACCAGAAACTTTTATTGTAACAATATATATTTAATGGCCTTTAAATGCCATCTACCACACGCAACCCAGTGACAAAGTTTCGTAACCATATCCCATGATTGGATGCCTCATAACAGGCTATGAACTCCGCATCCATGGTTGAAGAAGCTATGAGTGTCTGCTTAGCACTCTTCTAAGATATAGCTCCTCCAGCCAGCATATAAACATAGCCTGACGTGGATCGCTTACTGCCTTGGCATCCAACAAAATCGAAATCAGAATACCCGACGATCTCCAAAAGATCTGATCTCCGATACTTGAGCATGTAGTCATTTGTTCTCTATAAATACTGCATAACCCGTTTGGCAGCTTTCCAATGATCCATTCGTGGGTCACCCAAATATCTGCCCAATACTCCCATTGAACTTGTGATATACACAGTCATCAACCACATTCGCCTCAAAACCATACGAGGTGATTACTTGATGGAACTTGTGATACCATTGACGGGAAGCCTGCTTGAGACCACTGATGGAACTTTGTTTGACTTTGTGAAAGTTGATTGGATCATCTTCCACTATCCCTATGTCAAACTCATGTTCTTGGAAGAATACAATATAATCATCCGAAATTGCATTTCTCCTTTCCCTAGTGAATCTTCTTAATGGCATCTCCTCTTGAGGTTGTTGAGTTTGCACTTCAGGTATAATTTATTCATTTTGCACAGGGAGCTCTTGTACATTGTCTCGTATATCCAGATTTGCATCTTAAACAATGTCAGGAATAGGAATCTGAACATTGTCAATAGCAATATGATTAGGAATAAATTCATCTTCAAAGACAATGTCTCAAACCTTATCTCCCCCACAAACACAACTTTCTCAAGAAATCTCGCATTTCCCATCTCAAAAAATGTCCTAGCAGTGGGATCATAAAACTTAAAGCCCCGAGAGCGTTCAGCGTATCCAACAAAGTAACAATTGACTGTTCTTGAGTCCAATTTCTTTTCATGTGGCCTATAAGGTCGTGCCTCTGCTGGACAACCCCAAATATGTAAATGCCTAATGCTAGGCTTCTTTCCAGTCTATAATTCATAAGGGGTTTTGGTTACTACTTTACTTGGAACCTTGTTGAGGATATATGCTGCAGTCTTTAGAGCTTCTCCCCAAAGTGATTCTGGCAAAAACGAATGACTAGTCATACTTCTTACCATGTCCTTAAGCATTCTGTTTCGTCTCTCAGCTAGACCATTCATGCTAGGTTTGCCTGGCATTGTTTATTGAGGGACGATACCGCATTCCTCTAGGAATTTAGCAAAGGATCTTAGACGTTGTTCACCTGATCCGTCATATTTACCATAGTATTCACCACCACAGTTAGATTTGACAGCCTTAATTTTCTTGCCAAGTTGAAGTTCAACTTCGGCTTTAAATGACTTGAAAACATCCAGGGACTCTGACTTCTCATGTATCAAATATAGGTACCCATATCTTTAGTAGTCGTCTATGAACGTAATGAAATATTATTGTCCATTCCAAGAGGCTGTAGGGAATGGACCCCATTTATCAGTGTGAATGAATTCTAAGATGTCTGTACACCTGTTGGCACCTAATTTCCTTATGTTTGTCTGCTTCCCCTTAATGCACTCAATGCAGACTTGAAAGTCTGCCAAATCTAAGGGGCCAAGAATTCCTTCACGCACAAGTATCTCAATTCTCCGTTTAGAGATATGGCCTAATCGTTTGTGCCATAAGGTGGAAGAATTCTCACTTAATTTTTGCTTTATACCACGTGAATTAGTATGCAGAATTTCATTATAGAAAGTAAAATTGCCATGCATATAAAGATTATCAATCAAAGAACTGGTACCAATAAGTTTTGAATCTTGAAATAGACTAACTTTAATATTTCTAAAAGAACAAGCATAACCAGATTTGTCCAAATTAGAAATAGAAATTAAATTCTGTCTAAAAGACGGTACAATAAAAGTCTTAATCAAATCTAAATAAACACCAGTCTTTAATAATAATCTAAAATTTCCTATAACTTCCACTGGAACTTTCTTGCAATCGCCCACAAAGATGAATCTTTTAGCATCAGTTGGCAGCCGGCTCCACAGGCAACCCTGCATAGACATACTTATGTGAGTAGTAGTACCAGAATCTACCCACCAAGTATCTTTAGGTACAGAAGCTAAATTAACTTCAAAACAAACCAAAATGAGAAGCTTACCCTTCTTTGCACGCCAAGCGGCGTATTTGGGACAATCTATCTTCATGTGACCTCTCTTCTTGCAGAAATAGCAAAGGTATTCCTCATTTTGCTTCTTTAGTTTCTTCTGCTGAGGTGTCACATCTGCAGCGTCCTTAGCTCTCTTCTTTTTATTATTCTGAGAGGTTGATACTAAGTGAGCACTTTCAGTCTTGTCTCGCTGAATTCTTTCATCTTCTTGCACACAGTGAGATATGAGCTCATTAAGAGTCCATTTGTCCTTTTGGGTGTTATAACTCACTTTAAATTGACAGAATTGTGTAGGAAGAGATATGAGAACCAAATGCACGAGCAAGTCCTCAGACAGCTCTAACTTTAATGCCTTCAGTTTCCCACAGAGATGAGACATTTCCATAATGTACTCCCTTGTGTTCCCCTTTCCTTTATACCTCATGGAAATTAGAGTAGCCAAAACGGTACTCGTTTTTGATTTTTCATTTTTAGCAAAATATTGATGTAATTCAGAGAGGAACTTCTTAGCATTTGTGCTCTCAGTGATCGAGCCCGAAAATGCTTCTGGAATGGAACGTTTCATAATCATTAGACTCATGCGATTCGAGCGATCCGACTTCTCAATTTTACCCTCATTCGGGTTTTCCGTAGTCGAAGTGGGTCATTCGGTCCTAAGCGCAAGGCCCAAATCCATACATACAAGAACGATTTCCACGTTCACTTTCCAGACCTTAAAGTTTCCCTCATTCAGCATTGGGATAGCACTAATTTGAGCAGAAACATTTGTAGTTGTAGCATAAACTGAATAGAGAACAAAATAAAATAAAATAACATGCTCATAATTAATAACATGTCATGACATAAACATATTATGAATACTTTATATATATGCATGCATGACACATTAAATAATTTACTTAATGGTGGGCCCATCACAGGATACCTAGAACAACATTAACATTTAGTCTTTGGACAGAAATATCAACTGTAAGTGGTACTCCCCGGGTAGTGATCAACACTGACAATAAGTCCTGTCAAACAGTAGCCTTCCTTTGGGCCGACTCACTGCCCACATGGATAATTATTTTGATAATTGTCACATATTTACCACCACATATACACCCATCATTCGGCTAATTAAGAATCTTCCTTTGGGCCGATTGTTAATCGCATGAATAACAGATATACCATCTTAATATTTTAAAATAAATAAATTTACACAACAAAGGTTACTTTGGCAACATATTATTTCAATTTATTTATTTAAAATATCAGATATATGTATTGGTGCCTAAAATAGACCCCACAATCTTAAGCTACCATAAAAGTTAATTCATGTTATGAATTAACCAAAATTCTGTATCCAATCAAAAAATACCTCAATTTATGTACCAACTATGTAACAAGATACATATTCATAAATAATAATAATAATAAAATATCAACATGGGTGAGTCTTTATCCCTTGTGAACATGGCCAACGATTTGGTCGTCTACTATATATATATATACATATTTCTTTCGCCAATTACCCAGTATTCTAAATTATCAGGTACTATACTAATACATGTACAACACAAATTCTAAAGTGGTGAGAACATTACATCAAATCCAATCAAACAAAAAAAAAACAAAAAAGAGGTATTGTAGCACTTACGGGACTGATGGATTACCCACGTCGTCCTTTGATTCTTGATCGGATTTTTTTTTTTCGGTCAAACAGTGTTGCGATCTTAAATATAATGATACACAATGACTTTAAACAGTACATTAATTTTTTCCTATGTTTCGATATTAAGATTTTACTCTTAACCTGTATGTATCCACAGTCTAGTATACAGGTTGTGTGTGGCCCGAATAAATATTCAATAAATTCAACATCACAACTGCTCTGATACCACTTGTTAGAAACTTTAATCTATAAAATTGTAGAACCCTAGAGTAGTAAAATCACAGCCCTAGGATCAAATCATGTTAGATTATCAAGATACAATATAGTAGAATACATACATGTATCTATAGTAGCAGTTACCAAACCTTAGAAGAACGATGATGACCAGTTATGTCTTCCTCTGTCAAATCTTCTTAGTTCTGTAATGGGTTCCTTCTCTTGATGGAATACAGGAGGAAATAGTATAATGATTTGACATATTGGGGACCATAACCTATATGTCTTTATATACTGATATGTTAGGGTTCCCATTATTCCTAACAGGGTCAGTATTTGGTATCCACTCATTAAACCCATATCTAGTAGAAGTCCATGGGCTTCCTACAATTAGACCACATAATATAAGCTCATTAATTAATAGCCCTTATAATATAATTGATATTAATATGTTGCCCACTCTTATTAAGAAATATAATTTCCTAACAATATGTTGATGCAATAGTAATTTATACTGCATATGTTTGAAATTTCATAAAATGAATTATCTGGTACAAGATTTAGAATTCATGGTAATCTTTCTATATTGAGCATTTGAAAATAATATTCTTACGACCCGAAAGTTTAAATTAATTGTCGTGACTTAGAATATTTAGTTATACAATGACAACTGAATACATAGTACAGAGGACAGTTGGAACTCATGATGGCTATAGTTTAAAATTTTACATTAATCAGGTGAAGACAAAATGGTTGTTGGTGCTCGAATCAGATATCAACGGGGGGTTTGGTGTGCGCATTGACTATTCAGAAATGATTTGAGTCAAGATTCCAAATTTATTAGAAACTAAAATTTGTTCCAAAAATTGGGAAAGGAATGATGATAATAAATTCAGGTCAACCAGCGTTACTATAATAGATGAGCGAAAATTGACTTAAAGATCGGTTGGGTTTTTATTTTAGAAATTTGTGATAAAGTATTGAAAGGAAAGTGATTGAGCTCTGCTCTACAGTAAAATGTGTCAGAATCTCAAAGTCAAGTATGTACTTCGAGTGACATCAGAAGAAATACTGATGTATATAATGAGATTTGAGTATATAATACGTTAGTAATTGGGCATGCGACATTACTAATTGCTTTTCATTGCATATGACGACTTAGTAATTAGTTACAGGGGCACAAGTCGTCTTGAAGAGTGAGATGTCGAGAAAGCTAACTTCAAATGGGAAAAGTAAATCATTCTTTGTGATCTGTAGTATAAGGGCAGAATCAATGAGAATTCATGGGGTTGTTGTGATTGATATTATTGACAATCTGAAATTGAATATTTATCGTAGTAAATTTCATAACGTGATTGCCAAAGTCAATAAAAGTAGGTGTTCTCATATAAATGATTGTGGACAAGTTGACCCAATCAGATTATGATAATTGATTGGAACTGCGAATTTGCTGGGATTAAACGACCTATATGTGAGAGAATTACGCAATTATGTGGGTACTAGCACTTATCATCCTAGAAGGAAGTAGTCGATTATAAAAAAAGTTCTGGAATCTTGCAAAAGCAATGGAAATGGAACTAAACTTTTATGAGACGTTTTATCATATATGTTGATATCAGGTGGGAAAATATAATAAAGACAAGTGAGATTTGTTCCAGAATGATTGGGGGGATATGACTACTGTGGAAAGAGAAATATTTTTAGAAGTTATCTTCAGAAAAAGGGGTATAGTTTAACGAACCGAGTGAGATTGAAAATCCAGTACGCCTATTGGAAATAGTAAAAGGAATGGGTACCAGTCGGTTGTGATTGTGATCACACTAATGGGTGTAATGTATTCTATAATCGTGTTGTTGCATATGAACCAGCTGTAGAGGTTTGAGAAGAAATATTTACATCTATTTGATTCGTAAGATGAGAAAAGTTTGGGGACAAACTTCCTAAAAGGGAGGGAGAGATGTTGTCACACCCCAACCCACCCCCGGCGGATTAGGACAAGTGTAACAAGAGTAATCGCACCCAAAACACACACTAATTAGAAAGAAAATGTGAATAATCCACTTTAAAGAACTCCATTGCGACAAAACAGCCCCAAAGGGCAAAATGGTCATTAAGAAAGTATGTAAAAATTTTATACCAAAAGTTAGATTTTTGAGTCCCGGTTCCAACGCAATAAACGGCGCACAAATCCGAGTTTTCTAGAAAAAAAATTATGCTCGTTTCCGTTAAAGCGAACGTGCTGTGAAAAAAAAAAACAAGCGGATCGATCCCTTCATAAAACGCGGATCGATTCATTTATATGAGTCTCTCGCAGAATGTTCCCTTAAAAGGCCGGATCAATCCCTTCATAAACGCAGATCGGTCCGCAACCTACAGAACAGGTTCCTGCTGCTAAATTTTGCTGTCAAACAAGTTCCCAACTTACCAATTCATAACCAAAACTCATGGAAACCTTATGAAACTTTGGGAAATCATATCCAACACATTTCCAAACACTTTTAAACTTAAATCAAACTTGTATTACACAAACACATTCACAATTTGATCAAATCCATTAACATTCTCATTTCATTTGATCCAAAATGACCTTTGAACTTTAAAACTCAATTCACATCCAAAGTTTATAAAACTTGCTAGACATGAACCCAAGGTTATAACTAACATTAAATATACAAGTTTAACTTGTCAACAACACTTGCGAATCATCCAGACTGGCCGAGATGGTCTTAACTACTAACTTGTACCAATCTTGAACAAAACAAAAAAAAAAGATTACACACAAGCTCTCAAATTCACTTCCAACTCTCCAAAATACACATTTAGGATTCAAATTCATCTCTAACAACCCAAGTATGATATTAACATGAAAGTAACCATAATTTACATCATTTTACAAGTTCTAAATAAGTTCACAAGCATGAGGCACAAATCTCCCCCATCTCTCCCATCTCTCTCCCAACGCACGTTATTTCCTCTTTGGATATAGCTCCGAACCTGCGATGGCTGTTATGTACCACAACAGAAATAAGAAAACGATTTTCTTAAGCATTACGCTTAGTGAGCATTCTAACATGATTGTATGTTTAACACGTGCAATGCTACAATTAACACACAAAACATAAACGTAGTCGCCGAGTCACCGGTTATATGGTTCATTCAGACCCGAAGACCTCCCTTGGTCCCGTGGCCACTTCTATTCCTTGGACTTCCGTATTTATCGGATTCTTCCTCTACACCACCCTTATTACTCCTAACAATGAACCATTTCCCCGGTGCTCATTGACTACCACATAGACATATAAACACATATACATGTATCAACATATAATCTTCATAGGATTGACATGGAATTCACATGATTAACATCTTTATAATTCCTAATCATGAATTATCATCTCTAACATCACATATAGCTTTGAACCCATTAAACACAATTAGTTTTAGGTGTAGAAAACTCACCTTATACACAGATTTTACCCAAGATTAAGCTAGAGAAGTACTGAATTTTACCAATTAGAGCTCAATTTCTACTCCAACAAGATTCTTACATGAATTCGGTAGACGACGTCTCACCGTTAAGTATGAGCTACCAAAATCCAACATTTTAAACGTAAATTAAAGGTATAGAAACGATCGTCTCACCTCCACGAGTCCGAAAATGGCTTCGATTCGTGAATCCGACGAACGACGGTGACGGAACGGCGAGATTTCGACATCGGTGACAGTTTCTCCGTTTCTCTCTCCGAGCTCTCTTCTCTTTCTTTTGATTTCTACAGATTTTGAGAGACTCTCTCTCTCCAACACCTATACATGCATAAGCATGAGGTGTCTTAACCTTAACTTTGTCCATTTTTCATTTACACCCCCGAAATTTTTTAAGTTCCTATTATGAAATCCCCCAAATATTCCATTAACTACCCAATTATCTAATGAGTATTTGTCTAAGTTCCATATGGGTCCCACATATTTTGTAAAATTGCTATCGTACCTACTAATTTTAAATCTTTTCCATTTATACCCTTATTTGGGTATCCAAACTAATACAAGTTGCTAAAACATGTATTATCATATAATATAAAAGCATTTAAACAAGTATTCATGTAATCACATAAATGCATTTAATCACGTAAAATGTAAATATTTTCATTAAGGCCCTTCACTGGGTCCCACTTCCAAACATGTCCCACCTCATTGGGGACTTTTCCAACTAGTGTCCCTCTCTGAACACTTTTTACATGGGCGAGTCCAAGCCTCCCCTTAATCCGTTTATACACTAATTATACTAATTAATGCATATTAACATAATAATTAACCCGTTCCCAGGGTACGGGTGTTACAGATGTAATACTTGTACCCGGAAAATGGTATTAATATTTATTTTGCAAGCATTAATTAGTATAATTAATTCCATGTGATGATTTGGATAAGTTCAAGTTACCCTGATCTGATAAGTGTTTGATAAAGGGCACAGTTGGACAGATGTAAAACGGGACCCACGGGAGGTCCAGATTGAATAAATTGCAATTAGTTGCATTTATGTGATTAAATGGTAGACATGTAAATGTAAATGTGTACATTATAATACATGTTGATGCCATATGATTGTTTAATTGATAAAATTCTAAATACTTTAGTATTCTATCATTGTTCATAATTATTTATGGGATCAGTTTGTGTACCCTTGTGAGGGAATAATTAAACACGTGGCATAATTTGTAGGCTAATTAGTGCCTTCATATGATTATTTGGGACCACATTTGGGACTCATACATGACATGGACTTAACTCATTTAGATATTGGCCAGTTAATATAAAGTTGTTTAGGTGTTATAATAGAACTTGGGAAGATTGGGGGTGTAAATAGAAATAGATTTAAGGTGTAGAATATTCTAAAGAATATTCTCTTTGTCTCAAAACAAAACAAAACAAAACAAAACAAAATTTTAAACAAAAACAAAAACAAAAACAAAAACAAAAACAAAAAACAAAAAACAAAAAACAAAAAACAAAAAACAAAAAACAAAAAAAGGGAAAAACCATGAGTGTGTGGTATGTTAGGCGACGGCAGCGGTGGTATATATTATATATATAAGTTAAATCACAAAAAAAAGATAGGAAAGGAAAAAAAAAAAAGAAAGAAAACAGAGAATGAGAGAACAGACAGTGAGTCGAGAACGAAGAGAGAGAAAGGGAGGGTTTCACCTTCCCCATGCCATAGATTTGTCGTATGTTGCCCAAATCGCGATACGAAGTCATATTTGGACTCGTGGGGGTAAGCCTAACCTTATGATATAATTTAATTTTGGTTTAATTAGTAGATTTTTCGTGACCCAAATGGGTTGGTAACATTTAGTTTACCAAAAAATGCGTAGGAATAACTACAGGTTCATATTTGGACTGGATCTAGGAAAAATTCAAAGTTTTTAGGCTTATTTGATTATTCGTAGTGGTGAGTACTCTAATCCCAAAATTGGGTATTTAATGTTGTTTATGTGATATTGTTAGTTTTAAAATACTTAATTCTTGAAATATTAGAAAAGCATGTGTTAATCTAGAATCTATATGTCCAAATGTTGATATTGCCATGTTGATATGTGAACATGCTTATGTGCTTATTTGGGTCAAAGGATGTCAAGTGATAATCACTATTATTTAGCTCATATTTAAGGGACGTCATTCCTCAGAGAAAAAGGGGATGAATTCCTCAGAGAAAAGGGGACAGTGGTGACAACCATAACGAATTGACTACGGTCACGTGAGAGTGTGTGATATCACTTTAAAAGCGACGACAAAGTAAGAAAGGCCCGGAATCAGGGGTCCAAAACGATGGTGATTAGTTACTTGATATGTTGGCGACTAATTTTATTGTTGTGAATTCTTAAATATTACATATGATGCATTTCACACTCCGATAGCATGATTAGAATGTTCACTAAGCGAAAGCTTAAACAAACTTTATTTTCTGTTGTGGTTATTGAATAACCACTGCAGGTGCAGACCGGAAAGTGGAGAGGAATGATCAAGACTATGAGGCTAAGATGGGTTTGTAATAATCATTTTTTTTAAATTACTAGTTGGAGATGTTGTGGGAGTTGTAGTATAATGATTATAGGTTTTATGTATAAAAATATATAAGAAGTTATGTTTTAACTTTTATTATGATAGAATGAATCTACACATACTGGTTGAGTAAATTTTTTTTTGTGTGCGTATGTGTGTGTGTTTTGAAATATTTAAAGAAATAAGTGCACCAGGGGTTAAAATATTTTAGCTTATGAAAACAGAGTGAATGGTACTGTAATAGGGGAAACTCTACCCAAGTACAATTTGACGGTTTCAAAACTTTGTTTTGTTTTATTATTTTGTTTGATATTAGGATATTTTACCCCTGGTATTTTAGTCAAAATGTTAACTTTTGGAGCGTTAAAACTGATTGTTTGGTCCTTGTTGGAATTGTTACACGTATCCTAACCCGCCGGGACGGGTTGGGGTGAGACAATAAGTCTCAAGTCCCCAAGTGTCTCAACATGCAAGATACATCAATGTACAACACTTAAAACACATAATACAAGTCTCTAAGCATATACATGTCAACATTTCTAACATGCAGCACATCATAACAGCATGCAGAAACATATACAAGTTAGTACAACACTCTGTACAATCAAAACAGCAGCAAAGAACTTTTACTAAAACTGTGCAGAGGATCGATCCTATGAGGCCGATCTTACAGAGGATCGATCTTGAGAAGATCGATATTCATCATCTTCTTCATTATAGTTTCTGAAAATCTTAGTTTTGAAAATAGGTTTTCGTTTGGGGTTTTGCATGGCTTCTTCTATATTCTTAAACTATAGTTTGAAAATAAACAAAGGGTCTAGTACTTTACCTTAAGTAAGTGTCTTTGAGCTCTAAGCTTGGCTTGGAGCTTCAATGGCCTCCTTATGCACTTCTAGTCCTCTCTCTCTCTCTCTCTCTCTCTCTCTCTCTCTCTCTCTCTCTCTCTCTCTCTCTCTCTGTGTGTGTGTATGTGTGTGTGTGTGTGTGTGTGTGTGTGTGTGTGTGTGTGTGTGGAACTCAAAGGTGCAGCAAGGGGTTAGGTGTGTGTGGGTATGTGGTTTATATAGAGGAAATGAGAGGCCACACACACTCTCTCTCTCTCTTGGTTTCTTCTCTCTCTATATATGTATATATATCAGTATGTATGTATGTATACATATATGTATATAATTCTGTGTGTGTGTGTATGTGTGTGTGTGCAAGTGTGAAGTAGTGGTGGTGATGATGAAGGTGTAAGATGCTGATGGAGGTGTAAGTAATGATGGTGATGTGACTACACCATGGAAATTCCATGATGAAGCTTTGGGCATGATGAGGAGTGTGCAAGGGGTTGTTCAGACGTGCAAGAGTGAGCAGGTGAGGTGATGGTGGTGCAGATGGTGGTGCAGGGCATTTCTGCCAATTGGCAAAAATGAAGCAGAGGATCGATCCTAGAAGAATCAATCTTGCCAAGATCGATCTTATGAAGATCGCTCCTAGGCCAAATTCTATGAAATCCTAGGAATGTTATGCTGAGTACAGAAATGCAAACGAAATCCACAGATTCAATTTAGAAAATACGATTCAAGTATTACAGGATATAGTAAAATACAAATAAGGTTTCTAGGGGTTACAAAGGAGCCTTCGCAAAGACTAAAGCACCCTCAACTCACCCCGTCTTTCGATTGACCTCAATTAGCATCCAAATAATCATCTTGTAATATGTTTGGTTCGACTATTAACATTATGATAAGTATATTACATCACACAAGAAGCTTGAAATGGAAGATCAAAATATAAGATATCATTTATAAGATCTAAGCCAAATATCATACAATGCAAAGTGAAAGATCACACATAACAAACCTAGAAAAAATCGTCTAATCACATATCAAGTAATTAAGTTTTCCTAATCTAGAGGGAATATGGATTGTTCTTGAAACAAATAATCAAAGAAAACAAAATATATTTAGCATGCTAGAATGTATGCATGTTAATCTTGAGAAAAGAAAATCTCTCAATCCCCGGGATGGATGAGAAAGGAAGATTTGATCGAGGGGAAGCATGAACGTATGATCAACTTCATTCCTTATAATCTTTTTAGATTAGAAATCACAAAAACTCCAAATCTTGCATGGATGCAATGTATGATCCTAGAATATGCAAAGTAGTAGTGTTCTTCTGTTTTTGGATTTCTCTATAGTGACTTAGAAGTCTAAAGATGTGCATTAATATATGAAGAATTTTATTTTAGGATATGTATATATATATATATGTGGTATGAACAAATTCCTAAGATATGAACTAATTTAGAATGCAGATGAACATCTAATCAATGAATAAAAGTCAAAACATGCTTGTTGTGAATAGAGGGCAGAATAGTATACTGAATTTGTAAAAATGAAAAAGGAGGGTAGGAGTGTGTTAAATTCATGAAATTTTATGGAGATCATACCTATTGTGTCTAGAACACATAGAAAAAATCCAAATCAAGATTTAATTTATAGATTGAGAGAAATAATGCTAACAAGAGAGATTACTCAGAAACAGAATCCGTACTATAGACTGAAATGTAAAAAATTCTTCAAACATGAAAACAAAACATTTGGAGGCTCATATTATACAGAAAGATCCCTAAGATACTGAATTTTAAAGAAAAAATGAGTTTGAACCACTCTTTTTTGAAAAGTTTTCCAGAAAACAAGTTGAAAGTCAACTAAAACTGCTATGACAGGAAAAACAGAATGTTTTAGAAAAATGTTTCGGTCAAGATGGAACCCTTCCAAGTGTTTTAAAATTCAACCAAAAATTTTGGACATTCCCTAATGAGTTAGGAAGACTTTTCAAGTGGTTTCACAATCATCCATTAAGTATTAAACTCAGAATGACATTTTCAAGTCAAACAACTCATTGTTTTGAGGTCTTTTTTAGAAAACAATTTTTTTTCTTTAGGAATCAAAATAAGGAAGTTTAAGAGGGGTTTTGAAAAGAGGTTCTTGAGAGTGTATTTCCAACAATAAATGGAGATTATAACCACTTAGAATATCAACCTCAAACTCATGTCAAGAGCTTCCAAGATTATCTTGCAAAGACCATGTTTTGTTTAGGTTACAATTTCAAGAATACTTGGGAAAGTATTGTAGTTGGAATCATCATCTATAAACATGTTTTTGAAGTCAAGAGCTACTATCCGAGCTACTATCCATAAGGATTCACTCCCCTCAAACAACATGTCATCATCTAGATGATGATAAACAAGAAGAATAATCAAAGAAAATAAAAAAGAAATGAGGTAAAGAAAAATGAACATTAAAGTAAACAAGCAATCAATAGTGATAATCAATGAGTGGACTTGAAACTTGTTGTTTCACTCATATAGAATGACATTTGGACATGGAAATAGATTCCTAACTCATAAATGCTCAAGAATGGTAGTTGGGTGTATTGAATATGAGGTATAAATAGAGATTATGAAGAGAAATCAAACCTAGAACTCACTATCAAACCTAGAACTCATTATCTCTATCGCTACAACTTTTCTAAATCTTATATTTGCCACCATCAAATTTGGAGTCAAGGGGGGTTTATATAGGCTAATTTGGGGGGAGTTTGAGATTTAAAAAGTGCTCCCATTGTTTCCAAATATCTGTGAACAAGCAACTATGTCGTTTTAGCTTTAATTATTCAATTTGGACCCCCAAATTAAAATTACAAAAATGGACCCTGTGGATATCGCAAGCTAGCCATGTTTTAACTTTTCCAAATTCAAATACAAGTCACCACTTAAGTTTTAAAAAAAATTAAGAAACTATTTTAAAAGCAAATTGATCTTTTGGAAACCAGAGATTTCTAGGTCCAGGGATTATGGAATGAGAAGGGAAGGAGCCCGACAGACTAAAACACTCCCTCTCATCCTATCTCGTGATAATCCTCTACTCAACATCCTTATAGTCGAATTAATAATCTAAGCATGCCCTCAATTAATATATAGATATAAATATACATTCCACAAGCATGTTGAAGATGGTGCAAGATTGCTAACAATAAAGGGCATGTAAAACTAAGTAAATTCATCTAGCAAGCGAATGATATGCAATAGGGAACAAAGGAACTTACCCGGGATCCAGCTGCGAAAGGAAACATGCAATGCATACAAATAAATAGAAAAATCTTTAAAAAAAAATAAAAATAAAAATAAAAAAAGAAAGGTTTCTAACACATATATACACATAAGGCAAACCATATTCTTATGTGTCGCACATGAAGTCGAAAATCAATAAAATTAAATAAAACAAAAATAAATGGTGGTTCAAGACGCCATACCTTAATAGCGCTACAAAACAAAGATTAGTCCACGTGCTTGAACACAATATAATATCAAATCCTAAATAATATACCAAATTATTAGCTTAGATTTAACAAAAATGGAGAAGGTTGACAAAATCATGATTTCCTTCCAATTTTTTGAAACCATAACATCCCTATAAACATACAAGTCTCAAGAAGGAGCCAATGTAATGTCCATATAGGAATGATATAATCTCAACATGATTAAAAGAAATCCATGACAAAGCTCAACCAATTATAGCTTATCACAATACAAAACAAGATTAATCAATACACATGTGATGATAGTGAATGCATGAACATGAACAAGCTAAGAATCGTTCATTGATTTGGATCATTTAGCCTCTGGATTTAAGCTTAATTAACTTTGTTCAAAACTTAGTTTAAGTCTTGGGTCATAGAAAAGTTATATGGATCATCATTTACAAAGTTTATCAAATCTATCACAGAATTTCAAGAATAACAGAGAAAGAATCAGATATTCAAAAATAAGAAACTCATGGTTTCGATGGTTTGATCTTAATGATTTTTTAATACGACATGCTTCTGTGTGTCTATTACCGAACCCAAAAAGAAAATCAAAGATCAAATGATCCAATCTCTGGGAATTGGACCATGACAACACACTACTCAGAATCTGTCAACTCTCTGTCTAGAGATTTTGTGTGATTTTATAAAAATAGTAAATGTATCTGAATTACTTCAATATTTTTATGGGATCTTATTAACATTTAACTTCATGAAAAAAATTATTTGAAGTTCAAAATTCTTATTTAAGGCTCTGATCTAATCAATTTAATACTGACTTACTGTTCTGGAATTTTGGACAAAGAGTAATTGGGTTACAAAACCCATGACCAAACCATGTTACCCATAAAATCTTATCAAAACAAAAATTGCAGTGGTATATCTATGAGTTAAGAACAAGTTCCAATTTGTCTCATCCAAATTCAACTGATCATGATTTAACTAAAAATCTTTGATCACAGGTCGTCATTGGAATCACTGCACCATAGATGAATTAATGTCCATGATTTAAACCAAACTTAATCTATAATTCTATGGAGAATCTAGATCAAGTATGATTGCAATCAGAAAATAATACTCACTTATTATAAAGATTCATGGATTTAGCATTGAAGGAACCCCACCATAGATCTCATGAGAGAATCTAGAAATGGATTCTAAGGTCTTACTCAATCTCATGAATGAACCTAAAACACTTGAATTCCCTTGAATCTAATAATCAATTCATAAAATCCACTAGAACTACATCAAATTCCTCTCCTAACTACATGATCCTTGAGGATTTAAGAACCTAAATTCCGAAGTACTTAATGAAACATGAAGAGTTTCATAAGTTTCAAATTAATGAACCAAAGTCATGAGTATGGGCTTAGATCCATCAATTATTCATAGAAGCAACATAGATCAACTCTAATCCTCATATAAATATGAATTTACAAAAAATTAAAGGATCTACTCAAGGAATTCAAATGGAATATTGAAGATTCCACGAAATCCCAAGAGAAGAGCATGAACATCTGAGATGAACTCAAAACCCATTTGATGATCCAAATTGAATTCTACTTTGAAAAACTTATTTTATTTTAAATCCTAAGCTATTTAGATCCAAATCAACAAACACAAGAAGGAATTCAATCACAATTCAAGTGGTGTATGATGAAATGAGGTGGGAAGAGACTTTTTGAAAATTGTGTAAAAGATCCTAGAATTCTATGAATTGTGATTGAATTTAGACTAAAAAACTAACTAGGATTAGAGGATTACCTTCAAATATCCTCAGGTTCTTCTTCTTGTTTTGATGAAAGTATTCAAAGTTCTTCAAGTCTCCTTCAAGCTTTTAATGGTTTCTTCTTCAATTCTCTTGATTCTCTCTTTACAATCTCTCAATTGTATTTCTTGTATATCCCAAATTGTTGTCTTTAAAAAATTTTGTCTATAATGGAGATAAGCATCGCCTTATATAGACCAATCTTGAGAGGTTAATTTAATAAATTCGGGGTAAAAATCCATGTGTAATGGCATCTTTGTTTGTTCAATACATATTTTTAAAAACCAAACTATTACAGTGGGCAGCACTCGCTGAGTTGTCCGTGGCACTCAGTGAGTGCCGGTTCATGACAGCACTCACTGAGTGCGTCGACAGTCACTGAGTTATCCACGGCACTCAGTGTGTGCCGGTTCGGCAGTCACGAACTGCCGGCGCGACACTCAACGAGTGTTACCGGCTTCGCCGTGTGCCGCCTCATCCTCTTTATATATATATATATATATCTATGTGTGTGTGTGTGTGTATGTGTGTGTGTGTGTGTAGATTATATATATTTTTTGTCTTCTTTTCTTTTTCAATTTTTTTTTCTTTCAAATAAACTCTTTTTTTCTTTTCTTTTCTTTTCTTTTAAATTCTCTTTTAAACAAACTTTGTTTTTTGTTTTTTTTTCTCTTAAAAGATACATACGTACGTGTAATTATTTATATTTTGAAAATACACACACACACTTATTTTTGTCAATTTTCTTCCATGTATTTTTACCCGAATTTTCCTAAATACCCAGTATTTCCTTTCTATTTCGAATTCTGCAACCTTTGGAGATCCCAAAAAAAAAAATCCGAAGAGCTTGAATTGTTTTATAAGACTTCAAATTTTGTCGGACGTTGTCTTCATCGGTTTGGAGGTAACTGTCCCCTGAATTCGATGGTCGGTCAAAATCAGGATGTCTAAAGACACCCATATTAAAATTACAAATTGGGCCCCCTGCCGCAGCGGCACTACTCCTTAGACGTCCGAAAAATTAAATTTAGACCCCCAGAGGTACCAGTATTCGCAAAAAGGTCATATTTCATCTTAAATTCACAGAAAATGCGTAGGAACTCCAAACTGAGCTTGTAATATATCGTTGGAAAGGTAATGTAGTCTACTTTCCATAAAATAAAATAAAATAAAATAGTTCGGAGTCGGATCACTTTGAAAAACTTTGCGGTATTCGTGATAAAAGTTGATTTGATTGCCTTTTTTACCTACAAAAATTCATAACAAATTCGTTTTAAGTCCAGAAATTATGTGCGATATACCATTGAAAAGCTATTGACCTCTAGTATCCATTAAAATTTTTTAAAAAATGATCTGGTGCTTCGGTTTCTGAGTCAACTTTTAGGTCAAACCGGTCAAACTAGAGACCTCTAGGAAGTTCTGGGAAACTCTGGGAGCTTCGAGGAGCTGAAGTTTTCTTCCAATTTTCTTTTAAAACTTGTTTTAGTACTTTTCACATGATTTCGGGTGGTCTTGGAACTTTCGGGCGAGTTTGGGTGATTTTGGCCAAACCTTGGTGTGGATATCGCAATTTTATCTTACCCACAGCATTTTTATTTAAAACCCTTTTCAAATTCAAAACATAAACGAGTCGCCACTTAATTTTTTTTAGGAGAAATTAAGAAATCGTTTTAAAGCAAACTGATCTTTTTTTTTTTAGAAACCAGAGATTAACTAGGTCCGGGGATTATAGAATGAGAGGGGAAGGAGTCCTACGGACTAAAACACCCTCTCTCATCCTATCTTGCGATAGGCCTATACTCATCATCCTTTCAATCAAATTATTAATCTAAGCGTGCCCTCAACTAATACATAGATATAAATATGCATCACACAAGCATGTTGAAAAGGTGCAAAATTACAAATGACAAAATATCATCCAAAAATCAAATAGTTCAATTAGCAAGCAATACAATGTGCATTTAGGGAACTAGGAAACTTACCCGGGATCCAGCTGTGAATGTTTAAACGTGTAATGCATACAAAAGAATAAATTCTAATAAAAGGGTCTCTAATCACATATATACACAAAAGGCAAATCTTAGTTCTAAGGTGTCGCACATGAGGTCGAAAAATAAATAAAATTAAGAAATAATTAAGCAAGAGAAGAGTCTAGAGATCATACCTCATCGGTGCTACAAAACAAGGGTTAGTCCACATGCTTTAGGAAAGATATACAATATTGAATGACCATCTCTAAATGTCTTAAGTCTATCAAGTAGAAGAAATGACGTACCAAGATTTCTAAGTATAAGTATCAATCTACATGGTTGAATGTACATGAACATAAGCAAGAAAGAACCATGAACTACTTGTTGATTTGAATCATCTAGTCTCTGGATTTAAGTTTAACTAATCATTATTGAAGCATGTTTTAAGCCCAAAGTCACGGAAGAATCATTTGAACCTTTGTTTACAAAATTTATCAAATCTGTCATGAAATCCTGAGAATAACAGAGAGCCAATCAAAATTTTAAGAATTGAAAAAACATGGTTCCCTTGATTTGATGTCAATGAATTTTGGACACAAGAAGCCTTTATGAGTCTAGTTTCTAATCCAAAAAGAAATTCAAAGTTCCAATGGTTAGATCTCCGGGAATTAAACAAACACTAGACATCACTCAGAAATTTCCAACTTTCTGTCCAGAGATATTGTATGATTTTCTAAAAATAGTAAAAAAATCTAAAAGACTCTAATCTTTTTACAGGATCTTTTTAACTCATTAGAATTCATAGAAAAAATTATTTGGGGTCATCAATACTTGATTAGGGCTCTGATTTACTCATTTCAAAAGGGTGTTGCTGTTCTGAAACTCTGGACAGATTATTGTTGTTTCCCAAAACTCATGACCAAACCACTCTTAACCATGGGCTCTCATTAAGAAAAAAATTATGGTGGTAGAACTTTGAGTTATAGACACTTTTCCATTGGTTTCATTCAGTTCCAACGGTTCGATGTTTAACTAAAAATCTTTGATGAAAAGTGGTTGATGAACTCACTGCACCTTTTGTCTAGTTTATATTTTACTTACTAATCTTAACTACCAACCCATTAAACTTGGCTTTAGTTGAACTAATTGTTCTACCATTTGATGGTCATGGAAGACTAATGACTCCTACACTTGATAGACTTCAATGAAGTATGAACAAACTTCATAAAGTCCTTGGATAACAAGACCAAATCATGGAAATGGATTTGAACTTGTCAACCAAACATGCTAACTATCAATTCTAACCTTCTTATAAACCATGAACTTATATGAAGACCAAGAAGTTTCAAATCAAGAGATTCAAATGAGACATTAAAGGTCTCATGGATCCCAAGAGATGAATACAATAAAAAAGTTAGAGACTCAAAGTTCAAACATTATCCAAGTTAACATGTATTTAAAGAATGATTTAGTCTAGAGTCTACCTCTAAATATCCTCAACTTAGTGATTTGGAGGATTTCCACAAGTTAATCAAGCTCTTCAACTCTAACTCATACACAAGCTTCTTCTTGAAGTTACAAAAGCAACTCTTAAGTATATTTAGAAAATTTTCTAGAGGTTTAGAGGAAGAAGAATCAAGATAAGGTTGGGAGATTCAAAAAAGCTCCTCCTTTTACAATGGGATATTCACCCTCTTTATATAGAAGAATTTAAAAGGGTATTTTAGTCACTTCAGGGGCAAAAACACTGATTTCGTATGTCATTTTGATGGTACAAAACGCGTTGTATTACAGATGTCTGCCTGAAAACATGGCACTCACTGGAGATGGAAGCGGCAGTCAGTGACAGTCGGTACGGCACTCAATGAATGTTGCAGCGGCATTCACTGATTGCTACACCGGCATTCACTGAATGTCGCGGACAACTCCAGGAACTGCCGTTTCTTAAATTTTACGGCATTTGAATGAAATTGGCGGAAGTCACTAACTGCCGTTGTGGCACTCACTGACTGCCGGACGACAGTCAGAGAGTGCCGTACCGACAACCCGAGTGTGCCGCAGAAACATGCCATGTGCCGTTTTCTCTATTCCCTCTTTTCCTTTCTCTTTTCTTCCTTCTCTTTATTTTCGTTTGAATTGAAGAGCCTTTTGAAGAGCTTGATTTACCTTTGGAACCCCTTAGTTAGTCGGACATTGTCATCATTGGAACTTAGAGGTAATACTCCCCTTTTCCCGTTGTTAAAATTAGGGTGTCTACACTTGGTCAAACTAATCAATGGGGACTTTTCGGGACTTTTGAGAGCCTCTGGGAGCTGACGATTTCATCCGATTTTGCTTTAAAACTTATTTTATTAATTTTTCTATGACGTAGAATGTTTCTAGAACTTCCAGTCCAAATCTGGGAGTGTTTGAACTTTTAGGGGTATTTTGGTCATTTATACCAATTTCTGAGCATTTTGAGAGATAGAATTAACTTTCAAAAGTCATTTTTGAGTCTTTTTCAATCATCGTGAACCACCAAGCTATGAGTCTCCTAAATCTGATAGCCAACAAAATGGGGTGTCTACAACGAGTTGTTAAAGGTGGGATTTTTTTTTCCTCTCATGGGTATGAAGGTGGAGATTTGTGGGGTTCATCTCATGTTGATCAAGAGAAATATTATCAAGATTGGTTTCTTGTTTTCTAAGTTAATCCATTAGGAAGTGATTTAATAGGTATGGTTATGTCCATATCTATTGGATATGCAAACATATCCTAATGGATGGTGGTGTGGTGGACTTGAAATTCTAGCTTCAATCAAGATCATCAATTAGCCGTGTATACTATATAGTCGTGGTGTATATATGGAGTATACACTCATTGTGTGTGTGTGTGTGTGTGTGAGAGAGAGAGAGAGAGAGAGTATATTGTGAGGGGTTTTTTCTTTGGGGTATTGAGTGAGTGAGTGAGTACAAGGTATTGTGAGTTGGGTTATGTGATTTAATCCAAGGTTTCTTGTACCAGTTTTATCCTCAATAGTGAAAGAAAAAAATCTCTCGGGTGTGGACGTAGGCAGGTTTTTGCCGAACCACGTAGAATTCTCTTGTGTGATTTCTTTTCTTTTTCCCTTGTTTTTTTTTTTTTCCATTGTGTTCTCATTTAATTTCACTGCGTAAAATCTCAATATCATACAAGTACCGTATCAATTGTATTTGTGTTTGTAACACTACCTTGTGAATCCAAGACTATCATAAGTGGCACCTCTGTGAAGTCCCATTCTTTCAAAATGAAGTTCAATACTGTTGAGCTAAGTAACCATGGCTGCCTAATAGAGTAGCATGGCAAAGAGTATGATAAAAACTCAAAACTAGTACTGTCTTCAGCTTTGAGTCCATGTATTTGAAGATGGAATTGGAATCTATACAATTTCATAGCTTCCTTCCAATTTCTTGTGGTGAGGATAACCATAAGTCTGTTGTACCAGAAAGAGTAATTTTTCCATAGGTATGAACTCTAACTTTGAGACCAAGAGTATAATTATTTTGTCCATCAGTGCAGATACACCCACTTATTAACAAAACCCAAGGTCATAGTTATGTGGTGGAGGAATGGAGAATTTATCTTATGACCATCACATCAGTGTGACACCGACTATGATTTTTCAGTATTCTGTGAGTCTTGCATGGATCCTAATTAAAGAAATTACAATAGTTGTCACACGGTTCGACGATCACATTGGATTGGAGGAAAGGACTCTTTATTCAAGATAGTCTATATTTATTTAAATTCAAGACTTTTGCGGAATTTCATTTAAATTCTATTTCTTCAGAGGGCAATATGAATGGTATCCATGGCCGGCCCAAAGGGGGGGGGGGGGGGGGGCCCAATTGGCCAAAGGGGCAAGCGCCCCGGGCCACCAAAGTTCACAAAATTTTGAGGGCCTCCATGAAATTTTCATAATTGCATTTTTACCTTGAAATTTTTAGTATTTTATATTTAGGCCTCCCCCAAGGCCCAATTTAGTGTCGTCAACTATATATATATATTGATATACATGTATATAAAACTCAAAATCAAAGGGTCTAGAATTTTGAAAATTATACTTTTAGTGTAAGAATTTTTAGTTTTAGAAATAGGCCTGTCTAGAAGTTTGAAAGATAGCATACAATGTTTAATTTCACAAATAGACTCGTATTATAAGTAGACCCAAAAAAAATCGCCAATTATGTATAAGTAAATCTTAAAAAAAATCATCAATTATGTATAAGTAAACCCCAAAAAAATCGCCTCGGGAGCGTTGCACCCAAACCCCGGTATAAGGGCCTCCCTTTTAGTAGTTCGTCCCGGGCCTCTAAATACTCGAGAACGGCATTGGTATCAAAGAAAAGAGAAAGAAAACCGTAAAGGAAAAACTAGAATTTTCAAATATTTTGAGAAATCAAGGAAAAGGGGAAGGAAGTGATCGACTAGTAAACTCAAAATTTTTATCAAATTTCATCACATTTTCTGATACATATTTTTCTTAGGCTCTATTTGGTTCATGGATTTAGTCAGAAAAAAGCAAGAAAACTCTTAAGGAAATTATTTTCCTTACCTAGGCAAATAGGAAATAATAAAAATATAGTGAGAAATAAATATATTAAAAAAAAATTAAATTTTTTAAAGTCATTTTACTCCCTTTTTCTTAAACTACAATTACATATTAAAATATATTATTTTTATTATGATCAAAGCGTGGAGTAAAACACAAATAAACCAGCTCTTTTCTTGTTTTTTCTTCCATTTTTTTGTCCTTCAAAGAAGCTGGGAAAACAAAGCCTTGGTCAAACAAAGAACATAATTTTTATTATTTAATTTTCTATTTTTTTTTTTTTTAAAGCTTACTATGTCCCATGAACCAAACAGAACCTAAGAATACAGGCAACACAATTTGGCCAAATATAAAAAGTTTGGATAAATTAAACTAGAGCTATATATTCCAAGAAAGAGAATGATTAAAAAAAATTTAAAAACAACCAACCAACCAACCTTTTCTTTGTGAGGGACGACAATGCTTCAATGGGAAGTCATTCTTATAAGAAAATAACATATGAAGGACCTCTTGGTAATCAACTTGCATATCTTTAAAAATACTCATAAGCTTCTTATATATGTATCGTAGTGATCTCTGCAACTCATACAAAAGCTGGAATTATATAAATGTAAATATTGTTTGGTGAAATGCTTCAAATCATTTAGAAGAATGTGAACAGCAACCTATCAACTGATGACACGTATCCGCATGCTGTCTGAGGTGATTGCATATGTTGCTCAACCTACATATTAAACTTGAGAGCTCCCATGTTGCTATGGTTGGTGAACTTTGAATGCCTGAAAATGGAGTTCCATACAAAATAACCATAGCAAGTATGAAATTAATTACTTAAAAATTAAAATTAATCCATCCAATCATATCCATCATGTCACCCACTTGGGAATAATGATATACCCACACCCACAAGCACATTCAGTACATCCTGACCCTTAATTCTAGTATATTTTATGTGGGACCCTCCAGAATTAAGGACAATCAAAGATAAGAATGTGCTGGATGTGGATGTGGGTGTATCATTACTCAAATAAGATATACCAAAAAATAGAAACAATAAGAAACACAAAACATATTATTGATCATTTGTGAATTGACAAAACAATTAATACTATGGTCTTATGATTATGATTGAATGGATCACTATTTTCTTTTCTTTCTGCCTCTTGTCTATTTATGGAAGATAGGTGAAAAGAAAAAGGAAAAGGAAAAAAGAAAAACAAGATTTGCTCTTCAACATTCCATTTTCTTAGGATGGAGTAATTACAAGGGGTGACAAAAAGCATACATAGCAAGACAAAAAGTGAAAGGAAAATGCTTTTCAAAGTTTTCCCTCCACTTTAGTAACAAAACAAGTAACTTATTTAATTTTTTTTTCCGGAAAACTGGTAAAGTAATCGAAAAAATTGTACAAAGTACAAGAGGCATACCCCAAAATAAAACATTGAACTCAAATACATGCTAGGAAATAGGGACTCAAAAATGGAAAACAGGAAATCTCCTTAAGAATCTAACAACAATGGCCAAAGCAATCCAAAGCCTATGAATAAGAAAAACAAAACAACAAAAGGGCCAAATGGTAGTACCATTGTTTGAGAGGTTCTTGTAGCAGCACTGTTCATGAAAGAGAACACACATCAATCGAGTTGCTTTAAGCTATACCTCTTTAGTGTCCATTGTTTCTGAACTTGAAATGTTACTTTAATCAACCAGTAAATTGTTTGATCAAGTATTGGACGACCTCAACACAGTAAGAATGAAAAATATATATATATATATATATATATAAAATAAAATAAAATAAAGGGATGTTTGGAAAGTTTATGTGGTTCACAAAGTGGACTTAATTTGTAAATTTTAGTGTTTGGTGAATGTTCTTTTCTTGCAAGCCGTTGTTAAATCTAAACAATCTCTCTTAAATGGTTCTTTGTCAAACCAACATAATCTTAATTGTCGTTAAAAAAAAAAAAAAAAAAAAAACCTGTAAGACCAGGACTAACCGAAATCCTATCTTAAGTATATCCAAACAGGCAATTAGGCATGTTTGAATCTGCAGGGAAAAAATTAAAAATAAAAAATAAAAACAAAAACAAAAACAGAACCAGAACAGAACAACCATGATAGATGATATCCGGAGAGACATGTCGCGAGTTGTGGAGAATGGATAAGGCATTAAAACAATCTACATCTTCATTTTCAAATGTTTTGGAAGGTTACTTAAAAAAAAAACAAAAAAAAACAAAAAAACAAAAACAAAAACAAAAAGAGAAAAAAACAAAAACAAAAAGAGAATATATATATATATATATATATGCCTACATGTAATTGACCGGATATGAATCTTAATTGGCCTATAATAATAATAATAATTTACAAAAAAAAAACCCTTTTTGGACCATATGAACCAATACAGGAATACAACTCACTTCAAACTTGCTCCAGACATTTAATCAACAGCAGGTAGACTAATACTCCACACAATTCTCTTCTCTTTTCAGTAAAACCAATATATAATAAATTTAACATATACATAGAAACAAAACAATCTAACCAATATAAATTACGCTCTTTAACAACTATTGGAGTTTACAACAGATGAACCTTGCTTCAGTTTCTTAACTTCCAATTCCTGTCAACCAATAAAATTAAAAATACGAATAATACTTGTATACAATAAATACTAATAAAACCTATTCGGTTGACGATGGTACTGCTGTTGATATTCTGCTTCGGGAACACACGAATGTGATAATAAAGAACCTGTCAGGCGCCACCCTTCGGGCTCCTTAAGGAACTGTTTTGATTCTATGTAAGTCTGCATAGTTGTGATGATCTTGTTAAGCTTCAAATCTTCTTCACGTCCTTTAAGCTTATTTAGGAAGTCGGTGTAAATTGTGTTCAGTAACTTCTTGAACTGTGACTTGTATCTTCTAAACAGGGTAAACCCTGTCATCTGGAAACCAGAAACATTTGTTCAACTCCTAGCCAGCCTATATCTCAAGTATACACTGAATGTACAAATGTAAAGAAAAACTAAAAGGGCTGCTGTTTGGGATTGCATAAAATACTATCAAGTTCAGTCCCATTCTCGTTTTCTATCGGATTTTAATGAAAACCAGCGTCGTGTTGGTTTTCACTTATGTAAACCAGTTCGGTTATGAATCCCAGAACTGATTCTGCGTACTAATCCCAAACAGCCCCTAGGTGTTTGACAGATGCTTTCGATTATGATAGAAATCCGTATGAGATCCAAAAATAGTACTAAAACATCTCTATCAAACCAACATGATGCTAGTATAGTAAAAAAACCAGATAGAAAAATAGAACAGCATTCCCAAACAGACCCTAAGTAGTAACCTAAGTAACCAAAAAATATGAAACACTTTAAAACGATCAACTTACTTCAAGGAATGCCTGAAGTGCAACTGCAGTATATACATTTGGAGGGAGAGAGTTCATCAATCTGGCAATCCATGCCCAGCCTTCCTTCAGGCCATGCATGTTTTGGATGCTGTTAACTTCTGTCTGCCAAAACAAGCATATTGTGGGAATCTGTAAGTTATGAGCCAAGGAACTAGAACACGCAGAAATTTGCAAGGATTCTATGAGCAAATTTCAACTAAAATAATGGCACATTACCAACACAACTGTTTTTCTCTACTTCAAGTTGGTTTGCGGATACATAGAAAGAAAAGTAAAAGGAAAACTAGTTTCATGGTGTTATTCCTCACTATTACCTTATTAACCAAACAAAGAAAAGTGATTTCCTTAATGTTTTCTTTTGCTTTCTCTCACTAAATTCATGACCAAAACCAAGCTTAAGTAAGCTGTAGTGTACCAGATATGAAAGTGAAATATACCTGGACCATAGCTCCATAGAGTTTCATGCACGACTCGACCCGTGCTACATAACTGTCCCTGCTTTCAATCTTTCCGTCTTCGTCTTTATAGCCAATGGATTTGTAATAAGATTCTTTAGTATCGAAAGACGACTGAAGTAGATAAAAGAGCAGTTAAAACCCATTGGTAACAACAATATCAATGAAAACGACATCATCGTTACCTTAGCACCAGCAAAGCAAAAGAAACAAAAGAAAAAGGAGAACCAACACGAAGATATAAACCAGCCAACATTTCAACCTTCTCAATTATACTCCATAGGGACTTCGTGATTGCAAGATATAGACACAAACAGAAAAATAAGGAATTATGCAGTGTGTAAATGTTCGTCTTGATACGTGTGCAGAAATAGGAAAATAGTGGGTAGGAAAAGACGAGGAAGCACGGACATTTCTAGAAGGGTCACATGTCCATGTCGGACCACGAAAACATCTTGACACTCCTTGACATGCTATGTCCTACTTGTGTATTTGTTGGAATATGCTAGATATTATACGATAGATATAATGATATAATACTATCTAGTATATATGAAATTGATGTGTTATGATATGATATTATGATTATTATCTAATACATTAACATAATACATAATATGATATGAAGTATTGGATTTCCTATTGCCTTTTTATACAGGCCCCTCATGTAACATTCTAGTAAAATCAATTCCAATACAAGTTATTCATATTTTCTGCCATGGTATCAGAGCAACGGGTCCTCCTGTGGTAGCCTCTCACTATATTCTGCTTCCCTGGCGGGTGGTGACCTTGCAGCCCACCGGACCTCTATCTCCTATATACAATATCGTGCCACTCTTGGTCTTCTCAGCTCTCTGCCCACATGACATCTAGGCCCTTGCAACACTCATGCCCCTCGTGGAACTCTTGGCCCTCGTGGCACTTTCGGCCCTAGTGGCTCTTGCCCCTCGTGGCACACTACTCCCTTGCAACACTCTTGGACTTTACGGCACTCTTCGCCATCATGGCACTTTCGGCCCTACGTGCCACCCTACGCCCTTTTGCAGCACTCTTGGCCTTTACGGCATTCTATGCCCTCAAGGCACTAGCAGCTCTTGGCCCTCGCGACACTCTTGCCCCTCAAGGCACCTTTTGTCCTAGTGGCACTCTAGGCCCTCGAGGTACTCACAGCCTTATGGCACTCAACCTTCACGGCACTCTCGGCCCTCGTGGCACTCGGCCCTCTCCAATTTTTCCAGTTGCAATAACCTTTATCGGTGGCAAGCTGGGAGTAATTAATATCCATTCTCTAGCTTGACGGGGAGTGTAGGAATCTATGTTACCCGAACTTGGCATAATAGGTGTAGTGTCAATGTCGACGTGGGTATGACAAGATACCGACACGGAATGTGTCGGACTTGTTTCGTACCATGTCGAACATGGCTTGCTATCAAAAATAAAATCTAATGAGAAACTGTTTTCTAGACTCGAGATCTTGTTATCAAATTTGGGTTGTCACTATATTTAATAGCCTCATATCCTAGTGTTGACATTTATAGACCTCTAAGTAGAGCTACTTTTCCAAAAATTAATTGAATCATGTGTGAAATAACTACAAATAATTCACCTAATTTTAAGAATATGTCTTGTTCTATTTCTTGTTTGATGTGTCCTCTCCTACCAGTAACTAAATTTTGGATCCTTTATGGCCGAGTCCCCTTATCCTAAAATATTGGAGTCTATCGAGCCTGACTCGCGAGTTCATATCCACACCCAACACACGTACCTAAGTCCAGGTAACATAGGTTGGAATATGCTAGAAGATATTACATGATAGTTATATTGATACTTATTATCTAGTACTTATGAAATTGATGTGTTATGATATGATATTATCTAATATATTAATATAATATACATTATATTATATGTTTTTTTCCGATTTCTTATTTCCTTTATAAAGGCCCCTGATGTAACATTCTAGTAAAATCCATTCCAATAAAAATTATTATATTTTTTGACAGTATTAATTACTCGGACACGCTTAAGAAAACGGCTAGATACTTTGACACGAACTGTAATATTGATGAAAACAAAGTAGAAGTACTTATGACATCTTAGTAATGAGGATAATTAGGATTCTTTGTGGTCATAATTTGGTTATTTTGAAACAGTAACAACTAGGATAAGTGGAAATCTAATAAGGATTATGCAAATTGAGGATACTTAAGAATTATGGCATCAGAAGAGGGCTTTGAAATTACATATAATCAAGACTATTTATAATTAGACATGGTTGTTTTAGTATAAGTCAAAATATTTTCTAACTACATACACATGATCATAGAAATATAAATATATATTTATCAGGTTTGCTATGTCCCAGCCATGGCCGTGTCCTTTTTTTTTTTGTTATAATTAGTCGTGTCGCTGTTACAGGTCATATTGTGTCCGTGTCCCTGTATCTGCATTCGTGCTTCATACTTCATAGGATCTACCTAGGGGCAATTTTGACAACTCTTTCCAAGGAACACAGCAAGATGGGCCCGACTTGGGGAGAAATGGCCTCATCAAAGAGTGGTGGAGCAAGATTACTGTGACTAGGGAGAGGGAGGACCAAGAAAAAACCAGGTGAGTTTTTTAATACTAAAGGTGAGTTTTTTTAATAGTAAGTGCAAAAACACGGTGATTAAAACATGCCAAAGAAGCACATAGAAATATGGCAGCCATTACAGAAACAATAAATAGACAGTTAAACAATTGAAATCAAGTACCTTGGAGTAACTTATAAACTTTGGGACGGTGTAGATGCAAACTCTATTCAACTCGGCAAGTAGAAGATCCAGAACAAGAGGAACCTACATTCATACAAAAATAAATAAAATTAAGTAACCCATAATTTCCAAGCATGAGCAAGGACGACAACCTAGGAAGGATCAACAAATTCACAAAAAATAATGAGCATGATAGACTACACAAAGTATAGGGGGATGTACAAAATTGGGCTTGGAATGAAACAAATCCGCATACGGAGATGACCAGTATCTTACCATGTCTCTTGTAATAGTAAAAATACTAAAATGCACACACGGTGAATAATGAAAGGAGTGTAATGAAAGAAAATTTAGTTCTATTCAAATTATGTAACCTGTTTCCAAGACCATTGTTGGGTGTAAATCGCAAAATCTAAAATTGACAAGCGTGAAAAGATTTCAGCCAGAGAGTAGCCACTTTGTAGAAATACTATGCCACAAGTTACCAAAATATATAGCATCCAGAGAGTAGCCACTTGCTTTAAATATAATGGAAAACTTTAACTAATCAAATGTAACAGTAAGTTCAAACAAAATCTTCATGATCAACAAACTAGTATATTATACATTGTCTAATAGAAAACTACCATTTGTTCATTCCAGAAATGTCAAGACCACCTAAAATCCTTTGCTCTCTCTACACGATTCAGCCAAATCATCGAATTTTATAGAACCCATCTATTACCATTTTAACTTTAAAACTAATAAATACTAATCTTTTGTAACTTAATAGTACAAGTACAGTATACCACTCACTATAAAACCTAACACTTCGATGCTAAAGTTGTAATTAATATATTGTAAGGTTTACAAGAGAGATTACCAAGATGTTAGCGCTTTACGTCAATAATATTTAAAAGATTAACTAACTTGTCTTAAGAGAAGTTGAGTAGTTATTGATCCTTTGACTGGGAAAGTAGAAGTTATCTGCACTGCCCCTATGCCAAATGCTCCTACAATCCTCATGTCTGGCAATGGCATAGGTCAATAACACATATGAAAAGCGTAATACTACTACGAGTGCATGAATTTCAAATTTTCATTTCCTTTAATCATCAATTTTCCTTAACTATTACTCGACAACTCAAAGAAGAGTGGCTTGCAATAGTAAGAAATAAAACATGTTTTACCTGTGAAGTAACAAGGCCAATGACGTGGCCATAAGCAAAAAAGATGCTGTTAGTCGAGTCTGGGTTTTCGCAATGGGCAACAACCTGTAATATTAAAATTAGAGTGACTGTCAGCATATTTGTTTCTTCCAAAGCCCCATTGGGAATGAGACTAAGATTGATGATCTAGTGTTTTGCTAAGCGTACAACAAACTTCGCAAATGCACAACAGATGTATCAACAGCCTAAGTTTTCTACAAAGTCAAATAGGTGAGGTATATAGCTTCAAATGAGAGACTCCATTAGCTTGTTGAGAAAAAATAGACAAAGAATTAGAAAACTTTCACCAATGCAATTATTCAATGTTTAAAATAGTATACATGTTAACCAAATGTAAGAACCCAAGAATTAAAAATAAATAACACAAGTTGAGAGAAAAAAGAAGGGGGGGGTTGTTATTTTGGTTGTATATCTGTTGAATTGGAGCATCCAACCCAAAACCAATTGGCAATGGGTGGAGTAGCTCCTTGAACTTATATATTGAGTAGCTAAGTTATAAGTCCCTGATGTGGGACAATCTCAACACGCCCCCGCACGTGTGGCTGACTGAAAGCCAAACACGTGGATTACTGAGATAGGGTGACGTGGAGCACACGCGGACAAATTGCGCCCAACAATAACCTGCTCTGATACCATGTTGAATTGGAGCATCCAACCCAAAACCAATTGGCAATGGGTGGAGTAGCTCCTTGAACTTATATATTGTGTAGCTAAGTTACAAGTCCCCGGTGTGGGACAATCTCAACAATTTCTCAGTTCTAGCAACAAATAAGGATCATGAAGGGGAAAAAACGACATCTTTTCTGAACAAATCAAGGGATTGTATTTCTCAGTTCTAGCAACAAATAAGGATCATGAAGGGGGAAAAACGACATCTTTCTGAACTAATCAAGGGATTTTACCTGCTCAACAAACCATGCAATGCTGATGGATTGAGGACAACGTGGATTCGAGAAACTCTTAATTAGCTCATCTGCTTTTGTTCTGTAAAGAGTGAATTGATGAGTAAATACAAATATGCTAACCGCAGCACATGGACTGGAAGTTTTTCAACCCATGTTGAACTATATGTAGAAAACAAGAAGTTTTACGCTCCGTTTGTTTTATGTAAAATGTTTTCCTGAAAATGCTTTCATACATGAAAGCATTTTCAGGAAAACATTTTACATCAAAACAAACTGAGCGTTAGAGATGCAGTAGATTAAAAAACATCCAAACATCACAACAAACAACAACCAATTTGGGAACACAATAACAACTAAATCAACACACACTGGCTAAAATGAGTCTCTCTTTAATAGTTGGTTTCTTAGTAATTCTGGCCTAAACTACTATCCAAGCTTCCCAAAGGCTTTTGGGTTAAAAGTTTGTAAGCACAAAAGCAGTAGGTTTCATGCCAAACTCACCATTCCCACAGGACCTGCAACTCTCCCCCATTTTCTTAAATCTCTCTCTCTCTCTCTCTCTCTCTCTCTCTCTCTCTCTCTCTCTCTCTCTCTCTCTCTACATATATATATATATATATATAGAGAGAGAGAGAGAGACAACACTATGGCCCTTGCCACAACAAATGTCAAAAAGAAAACCAAGGAACAAGCCTGGAAATTGTAAATCAAAAAGTTTGAACCTAAAAGTGTACCTGTTTTAATACATAGCCATGAGCTCAAAAGGTAATAGTTTTGACCATAACAGTCTATCTGAACAAAACGTATAGAAAGCAATGGTAAAATATGAATTGTTCGATTTGCTTTCATACCACTTTGTTGGTAATAGAGGGGAAATGTTTGCAAGATAAAGAGGCAGAGGAGACTAAGCATTTATAGTTCACAACTTCCGTCCACACTTGTTTTACTTAGACCACTTCATATGAATTTACATCTCCAATGTGATTGAATTTGTCACAAAGCAGAAAACCATATCATCGAAAAACTTGCGATAATATCAAATGTCAAATCCAAGAATAGTTGCAACATCCATCACCTAACGTTTTCCTTTGTGCCCCTTATTTGTCTGATCAGTCTACTAATCTGCTTTCCATAGCTGCGATAATCCTGAAGAGAAATGATTAACTTCTTGTGACTAATTGATCAAGAGATATAATTTAAATCATTGAAAACAAGGATTCATGTTATATAATAATATTCAAACCTACAAACATCTATACAACATAAAACTTAGAATTCAACTAGTATTGCATTTAGAGTAAGAAGAAATTCAAGATTGGGAAAATAATTTCTTATTATTCCTCTTGTAAACACACCTATTGATATACAAGCTAGAGGTAATACAAAGGAAAGAAGATAAGATAAAAATAGAAATAAAAGATTACAAAATCATTCCTACAATTACTAGTGATTCCATAAATCCTGGGATAAGACTACATCAAACAATATCTCCAACACTCCCCCCCCTCAAGGTGGAGCGAAGATATCAACAAGACCAAGCATGCCAAGAAGAGGACCAACGGATTTGGTAAATATGTCAGCATTTTGATTAGGGATGGCAATGGGACGGATTTTCCGGGTTCCCCGCCCCGTCCCGTCCCACCCCTAATAAATAGGGTATGGGGTGGTTTAAACGGGTTAGGGGCGGGTATGGGGGTGAAAGTGTCAACCCGAGCCGGGGTCGGGTCGGGGTTATGGGTGAATCCCCCGAACCCGCCCCGATAATACAAACGTTATACTAGTTCTCACCGTCCCACATAGGAAATCCACTAAAAATGTACTGAGTTTCTTCTATTATAAATTGACCATTTGAACTTTAGAGTGCCGTGTATGAATTGTGCATTAAAAAGTGTGCACTGACAGTTTTTTATGTGAATACATATAATATATAATAAAAAAACATGAGTTTGTCTTGGAAATAAATGAGACATGTGGCACATTTATGACCACACAATTTTACTTCCTTTAATCCAAAAAGTTTTTTGTTCAATTAACATATATTGACTAAAGCCAAACGGGTTGGTAGGGTCGGGAATGGGGTGAGATAAGCCAAACGAGTTCGGGGATGGTATGACAAAGAAGTGGGACGGGGCGGAGTCGGGGGCTGCACCAATTCAGGAGGGGCGGGTCAGGAAACGGCACCCCCGTCCCATACCCGCCCCGTTGCCATCCCTAATTTTGATCGGAGGAAGGGACAAAGCTCGGAGTGATGATCCCTGACCTAACTTTTTCTCTTATGAAATGCACATCCACCTATATCTGCTTAGTATGCTCATGAAGAACCGAGTCAAAAGCAAGCATAATTGCAGACCAGTTGTCACATTATAATGTGTAAGACTGTCATTGGAATTCCCAATTCAGTCCATAGTGAACGAAGCCAAATGCGTTCACAGGTGCCCTGCACCACAACCAATATTCAACCTCAGCTGAAGACCGAGAAACAACTTGTTTCTTACTCTTCCACGATGTAAGATGACCGTCATAGAAAGTACAGAAACTTGAAGTAGACAGCCTATCACTCTTAGGACCTGCATAATCAACATCAGTGAAACAAGAAATCCCAAACTGTAATCTTGCAGTATAAAATAATCCAAGACCAGGATAGGTCTTGAGGTACCGTAGGATGTGATGAATATCCTCAAGGTGAGAAGTACTCTGAGCATGCATGAATTGACTCACAACACTGACAGCAAAGGAAATATATGATCATGTGTGTGTAGATAAATAAGGCGGCCAACAAGGCGCTGATAAACTGTCAGACATGAATTCCCCAGACTCGACAGATAATTTCGAATTTGGATCCACAGGCGTGGACGCAAGACTACACCCCAACATGGTAGTGTCTTGAAGAAGATCAAGAGTATATTTTCTCTAGGACAAGGAAATACCACTACGAGATCGAGCAACCTTAATCCCAAGGAAATATCAGAGGGGACCCAAATCCTTAACATCGAAGAACTTCCCAATGGCCTATTTGATCTTAGCAATACCTGAGGCATCGTTCCGAGTAATAATTATATCATCCACATAAACTGAGAGAATAACAAGGCGGCCATCTGAATGACGATGGATAAAACAGGTATGATCAAAGTGGCAACGATCAAAGTTCATAGACAAGACAACCTCACTAAAGCGATTGAACCACGCACGTGGAGATTGCTTTTGGCCATATAAGGATTTTCGAAGACGGCACACTTTCCGCAAATACTCCCTCTCAGCCCCGAAAACCCAGGGGAGGGTCCATAAAAATTATTTCATCCAAGTCCCCATTCAAGAAGGCATTCTTGACATCCATTTGATGAAGAGGCCAAGAATGTGAGGCAGCGAGAGAAATAAGAAGACGAACAGTTGTGAACTTCTACAGGAGCAAAAGTAGCGGAATAATCTGTCCCCGGAATCTGCGTGAACCCTTTACCAACAAGACGAGCCTTAAACCGCTCAATAAACCCATCTGCCCTGCAGTGAAAACCCATTTGCACCCAACTGTCTTCATACCAGGAGTAAAGATACAAGTTCCCAAGTTTGATACCTGACAAGGGAATCCATTTCCACACGCATGGCAGCCACCCATTGGGGATTTTGGAACGCTTAAGAAACTGAACGAGGAATAGGAACTGAAGCAACTTCACTGAGAAAACACCGATAGGAATCGGATCACAGAAAGGATATCGGGGCGGAACACAGAATGTAAAGTTTTAAGAGGAGGGTTACCAGATACCGGAGAAGATGTCAACACGGGAGCCTGAGCAGGAAGACGGCGAGAGTAAACCTGTTAAGGATCAATTGTGTTGGCCAAAGGAAGTTTCCAGAGAAGATTCAAAGAGAGGAACTGGACGTGGGAGTAAAGTAGTAAACCAGTGTCCTCAGGGACTTCCTCAATAGCAGAGACTGGAGAAGAAAATGTACCTGTATAAAATGGTGCATCTTCCAAAAAAGTGACATCCAAATGGTATATGTGACGAGTGACTGGATCATAGCACCGATACCCATTAGACATACTAAAGTAATACAAGAAGACACATTTGACAGTCTTATCATCTAATTTAGTGCGAGTTGCACTGCGATTCTAGACCAAACAAGTACACCCAAAAACACGTGGTATAATGGGAAAGAGAGTACAATCGGGCTGAAGAATTTGGAGAGGAGCGTTACCCTGTAGGACCATACTAGGGGTTCGATTAAGAAAGAAAGTAGCTATAAGAACAGCCATATGCCAGAAGTAATTTGGTATATGCATCCCACATAGAAGACAGCAAACAACAGACACAATCGTGCGATTTTTGCGTCCCGCAAAACCATTATGTTCGGGGTGTAAAGACATGTGAGTTGCTCGAGAATACCCTATTTATTAACTTCAAACCTAAACTCATTAATAATGTACTCCCGACCATTATCAGAAGGAAGATTACGACAACAGTGCGTAGAAAATTCGTAAAGAAAGTAAAAACTACCGATTTTTCTTCAAAAGATAGACCGAAGTACACCAATTATAGTCATCAATAAAGGTAACATAGTAACAATGTCCAGAAAGATCAGTAACAAGGGAAGGACCCCACACATCAGAATGAATGATACCAAAGGCACAAGGTGCACATGTCATATGAGGAACATAGCTAGAACGAATATACTTGGATAATTTACACACCACACAACTAAATTTAAATTTCTCGCAGGCTTTATTCAATAATGGAAAAAGTTTACAAAGATACTTAAATTTGGCATGGCCCAAGTACGTGTGCCATAAATATAAAGACTCGGCAGAAAAATTAAATAACTCTGAAGTTGGTAACACCGACGCCTGAAAACCAGAAGACGGTGAACTTCCTCCAGGAGGATCACCAAAGTAGTACAACCCATCCTGCTTATACCTCATGCCAAAACTCTTCTTCGAAATCGGTCCTGCAAGAGAGAATTATGGGTGAGAAGATAACAACACAATTTAGATCTTTTGCAAGACAACTTACTGAAAGAAGATTATATATGAAGTGAGGGACATGGAAAACAGAAGAGAGAGTAATGTGAGGAAATAAGAGCACATCACCCTTACTTTATATATGGACAGCAGATCCATTAGTAATACGGACAATATGAGAGATGGGAATAATAGGGGAAGAAAAAAGGGATAACTCACCTATCATGTAATCACTTGCGCCAGAATCAAGAACCCCAGACTTGAAAAGCAATATTCGTACCTGTAGCAAGAATGGTTGTGGGGTTAGCAGCGTTGGGACGGTGCTGCTACTGCTGTAAGAGAAACCCCAACTGAGATTGAAAGTCTGAAACTGGTCCATCTGAGTCTGGAATTGAATCTGAAGCAACAGGATATCAGGAATTGTAGTCGGGCCAGGAGCTGTCTGTGCCACGGCACTAGTATGAGATGGCCCTTTTCCCTTATTCGGTTTATATGCCTCTCGGAGCTTTGGATGGAGTCTGAAGCAACGGGCCTTACTACAACCCGGGACCCCACAATGAGAACGTGGAGGAAGTCTACCCGGAGAACGAGAACCTGAGCCAGATAGAGGGCGTGGGTGAAGTGTTTAAAATATGGGTGAAGAAATTCACTCTGGTTTTTAATACATAAGGGATTGATAAGTGCGCTAACGGTTGAGGCGCTTGGCAGCAATAGCACCCTCTGATCAAAATCACTAAGTGGCTCATACTGAGCCAACTCCTCCCAACGGGACTGAAGGTAGGCAAAATAGTCTGTAACAGAAAGTCCCAAAGATGCCTGAGTAGCCTAATGAATCTTGTGATAGCGCTCAAAGATCCGGGAGTCATTGTGCTCACGGAAGACCATAAGCTTTGAACCATGGTTCAAAGTCGCGGTATCGGTCACGGTATCGGATCCCGTTGTGATGACTCGGTGTCGCGGCGATGCGGCCTGGTATCGGGCGATACGCTCTGATACGCTAGATATAAGCTTCAGAAAAATATGAAAAATTATGGAAAATTCTAAAATAATAAGAATAGCATAATTGGCCTAATAGATTGTGGCATTTTACACAATGTACCATTTAAGAAGCACATCTCATTCAATTCAGACACTGTCGATCTAATGTCTAATAATTGTACACACATAATTGGATCTAAATTGTTCAATATTACCAAATAATACATATATTATAATAACATGCTACATCAATGCCACATGGAGTGTCGTGGGGGTTGGAAATCATCATCGTTATTCCCTTGATTATTGAACTCAGTATGTGGATATGGAAAGTGAAGGCGCCCAAATAGAATAGAGGCATAATCTGAAGGTTCAGGTTGAGATGACTGGCTGGATGATTCATAATATGTGTTTTGTGGTTGAGAAGGATTGACAGGCTCTGTAGGATGATAGTATCCAGCTCCTCGATACTCAACACTACTACTCGAGGATCCATCATGATGCTGCCCCAAATCATAACCACTATAGCCTCCTCCACCGCCGGTGGCAGTGCTAGATGATGTATCCCGATGCCTCCTACGAGCACGATCATAATACCCACCAGTACTGGTACTAGTAGATCTCTCAAGCTGTCGTATTGGTGGTAGGTGGCCCATACTACCAATGCTACTACTTGAATATCCAAGATCACCGTGAAAACCATATCCATATCCTGTACTAGCATGGTTTGGTTGCCCGTATACTCCATATCCTCCGTAATCCTGAAATCCTATCCCCATAGCACGCATTTGATTGTCAATACCTAAACTATCATTGTGTCCACTAGAAAACTCATCACCACTAGAAATTTCAGTTAGCCTAGCCAAATGTTGACGTTGTGCATCTATTCCTGGCCTATATCCATGGTCTGTGTCTTGTGTGACATAATACTCATCATCTCCACGGAGCAAGCTAGAATGACCACCCCCACTACCACCACCACTGCCGCCACCATAATCACCACTGTCATCATCACCACCTCTTCTTTCAGTGTCACCATCATCATTATCATCATCATCATCATTATTACCATCGTCACTACTGGAGCTGGAACTAGGAAAAATTGTTCGAGTGCTCTGTGCAACACCCTTCCCTTTTTTTTGGACCAAAGATTGACTCGGCCTTGAAGGAACATGAGGACTATCTTCTTCTTCTTGTTCATCTCCTCCTTGTCGACCTTCATCAATATTTTGAATACCTTCATTGAACCACGTCAAGTCATCATCAAGATCAGGTACTTTTGTCCCCTCAAGCCAAGCATCTAAAATGTCATCATCTCCGAAGATTCCATTTAGGTCAATTGGATTATAATAATCCTCATTATCTTTCATATACATAATATTCCTAACCCGCAACCGCAAATTATAGTGCACAAAGACTAGTTTATGCAACTTCTTCATTGCCAAGCGATTACGGAGTTTGGTGTGAATTGTTGACCATGTGCTCCAATTTCGCTCACACCCTGAAGAAGATTAAGTCTGACTGAGGACTTTAATTGCAATTCGCCTCAGATTTGGAGCTTCCTCACCATAATGATACCACCATTCAGCTGCAATTAGGAAATTAAAAATAAAAACTCATGCTAAGATTTAGAAAAGTAAATTCTTCATCAACTCATTGCTATAAATTAGAACAAGAACCTGGGAGAGATGTTGTTATAGCCTTCTTTGTTAGAGGTTGTCCAAACTCTCCTATTGCATCCACGTAATTTTTTATCTACAAATTTAAAATCCCGATTGGAATCATCATTTTTATATAATGAATATTTAATGTTCAATTCCATACCTCACTAATAGCCCTTGCTTGGTTTTCCACATCCGGCTCTAATCTCTTAATTACTTCCTTCAAGCCAAGTCGTACCTCCGGATGCTTAGAAAAATTATGGGAATATTGAAATGCAGGGTTGAGAAAATATGATGTTTGGATAGGACAAAGATAACAAATTTATCAGTCTTTTGTAATATACAAATCTCGCAGCTAATTCATTGTTTAACTTGAATATATAACTTACCTGCTGCATGAAGGTGCCTATGTAATTGACTCTCCCACCTATAATCAATGACATCCCAAAATTTCTGATAGTCTTTGACTGACGCCTTTATTGCTAATTTAGCTCTATCCATTGCCTCGTAGATGATAGACATTGTGGGCTTCTTATCTTGGTCAACGATTTTGAGAACCCTAACAAGCGGTTCCATAATGGACAGTACTAATTTAGCATTCCTCCAAAATCGATCAGTCAAAATTAGATCAGACACTGCAGCACAAATACTTCTTCTACTTTTCTCACGATTGAATTCACCCCATTCACTAGATGTGCACATCCTTTTCAATTCAGTCTGATAACGTAGCAGACTCTTTATAGCGATGAATTCGGTGGCAAATCTAGTGATCCCCGGCCTCAACAAGTCTCTACCTTCTGTATGGGATCTCATAAGATTCACCACTTTCTGACTGTTATAAATAAAACTTGTGATCTTCTTTGCCTGGTCAATAGTAACCTTCACATTCTTTATTTTACCAATATCTTCTAGCATGAGGTCAATACAATGCGCTGCACAAGGAGTCCAATATAGATGCCTTCTCTTCTCCATCAACAATTTCCCAGCCGCTTTAAAATTTGGTTCATTATCTGTCACAACTTGCACGACATTCGACTCACCAACCTCTTCCACAATTTTATCCATGAGTGAAAAAATGTATGAGGCAGTTTTGGATTTGTTTGTTGTATCAATCGATGTGTGGAACAACATAGTCCTATCAGTATAAATCATAAAGTTAATGATAGGATTATTAGTTCTCGAGCTCCACCCATCACACATTAGTGTGCAACCATAATCGGGCCATTTTAGTTTCAATTGCTCAATATATATCTCTAGCTCTTTCACTTCTTCATCCAAGTATGTATTACCGATCTGGTATCCAGAAGGTCCCTTAATACCAGGTCCTGCATCAGCAATAGTATCTATCATCGTCTGGTAATAAGGGCCACTATCAGCGGCATTAAACGAGATTCCATTGTAAAGGAAAAACTTAGAAACAGCTTTCCCTACTTTTTTCACACTTTCGATGCTGAACATATCCTTCACCCTTTTTTGGAAACCAGTCTTCGGCCTAAACATATAAGGATCAACACCTTTCCCGAGCATCGCCACATTTTCCTTCACACTGAAACTCCTTTGAAGTGGTGGAGGACGTTTAGATCCCGAAGCTGCATGTGAGCCTGTCTCAAATTGAGAGACATTAGCCTCACGTCCTCTTCCAGAAACAGAATGCCTACGTCTATCCTCGTTCATAGAAGCCATTTGCCTACTTTCTTTCATTGCATTTTTTAATTGTTGCCTTTCTAGCCGCGACATTCCTTCGATGTCAATGCTGTCGTAATCATCAACGTCCTCAACATTCTCCTCTTCTTCGTATAAGCTGTCCTCTCTAAGACTTGCTATCAGTTGTTCTTTTTTCTTCTTCTCAAGAGCCCTTGCGTTTCCAGTTTCAGAGAGATGTTTTCTTACGTATCTTGAAATTTCTTCTGAAACTTTAGGACATGAGTCAACTTGTCCCGATACACGAGCAACATGTTGCTTCAATCTCGTGACGCCGCCATGAATAATCTTGCCGCAATAGTTGCACATTACGATCCTTTTATTTCCCCCAACAGGTGATCCATGATCCCAACCAATGTCTTGCTTTGGAGGCATTCTAAATCAAAAATATATATATATATATATATTTGTTAAGAAATTTAGATATATAGATAGATATACAATGAGTTTCTATACATATATATATATATATTTAGATACCCCTAAAATGTATATATAATTTAGATAACTTAATATTTAGCGAAAAAAATAAAAAAAAAACATATAAAAAAATATAAATGTTGATACTTTTTTTTTTGTGTGCACTAATCCTACTTAATACCCTAAGATGTATAATTGAAAAAAAAAACTAATAAAAAAATATAAATGTTGATACTTTTTTTTTGCGTGCTCTAATCCTACTTAATACCCTAAGATGTATAATTGGGAAAAAAAAAAAAAAAAGTAATGTTGATACTTTTTTGTGTGTGTGCACTAATCCTACTTAATACCCTAAGATGTATAATGAAAAATAAATAAATAAATAAATAAATATAAATGTTGATACTTTTTTTTTGTGTGCACTAATCCTACTTAATACCCTAAGATGTATAATGAAAAATAAATAAATAAATAAATAAATAAATATAAATGTTGATACTTTTTTTTTTGTGTGCACTAATCCTACTTAATACCCTATGATGTATAATTGGAAAAAAAATAAAAACAAATATAAAAAGTAATGTTGATACTTTTTTTGTGTGTGCACTAATCCTACTTAATACCCTAAGATGTATAATGAAAAATAAATAAATATACGTGTTGATACTTTTTTTTTTGTGTGCACTAATCCTACTTAATACCCTAAGATGTATAATTGGAAAAAATAAAAAAATTAAAAATTAAATATTGATACTTTTTTTTTGTGTGTGCATTAATCCTACTTAATACCCTAAAATGTATAATGAAAAAAAAAAACAATTAAAAAAATAAATGTTGATATATAGATATATTTTTTTTGTGCACTAATCCTACTTAATACCCTAAGATTTTTATTTAGTGTGTACTAAACTTACTTAATACCCTAACATATATAATGTGTATATATAGAGTTTCATCTACCCAAAGACCAAACAGACCAAAATAAAAACCTAAATCAAACCCCCTCCAGTCTCCAGACTCTCCACACACTCGACACACACACACACAATCAGATCAACACACACACACAATCAGATCGCATCACACACAAACTCACACACACACAATCAGATCGACACACACACAATCACACTCGACACACACTCACGATTACACACACACACACAATCACACTCGACAGTCGACACACACTCACGATTACACACACACACACACAATCACACTCGATACACACACACACACAGATCGCGACACACACACTCGATACACACACACACAGATCGCGACACACACACACCCACAAACAGATCGCGACACACACGCACACACAGATCGCAACACACACACAGAGACGACGAGACATACCTTCAGGTCAGTGGAGTTCTTCACAAATCAGATCTAGAATTTGAGAGAGAGATGAAGATGGATGAAGATTGACGAAGATCGGAAACTTGAGAGAGAGATTAAGATGAAGAGAAGCTTGGAGTTCTCCTGCAGAGTAGCTTATGGGATTTCTGACAGAGCAAAAGGTATGTGGTACCCATTTTTTGCTTTCTTTCTCCTCAATCATTCACGTTTCGGACGATTTGTGCCGAGTTCCCATTATCTCGTCCGTATCGGCCGAGATAACTCGCGATACGTAATTTTTTTGATTCGACTTTGACTCGCCGAGTCGTATCGTTTTGGGACCCTGCGAAACCGAGTTGACTCGGCCGAGTTAACTCAGTTTCGGCCGAGTTTTTGAACCATGCTTTGAACCGTGTCTTGATACATGAACACGTGATAAATCCAGTACTCCATGGAGTTAATAGCCAACCTAAAATAGTGCAATTATCAATATCCCACTGTGCGAATTTGGGATCGGTGACAGTTGGTTTTGGTTTAGTACCCAAAATCCATCCGGACTTGCCTTTACCACCAAGGAAAAGCCAGAATGAACGAGACCATGCAGCAAAGTTCCTTCCAGTCAACAACTCGTTGGTTACATGGTGAGCAGGAAGCTGTTCTTTCTGTTGACAGATAGAAAAATCCATACGTGGTGGAGCAGCGGAAGTGGCCATGGGATCTGAGATAAGAGGAATTGTGGCAGGCATGACTGGAGAACATGAAAAAGTGTCCGCAAAAATCACATCAATCGGGAAAAATCACAACTGCCGGAGAAAACGGCAGGAAGGAAAGGGAGCTACCGAAGAACAAGCAGTAGCATCAAAAATATGAAACAAGAAGCACAAAGGCTCTAGGGCATCACAAGGATGCAAAAAGGGCCCTCAACGGGCAAACGGCAGCAACTAGGGCTACCGAAACAGCCTGTAGAAGGCAGCCGAGGGTAAAGGGGGTTTTGCCGAGGGCTGGGCTGTGGCCTGGGGGCTGCAGTGTGAGATGGTGGTGGCTGGGTGAGGGCCAGGAGGTGGCTGGGGGCTGCGGCGTGAAGTGGTGGTGGTGAGGTTGCTGCGGTGTGAAGAGGTGGTGGTGCGGTTGGCTCTGATACCAAGAAGAAATTCAAGATTGGGAAAAATAATTTCTTATTATTCCTCTTGTACACACACCTATTTATATACAAGCCAGAGGTAATAAAAACGAAAGAAGATAAGATATAAACAAAAATAAAAGATTACAAAATCATTCCTATAATTACTAGTGATTCCATAAATCCTGGGATAAGACTAAATCAAATAATATCTCCAACAGATTATAACAATTAACAAATACAAATTTCTAACTAAAGAGCCATTTTTAGTACTTTCCAGAAGCTATATATTTCAAAATTACTTTTCTAAGAGTTATAATTTGCAAACAAAATATACTGAAGATAGAGCTGAATTGAAAGCAAAAAGAAATACAGTTAACCACTCAACATTACAGAAAGCAGCAAAAGAAAGACCAAGATACAATAAAAATTAAAATCATGGATCATATAATTCAATCAAACTGAGGCTGCAAAGTCTAGGTCTGTCATTCTATCGATTACCTCATTAGAACCAAATCCCAATGCCTTGTTTCTCTCAGCTACTTCCTTGTAGGTCTGTAGTCTCTTCTCCTCCAATTCTAGAGCACGTTCGGCACCTCTCACTATATTTCCTACATCATATTGGCCGGATGAAACACAAGACGAGGATTTAAACAAGACACCAACATAGAAAAGGGTTATCTTATGATTCCAAATATGTCCGATTATAGACATACAACAATTCTGTCAAGGTGCTACATTATTTGAAAGGCCGCAAACAAGAATGGTATAGTGCCTAAGAACTCATCTCAACCGGAAATCAGCAATACTTAAAACACTTCTTCACTTAGATGACAAGGAAAGGAAGAGTAAAGAGAAGAAAAACAAAAACAGAAAAGAAAAAAAGCCAAGCAGTGAGGAACAGAGAGAATATTTTATGACTTGTGGTCAAAAGTGACTAACATCCCTGACTGAATAAGGTAAGCAAGAGACGATGATCATCGATGACCTCATTACTAGGAAGTATAACATAACAATGGTAAGAATATACGAATCATTCGGTTCCGCGAAAATCTTTGCATATGTTAAGGTTCAATACTATTTTTTCCGTTCAGTAGGGAGTTGCAATTCATTGACGGGGAGAAACCATAAAATCATAAGTTTTTTTTTTAAAGTAGAAAAAACAAAGAAGAGAAGATGTATTTCGTTCACTGTAGGTTTTTTTCCCTTGGGTCAAAGACACTTCAGTCCCAAAATTTTATCACAGGCTCTTCTATTACAAAAACACTCAAAGCCCTGGAATTTTAAATCGATTAAAACACGATCACCTTAACTGATACAATGTATAATAGAGGGCCTAAAACAAATTGTTAAAGCTAGATATACATTGGTGGGCCCATTCTAGAACAGCTTAAGCTTTTGGAGCAATTTGTGACTTAATGGAATCAGAGCCTTGTTTGAGAGGTCTTGGGTTCGACTCTCCATCCCCACCTTGGTGTGCGTTTTGTATCTTGTAATTTGTCTCCTAGGAAGCACAGGTGCGGCGGTCCGACACCCAGTGCGGGTGCGGCTGCCTTTAAATAGTGCACCAACAATGCTAGGCACACAACACAACACATTCCACAGCACAGCTTTAAATGCATGTACTATGTGCTGTATAAGTGGTGCATAGAAAAGTGTGAAAAATTCAAACAGCACAGAGTACAACACATTTAAAGCCCTATGGTGGAATGTGTTGTGTGCCTAGCATTTTTGTTAGTACACACCCAGTGAGGGTTCGATTGTCTTTCCGAAGAGTCCGTGCTTCCTAGTTTGTCTCCATTATGATGGAGTTTAGTTTGTTGGCTCTCAACGTACGAGAGGGGGTGGCACGTGAGGGAGGGTGTTGAAGCTTGATATACATAGTAGGCCCATTCTAGCATTCTCCAACAGCTGAAGCCTTTGGAGCTATTGGTGACTTAAAAGAAATTTTGAGAAAAAGTAAGGGTTCCGAAGCATATTTGACTTTTTTTCTTTATTAGCTTCCCAAGACGCAATTTGGAAATATGTACCTTCGGACGGTGCTTTCTTCAGTCCATCAGATCCAGATCCCTTGTTTTGATCATCACCCATTTGTTTCCCATCAGCTTCCTTTACAGATATTGCTGCAGCACCAGCACTTCTTAAAGTTTCAGAAGCAACCTTTTCCGCAGCTTCTTTTGCTGCTCTCCTATTAGCTTCCAAAGCGGCTGCTTTTGCTTCATTTTCTCTCCTCTTTTTATACTGGTTTCGAGCCTGCGATTAATTTAATGTCAAAAAAAAAAAGAAGAAGAAGGAGAAGAAAAATAGCGCAATATCAAGGAAATTTCCTTGCATTTCCAGTAAGTAAAAATATGCCAGAACTCAAAAATAGTTGCCAAAAGAAGGCATCAAACCAGCAAACTGACCGGACCTGATAACAAAGTAAACTCTCGCATACAAGCAGGTTTATCTTTTCGAATAGTTTCAGCAAAAACTTCTTGGTTATAGTATCCCAATTTTCTACTTTATAATTGTTGAGTAATCAAATGCTCCCAAAAGCTTAAGCTGTCAGAGAATGGGCCCGATAGCGTATGTCAACCTTCAACATCCTCCCCTCATGTGCGACCCCATCTCACACGTGGAGAGCAAACAAACAGAACTTATCATAGTGGAGAAGATATCAAAGTGCTAATATGCACATCAAAGAGGAGATATGAGAGACTCAAACTTGAGACCTCCCACAAACAAGGCTTTGATGCCATGTTTAGTTACCAATTGCTCCAAAAGCCAAAAGCTTAGACACAATGTATACCAACCTTCAAAAATGACCCTGTCTGACATCATTGTACTGTTATTGTCTTACTGATGCTAGATGATATTGAATTCATTAGATCAGCTTTATGTGTGATCTAGTAATCGATCTTTACGCAATGTTATTCTCTGCTATGAGCAATGGTAAAAGTATCACCAGTACGTTCATTTCTTTAAGGGTTTGCAATCAAATAAAACCTACTTGAGACACTTTTCTCTAGGGAAATGCTATTTCCACAGCCTCCTCTCACTCATATTTCCACACATATCTATCGAAATATGCATGTGTGTGTACGTGTGTGTGTGTGTGTGTGTGAGAGAGAGAGAGAGAACCAGAAATAGCAGCAATGTAGCACCCCTCTCCTCACATGTGGGTCACGCATACTTGAGAGACACTTTTATTCGGGGAAGGTGAAAAATTGTCTTAAGGATATGAGTGACAACATTACAGATACAGGAACCTGTGCAGCAAAAGAGCAACCTCGTTTGTCTTGTTACAACTATTACTCGGTAGAAAACATGAGAATGAACCCAAGATCACATCCACTTCTAGATATCACTGTTACCCTTGCTGTGAAAGCATGGAAATAACACATACTGTCATACATATAGCAATGGCTTGACCACTGCAGAACATAATCAATCCATCCATCCTTTCATCCTCATATTGGAGAGTGCAAAACATTAAATCCAAAGATGTCTAAAATAGCCACAAACAATGACGACAACTATGAAGAACAAAACATATACAAGCAAGGTTTTTATTCACACAAAAAATAACAAAAAAAAATACAGTGGCAAAGAGATTACTGTACTAGAATGGCACCTAAAAGGGACTAATGGACATAAGGGATTGATTCTCGTCGTTTATATATAACAAATAGAAATAAAGTACAAAGAAAACTGACAAATGCTTATGCCATTTTTCCCTTTCTTTTGGGCTTCTTTTATTATTATTATTATTATTGTTAGTGGTGCTGTACTTATTATTTCTCTACATCCCCGCATGTTGGAGCGGGTGAACATTGAATCATTTGGGTAAATCAAAATATAGTCCTATCTAAATGTTTGGACGTTCAGAAGTTTGGACGGAGGGAAATGACTCAGTTCAAAAGCAAAATGATCATTTCAGATGACATGGGAAGCATTTGGCATATAGGGTTTCAAAACAAAGAAATGGCAACAATATTGGAGTCTGAACTTAACAGACCTCTTCTTCTGCTTTAATCTTTTCTTGCCGCAGTTTTTCTTCTTGAAGAGCCCTCTCCTTTCTTTTAGCCTCTTCAAAGGCTGCGTCATCTCGTATTCTCCTTTCTTCTATCTGGGACCTTTGTTCATGGTTCCGCTGGACCGCAGTCAAGTGATTATCGAGTGCTTCTGCACTACAGATGTGGAAACAAAAAAAAAAAAAGTGTTCACCAAGTAGTTTTAATAATTCCAGCAAGACACTGCAATAACAGATTTTAAACCAGAATGTTTGTTTGTTTTTGAATAAGTACATAGAAGTATTTTTCAGTGCACAAAAAAAAGGGGATGTGAACTTATACACGGGATGTTTATGTCAAAATAATTAGGGAAAACTTATGGAGACCAATTGAGTCTACAGATTATATTAGATGTAAAAAAGAAAAGGAAAGTTACAATACTACCCTTGGGTAATAACAAGGGAATACGGAGAATAAAAGAAAAGAAAAATAAAATAACTTCTAACAGTTTACAAAAAAGCAGGGTAAGGCTGTGTACAATTGACCCAATGTGGTCCGAATCTTCCCCGGACCCCACACTGCAGGAGTTTCGTGCACCGGGCTGCCCCCTTTTTTTTTTTGAACAGTTTACAATAGAAAACAAATATTTTCTTGAAAAATCATTTATGAGTGCTCCAAAGAATTAGCAGATCTAGGTTACTCCCATTAATTAAGAAAAGACGGAAGTTCAAAAATCTAAATCCTACACAAACACAAACACAAAAAAAAAACAAAAAAACGAAAAAAGGAGGTATTTTGCCCCCTTCAATATATTTACAGTTTCTCTCCTTCCATATGCACCATTCAAAGGCAAAGTGGAACCACATATCAAACTTGCCCAGCTCTCCCCTAACTTTGATCACTCGCCAAGCCACCAAATTATCGACATTGGTTTTTCAATCGCTCATTGTAGGCCAAGCGGGGAAAAGGCATGGTTAAAAAAAAAATCCCTTGCCGCGAAAGTAGTGTAACAGTAATTTTTTTTTTTTTTTTTTTGTGGCCGAGTGTAACAGTAAATTACTAATTGTTAAAAAGAGTAAAACTTCACCCACAACGCTCACACAACTTTCCATCCACAACCCACAAAAGTGTCTATCTCTCTCCTGTGATGTCAGTGGACCCACAAAAGTGTCTATCTCTCTCCTGTTTTCCATCCACAACCCACAAAAGTGTCTCTCTCTCCTGTGTCACTGTGGGGTCCACTGACATCATAGGAGAGAGATAGACACTTTTGTGGGTCCACTGACATCACAGGAGAGAGATAGACACTTTTGTGGGTTGTGGATGGAAAGTTGTGTGAAGGTTGTGGGTGAAGTATTACTCTTGTTTTTTCATCCTTTCACACATGCACAACAATTCACAATTGTCAGATTTTTCTTCCTAATATTACCAATGGTTGGAAGTCTTTCCGAAATCATTATCCAGCAGAAGAAAGCTACCTTATTGGGGAGTTTGGTCTTCTAGATGACTTTTTTCAAGGAAGTACTAATGCCACTTTGACCCTCCGAGGACTATATCTAAATATTTCACTCCAAAGCATCTACTTTTAGCCCGTTTCCATCTCATCATGTCTTCTTCCCTTCCCTCAAGGATTTATTATATAGCTGCTCAAGAAAAGATTCCATCCCTCAACCTCCCAATCCTGCATTGATATACATCCCACAAATACCCTTATCTACGTGTATATACGAAAATCTTCACTTAAACCTCAGTCCACTACAAATCTCAAAAGTTATGGAAATGGAGATGATGCTAAGCAGGCCTCAAAACCAGTAGTCTAACCAAAACCGAATATGTTATCATCCCTGCTTTAAGGCTTGAAAAGATGCCCAACCATTCCTAATATTTCTCTGAACTTCTACTCCACAAGGTGTCATGACATCCTCAGTGTGCCATTCCCCTTGTTCATTCTCATATTTTATGTTTCTTTGATAGGTTTTCATTCACATACTTAATGTAGATAATGACTGAAGCATGAATAAAGAATTTCACAACTTGCTTCAAATTCTAACTCTTCTAAGAAACAAAAGGAACAACGCATACAGATAAGCTGAAACAAAAGAAACAATTAGATAGGATGTTCTATGAACACAATATCTTACATTCTGCATGCCGATAAGGTAATCACTATCAAAGAACACAATAAAGTACCAAGTACCACAAACATGCTGAAACAAACTTAAAATTTTCTAAAAAAACTTATACCAATTAGTTTAAGATGTTCTCTGAACACGAACTCTTACATTCTCCGTTGATACTGCAAGTCAAGTTTTCGATCCATTTCTCGACGTGCTTCATTATTTTTCTCAACTCGAGCAAGTCCAAAGGAAAACTTCTCATTTTCATTTGTCATATGTGTACCCAATGCTGATATTTGGTTTCTAATTTCCTCCTGTTAATCAAGGCAACCAAGATGGATGCAATCAATGAACTTAAATAGGAGATTGATAGAATTTAGAGAAATGCATATGTTTACCATGGCCACACACACACACACACACACACACGCGCACACGCATACGCACACGCACACGCACACGCACACACAGAGATTGCATCATACAAGTAGGCCAGTTTTAAAGTACGAAAAACTATAAGAGATACGGTTCAGTACTAAAGTCAGCTCGAAAAGAGGGTATACTGCAGGAAAAATTTTGAGAGCCAATAAAATCAGGGTAAATTGCAAGTTATACCCTTGTAGTTTGAGGGTTGTGCAAATTACACCCTGTGGTTTCAATTTTGGCAATTTACACCCTACAGTTTGAAAATTGTGCAAAATCCACCAATTATCACATTATTTCAGCCCAAAATGACCTCATGTGCAGGGGCAGACCCAGAAGTGTAGTTCAGTGAAAGCAGAAGCCTATACGGAGTTCCGGGACAGTGAAATTGATAAATATAAATAACTAATTAAGCTTATGATACAAAATTTTTGTGAAAGAATTAAAGGATAGATTACTTTGTTCAAAACAAAAAACACATAGAACTATACTATTTCTATCCAAAAAAACTAAAAAAAAATTGGTTTGGGGCGCTGTTCCAGAATTCCTGTATAAGCTTCTGCTCCCGCTGAACTATACTCCAGGGTCCGCCCCTGCACATGGGGTTATTTTGGGCAGGAAATAATGTAATATTCCCATTGTGCCCTTGCTTTTTTTTATAATTGGGTAGATTTTGCACAATTTTCAAACTGTAGGGTGTAAATTACCAAAATTGAAACCATATGGTGTAATTTGCACAATCCTCAAACTACAAGGGTGTAATTTGCAATTTACCCATAAAATCAGCATGCAAGGGACAAATACAAAAAAAAAAATTAACTTTAAAGTAAAATTCTGAAGTGTGGATGCGATATAAAAACTGTGAAGATGAGATAACAACTTCGCTAATAAGTAATTAGTTTTGTGCCCAAAGAAAGAAAAAAAAAAAAAAAAAGGAAGGAAAATGTAAAATATACAATCCAGTAAATTAAAGCCATACAAAAGGAAGAGAACATTGTCTTTCTGGGCTAGGTATAGGCATTCCACATAACTTACATAGTTCACCAAAGAAACATACAAATCACATATTTTTCTTCTTCTTTTTTCCTACTGAAAAATCCTTTTAACCACATGCCCTTAAGACGAGTGGCTACAATGCAACCACCGGATGTACACAAACTCCTCACAGCCCACATCCACTACTTAAAGAGGGGACTCGAGGTAGTAATCACGTGTTTTATTAACAATAAAACAAGAAAGAAACGTTATCTCCATCTCGAGAAGTGTTTATGCCTTAGAACCAACCCAAGGCTTCATATCTATTAAATTCTCAACAAAAAGAAATATGATGAAGATTGCTACAAAAAAAATATACTATTGATGATGAGAAGACAACATCAACCGAGTAGTGGTGAATTCTTAAGTCCATAACTGAATGGGAAGTGTCTTTTTCAAACATGCTGGAGGTAATGTTGTGGACACCATTACCATGATTATGCCGTTCCCGAAGTTCTACCGCCGTTGCCGCCAGAGCATAGCTCATCCGATCACCCTGTGGTTGGGTGACTACTAGGTTGGGCCAGACTTAGGCGCAAGTAGATGGATTAGTTAGGAATAAACATGATGTTATTATTTTATTCTCTCTATTATATGTTTTAGGAAGTTTTCATATTAGGAAACTCTTTAAAGTTAGGACTCTTTATTTCTCTATAAATAAGGTGCAAATCATGTATTCTGGAACTTTTGATAATTAATAAAAAAAAATTTATTGAAATTGCACAGGGGTGCTTTCAAAGATTCTGATATAGGTACAAGGATACCTAGATCTTTCTCTTCTCCTCTTAATTTCAGTTGGTTCGTCAGGGAGGGGGTCGGAGGTCAGCACTATAATTGCAAATATGACCACCAACATGAAATCTCACTTGTTTGTGAATTCAAATTTCCAAGGACATCTTTATATAATAACAAAAAAGGCCCTTTGAAGCCTCCCTCCAAAACTTTTTAGATTTGCATTGGTGCTTTCAATTTAACATGAAGTACTTCAAATAGGTATTACTATTACACTTATCTTATGCATCGCGGGAAATAAATGCCTTCACAAGTTAGAACCCGAAGTAGTAATTTTTTTGGAATGTAAAGTTCTCTGTTTTATGGTTCATTATAACTTGAGGTATGACGACCTTTGATACATAGACTCGTTTTGGAATGAAATTGAAGTTCTAAAACTTCCCTAATGCCCAAAGAAATCAAAGCTATCTATGCCAAGAGGGCGGCTCTCTCTCTCTCTCTCTCTCTCTCTCTCTCTCTCTCTCTCTCTCTCTCTCTCTCTCTCTCTCTCTCTCTCTCTCTATATATATATATATATATGTATATATACACAAACACATATACGTACTTTTTTTTATTTTTCTTTTTGGGAGTTCTCGGACTTGAACCCAATGCCTTACGTCATGAACCGCCATATTATACGATTTCAAACAGGAGAGCTAGTGGCAACAAGAGATAGCTAGTGGTTTCAAGAGCTAACTCATGGGTATTTGATCACCCTCCTAAAAGATGGCATCATGTGAACCTTGCGCCACATCAACTATAGATTTGTCATTTTGAGGATTTCAAGAAAACTATGGACTGGTGAGCAAATAAGGAAGTACTAAACCACAATCACTTATTGGCAAGGGTCTTGGTTTCTTTTGGGTATTGAATATTTTGTTTGTGACCCTAGTCTCCTTGGATACCACAAATTTGGGGCTCCATCTCTCTATCCTTCCTCTCTCCAATCCTCCACCAACCACTCTCCATGATCTTCTACTAAGACGCGTAAAGGACCTCTTCAACACCAACAGCTAAACACAAATCCATTCAACAAATGGCAATGCGCACACCCTTCCAAATTCATCAATTTCAAAGCATCAAAAACTAAAATTAATAATATGATGATCAACAAACCTACACACCGTAATACTAAGGTGATGTTCATGAGTTAGCTCTAATAACGCTCCTTCGACTAATCCCACTTTCTCCATCAGTTGATTTTGCATTCCAAGAGCTGACTGATCTTCGGAATCATCACTGTCACTGAAAAAGCAATACGGTCATCAATCCAACCATTTACAGAATTTAAAACATATTACACGAGCAGCATATCAAGCAAAAGTGTCTCAGAAATCAAGATAAAAGTGATTTCCTCAAACAGCCTACTAAAAGTTGCTAGTAACATTTAAACATACATATTTTGATGTATTAAATCATCATATCATCTTACCAAGATTTTCTAGTAATATTCATGTATAATAGATACGTTGATGGACTAAACATTATTATGGTTGTTCTTATAATCATTGGTGGTGGTGGTGGTGTTATTATTATTATTATTATTATTACTATTGAGCAAAAAATCCAAATGAATATAGGGTCCGGGTCCCTTAAAGCCCTCAACCTCAGCATAATTCATTTAGATTCAAACCGTCAGTAGTCTTGACCACAACAATCAACCTCAATTTCAAAAAGAACCATTCACCATTATCCTTTATCAAAACTCCCAGATTAGTACCTTCCTCACATCAGACACGTTTACTATTATTTTTCTAGTCCCTTTTTTTTTCCTCATGGTAAATTGCTTCTTAAACTATATGTAAGAGTTTTGAGGATAAGCAAGTGATAGGATTATACACCTTACATAAAGTTCATCACAAGTGAAATGTCTGCCCGCAACTGAATATCGATCATGAGCTTCATCATCATCACTTTCTACCTCCATCTCATCGTCTGGCACACGCATTACAAAGGTCCTGGGACTTCTTTCATTATTTTGCGCAGCGGGAAGCTCTCTGAATGGAAGTAATCAAAGAGTCAAATAACTAAATAATGGCATTGAACAAACATTGGAGACACCGAGCAAACATTTCTAGGAACCAGATTGACAGAACACGTTCAATACCTCAACTTTGTTTTGGTAAATGGTATAGGATAGACAGAAGAGCCATTAAGTTTCTTCTCAATTGAATTGAGCTCTGATAACAGAGAGTCAAAAGTCCAATCTGGCTGTGGATCAGATGTAATTCCATCAATACTTCGGAGCATCCGAAGTTCCAATTTAATAGCTCCCCTGAATCAACAAATAATTCACCAATCAGATCTACAATTCAAAATTTTCAAAAAATCTACAAACAAAAGCTTTTTACAACATTGAAGCTCTATTTGCTCCGCGGAAAAACTTTTTGACGGAAATAAAACAGTATATTTCAACAGCCTCCCTGACGTGCGACCCCGCCTCGTATGTCTAAGAGCCAACAAACTAAACTACATCACAATGGAGATAAATAACAAAGTGCAAACATGCAGACCAAAGCAGGGATGGTGAGTCGATCCCAAGACCTCTCACAAACAAAGCTCCGATACCATGTTAAGTTACCCATTACTCTTAAGGTATAATAGAATGACCCAACAATATATATCACGGTTTAACAATAAATAGATTAGGAATACAACATATAACGTAATCGATCGAACACTATTTGAAAACGGCTCTTCTGCTCAGAAACGAAATGTTCCAAATGTTCCGGGAAATTCTTGCTCCCATTGGACCATTTGTATCCATATGCATTATGATCTCATGTATACATATAATGCAATGTACTAAAAAAAATTTATTTTTTAAACAAAATTAATAATATAGAGAGAGAGAGAGAGACAATTCTCATATAAACGAAACTCACATTATCAACAAACTAAACTAAGTTTCTAATTCTTTTTCTCATATCCCTCCAATCAAGGATCAAAAATTCGTTTCACTTCGAGAGTTGACCGAAACAAAACCCACCAGGAATCACGAAATTCCAGTGCTTCAAGCACGAAATGAAGTGGGTCGTTACGCTGTGTTTCGTCTGAAACACAGATGTTTCTTTCCAAGGAAACGAGGAGTACATGCGTCGAATCATGTTCAGAAAGACCCCATGTGAAAACTGAAAAGTTGGTTTCAAATTTCAGTCAATTTGGAATCAAAATGATGGAAAAAAAAATGAAAATTGGGAAAAAAAAAAAACCAGAGATTCTCTGAAAATTGATGAAATTGATTGAGGGTTTCCATCAGTCTTCGTCTTCTTCTTCTTCTTCTTTCTTCCTCTTCGCTCGATCTAGGGACTAGGGTTTCCCTTGCAGTCACTCTTCTTCTTCTTCTTCTTCTTCTTCTTCTTCTTGGCCTTCGCTGGAGGCGGGTTTCTGCATCCGCTGTGTCCTCTCCCTCTGATAAAACTGAAAATAATAATGCCTAGTTATAAACACTTTTTGCCACAGTATCCTTTTAATATAGGTAAATTTTGCTATTTAAATTTTTCACAATTTTCTGTACACGAGTCACATAATATAATGTACATTCATTTAAAATTATGTGTCAAAAAGTGTATAGAAAATTAACCAAAAAGTGCAATACTAAAAGGGAAAATGCTTGGCACACACTTTTTTGACACATTATGTTTTAAATATATTTATGATTGAATTTTTCACTTTTTTATAAACGTCACTTATACAGTACATAGTGTATGCATTTAAAGTTGAGTGTCAAAATGTGTGTCAAAAATACTTAAATACACTGCACTCTGTGATAATTTTCAGTAGAAATTTTTCAAAGCTTTCAGTGAGTTTTTTTTACTATTTTTTCAATTAAGTATTACATTATCAAATGCATTGAAAAGAAATAACTTCTAAAACTTTTTATTTTCAGCATTAATTGGGTTATCAAATACAAGTTTTATTTAGGGAGGCTTAACCTAAGCCCTCGGATCCTTAAGGTTGGACATTTTTTTAATCAAAAATGATATGGATACACACCAAATGACACACCAGCTTTAAATGCATATACATTGTGTTGTGTAAATGATACACAGAAATGTGTGAAAAATTCAAACAGCACAGAGTACATGATTTTAAAGCACGGTGTGTCATTTGGTGTGTCGTTTGGTGTGTATGCCTATCAGTGTTGTTTTTTTATTCAACGACAGTCCATTATGTTATAAACTACATAAGGACAAAAGCCCAAGTCCCTTTTTTTTAGCTCCAGTCCACAACATTAATATTTCACTCTTTAAGTCCATTTTATTATTTTCATCTTATCGATCTACCCCCCACTCCATCTTTAACAGGAAAAAAAATATGCAGAGCACTCTCTCTCTCATCCCATGGCCACCTCCACCACTCTCTTCTCTCTCTCTAACTTTGTCTCTCCTCATTTATGCCATAGTCACTACCACCATCATCTCTCTCTCTCTCTATTTTTCTCCCTCCTACTAGTCACCACCACCATCATCATCATCTCTCTCTCTCTCTCTCTCTCTCTCTCTATTTTTCTCCATCCTCCTAGTCACCACCACCATCTCTCTTCTGTAACACCCGCTCCCGCGAGCTATATTTAATTGCGTTAGCATGCATATTAGCATTATATTAATGATGTGATTATATGTGTTAGGTGAGTTTTAACTCACTAAAGAGATTAGAGGTGTCCAGTTGGGAACCCAGTTATTGGCAGTCCCAGTTTGGGACAGTTATGAGAGGTCCATGTATGTCACAGCCCGGTCCCACAATAGCAGATTCGGAGTCCGTGGCACGCCACCGAGGCTAAACCAATTCATTAACATTCCCAAAAATTAGTTTTAAGAACACACGCAGCGGAACAAAACAAATCATTTTGAAAAGCAACAGTCTAGTCGATTGGGTCGGGCCTCCAGTCGACTGATCGAGAGTTGCAGAGAACAATAAATTTTCAACAGCCACCTTTCGGTCGACCGACTGGTCCAAGGTCCGGTCGAACGATGGCTCAATTTTTCAGTCGAATGGGCTTGTCCGGTTGATTGAACCCATCCTAGTAGAATGTCCAATTTTCGTGCAGAAACCAGTCGACTGTTTCCTGGGGATCAGTCGACTGTTTCCTGGGGATCAGTTATAACACCCACATTTGTGTTATTTCATTTGCATTACATTGTCATGCATGATAATGTGATGTGGCGTGTCTTATGACACATGGTTGAGTGAGTTTTGACTCACGAGTTGATTTGGGTGTCTGTATTAGAGAACCATTTGAAACTGTTGTGATTGAGGATTTATTGTTTGTGAAGTCTCTCCGAGTATGAGACGGTCACTGTAGAACATTTTAAATGTTTATCTGAAAATAAATGTTTACCTGTGTATTTCAATATCTGTATTATTTTCTGTTTTAGAATTTATTTCTGTTGTTAGATTTAGTATCCTGGTGAGGACGAATGAACACGCTATTAATTTGGTAGGCTAATTAGCAACTTCGAAAACGTCATATAGAAATTCGCGTTTTAGCGACCAAACGAAACTTAGTCGAAAACTTTTATAATTTTGAGGTTTCACTCGTAAAACTATGAATAAGCTGTATAGAAAGTTTCAGAGACTGATTAGGAGTTTTGAAAACTCGTGGGGAGGTAAACGTAATTTCCCAAGAGTGTTGCCTATCTACTATAAAATACTAAAAGCAGAAGGTGAGATAGAAGTTCATTGTCAGGCTGACACGTGGAGATGACCATTTTGTATTTATTTTCCCATTTATGTCCTCCTTTTAAAAAGCTGTAGGTGAGCATATGACCATTTTTGACCATTTTGTATTTATTTTCTCATTTATCTCTCCTCCTTTTAAATAGCAGAAGGTGAGCATATGACCATTGTTTATTTATTTTTCCTTTTATCTCTACCTTTTTACGTTCTGTCGTCTTCATCTTCAGACTTTAATTTATAAAATTCAAATCCTTCTTAAACAGTTTGTGAATGCTTTAATCTTTTCATATTCAAATCCTTCTTAAACAGTCTGTGGACTGTGAATGCTTTAATCGTTTCATATACCACTTTCAAAGACGACATCCACACCACGTTCATGATTCTTAATTGAGTGACGTTTGGAACAAACCTTCATGTCAGGAATTGCGAGGGCCTTGATGAGTTTTTGTATCTCTCTCTCTCTCTGGATTGGAATTGCAAGGGTCTTAAGTTTTTGTATCTCTCTCTCTCTCTCTCTCTCTCTCTCTCTCTCTCTCTCTCCAATCAATTCTAATTGAAGAGCCCCCTGATTTAAACTAATTGCTGGGGTTTGAGTGACCTGTGACCCCATTTGCTTACAACCGTTTACCCTCTGGGCAGATTAAACGACAATGGCTTCAGATATTTCCCTTTTTACAAACCCATGGACTTCCAACCGTTTACCGTTTCAGAATATGAGAGGACATGGCTTCCACAGTTTTCTTCTTTATAAACTCATTACCCATTGCTATAGCTCCCACAAATTCACCAGCAAATCTGTTGAAGGCCCATACCCATTTGCCATAGCTGCATCTTCCACCATTGAAACAATTGTAGCAGGTATGTTGTCGACATTCAGATGCGTTTTTCCCCTTTCCGTAGTTGCCTATTGTATGCATTTCAGTTTGTTTTTCCCGTCTTATTTTCCGGTGCACATTAGATGTTTGATCTATTGACTGTGTGAAAAGTTCTGGGGTTGTTGTTTGTTACTATCCAATTTGATGTCTCCACATTTGCATGATACATCTCAGCTCTTGAATTGTACAAAATTAACGAATACAATTGTTGGTAATTATAAACTTGATTACATAATCCGATGATCATAGTATGTGTGTAGGTAATCGTGTGCAATCATGATTTTGGAATATTTGAATTGGAGTTTGGTGCAATGGTGGATAGGTTTTGTGTATTGACTGTGCATTTGTTTTTTTTAGTTTTAGCCTATTGGTATAATATGGTCAACATTTTGCATTCTTTCATGTTTTACTTTGGGACCCACATACAATATTGCGATAGCTGGGAATGGTGTTTTGTGAAGGTCTCAAGACATTGTTATTTGTAAAAATAAAAATAAAACATAAATTGAGCTTAATTTTATTTTATGAATTTCGAATTGTTGCTCCCAAGAAAGTGTAGAATTATTTATTTCCCATAGTAGATCACCAATTTCGTTTTTAAGTTTTTTTACATCAAAACTGAGAGGTTAGAATATGTTTATTTAGGCCTATTTGTTGAATAACCAGTAGTGTTCTTTGTGAAACATTGTACACCCAACACGTGTATTGGACATACACTTGATTTTATCTTAGGAAGTACACCAACCCACATGTACACAACAACAACAACAACAGTCTTTAGTCCACCATATACGTGATTACTTAATAATTTATTAAAGAGATTGATGTGAATTGGATGTTAAAAAACGTAAAGGGAAACAAACACAAATGTGCTTTATTACCATTTGGAGATTATTGTGAAGTAAAAGTATTGTTATCGATGCTACATGAGTTAATGTGGAGAACTGTAAATTCTTGGCTATACCAAATTTAATGGAAGAGGAAAAAATTGTAAATAAAAAGAGTATTTTCCATAGTGGCTTTACCTTGAATCTGCTAGATGTTCTTGAAGGGTAGAATATCTAAGGTTTTTGTTTTGTTTCTTCTCCTACTTTCTCTCTAAAAACTAATAATATTTACCGTTTCTATCCAGTGACTCAATAAGACATCTAGCAATGACCTACAATATAAGTAAATGTACTTATGCTTACTTCTTAATGTTGTGTTTTTACATAGATGCAACTTTAAAGGAAGTTTAGGAAACAATCAGGCACATATTAACATCGAAGTAAGAAAAGTTCTGAATTTTAATTTTGCAAGTCTTTATAATTATAATTTATTTTTAGAGAAGTCAAAAGTGAGATTTAAGAAAGAAAATTTGTCTTTTTAGCCCTTCTTCTTTAGAAGTCTAAGTTTTTTCCATTGCTCATCAAGATAATTTAAACCTTGAATTAAAAGTAAAATAACACAATCCTATATCATTAACGAACTAATCAGTAGAGAGAAACCCAAATAATGTGCTGAAACAGTGGTGGATTGTTTGCTCAATTCGTAAGTTTTTGTTAACTATTTCTTTTGAATTCATGTGTTCATTAGAACCATTTAATTAAAATTTATACCAAAGTAGTAGTGGATTGTTTGGTCAAGCACACCATATCTATTTTCTTATTACAGGACGTATTTAGCATTTTAAATCAAGGAATATATGCAAAGTAAGTGATATGGAGAAAGATATGGGCAAAAAGGACAAATTGCCCTCCAAAAACTGCTTTTATCCTTCTTCATAAATTTAATAATCCCTATATTAAATATTATTTTTGTAGATTGTCCATGATTGGGTTATATGAAAATTTTGTAGATTGTCCATGATTGGGTTATATGAAAATTCTTCTCCCCTAATGATCTACGTTTTTTAGTCAAACACTGTTATTTCAGCGAACTAATCAGTAGAGAGAAACCCAAATAACGCGCTGAAACAGTGGGGATTTTTTGCTCATGCACCAAAACAGTATAGATCACAGTCGTAAGTTTTTGTTAACTATTTCTTTTGATTTCATGTGTTCATTAGAGCTATTGAATTAAAATGTATACCAAAGTAGTAGTGGATTGTTTGGTGAAGCACACCATATCTATTTTCTTATTACAGGACTTATTTAGCATTTTAAAACTAGGAATATATGCAAAGTAAGTGATATGGAGAAAGATATGGTCAAAAAGGATAAATTGCCCTCCAAAAATTTGCAATTATCCTTCTTCATAAATAATGTAAAAGTAAAAAGAAGTATATTCACAATGTCGTTTGATTAAATTTTTATAAGAACCCATTTTGTTCCTTAATTGTAATAATCCCTATATTAAATATTAATTTTGCCGATTGTCTATGATTGGGTTATATGAAAATTCTTCTCCCCTAATGATCTACGTTTTTTAGTCAAACACTATTATTTCAGTGAACTAATTAGTAGAGAGAAACCCAAATAACGCGCTGAAACAATGGGGATTGTTTGCTCATGCACCAAAACAGTATAAATCACTGTCGTAAGTTTTTGTTAACTATTTCTTTTGAATTCATGTGTTCATTAGAGCTATTGAATTAAAATTTATACCAAAGTAGTAGTGGATTGTTTGGTGAAGCACACCATATCTATTTTCTTATTACAGTACGTATTTAGCATTTTAAATCTAGGAATATATGCAAAGTAAGTGATATGGAGAAAGATATGGTCAAAAAGGACAAATTGCCCTCCAAAAACTGCTTTTATCCTTCTTCGTAAATAATGTAAAAGTAAAAAGACTTATAAGTATATTCACTATGTCATTTGATTAAATTTTTATAAGAACCCATTTTGTTCCTTAATTGTAATAGTCCCTATATTTTATAGTAGATTTTGTAGATTGTCCATGATTGGGTTATATGAAAATTCTTCTCCCCTTATGATCTACGTTTTTTAGTCAAACACTGTTATTTCAGCTTAGAGCTTAAAAAGATGATCTACTCTACTTATGTTTTGTGAGGATGTGTGGTATTACAAACCATAAAACACAAACAGAACTTAATCCATCTCACTACCCACATGTTCTGTTTCAGTTCCTTTTGGAAGGGAAAAAGTGGTAACTATTGCACTTTATTAAACTTTCTCCTCCTTTCAAGTTACATTCCAACTCTTAAAGTTTCTCGATTGATGTAGTAAAATGCCTCTTTTGTTTATATTGTGGTTGAACTTTATTGGAAAATGCTCAAGTATTTTTCCTTTGGATTTTATTTTTTTTGGGTTTAGAATATTGATAGTCGTGAATTTATTTTCTACTTATTATACGAGTTAAAATTTGGGAAAATTTAACATTCTCTGATACATAATTTTCAAGTAGCTGTACAATTTTCAATGGTTCAAAATACAACATTCAAAGTGACCGTTGATATTTTTCCTTTGCCTTAGTTTGGTTTAGAACATTTGACATTAGTAGTCGTAAATTTATCTTCTACTTATTACACGAGTTCAAATTTTGGGAAAATTTAACATTTTCTGATACATAATTTTCAACCATTCCTCAATGTTATAACTCAAGCTCCTTACATGTGGAGGGTAAGAAGAAATACTATTCTAGCCAACATTTTATTTTGTAGTTTACTTAACAACCTCTTGATTCATACTTAGGAAGTAAAGCAACATCTCTTACGCAACAACATATTTGGGAACCACATTTGGGACTGAAATTGGTGAATCGTCGAATTTTTCCTCTCTTTTTTAATAATAATATTTGGTATTGTTATCCCAACTTCAAAACCCCTTTTTCCCTATTTCATTTTGCTTTTTTCTCCAAGAAGAAGCAAGTTTGTTGAAGCCGTGGAAAATGCTTCTCTAGAAGTAAAAGGCTGGTGCTTTGCATTTTGCAGAGCTGTTATTGGTATATCTTAGTTCTTTCTCTAAATACAATGGCTAGAAGTGTGGCATGTACTTTCTTGGTAGTTTTCCCCTTTTATCTATTTTATTTATTTCTCTTTTAAAGTCAAAGTATGTTAATTTGTTCTTTAAACACACGTTTGCTGCTGATGACCATACAACATATGCACAAAAGCCAAGGTTTTTCCTCGACCACTTATGAGTGATTGTTTAAAATATTGTGAGCGCTTTGACTAACTTTTTCACACCTTTTGGAAAATACAATTCATTTTCATACTTTAAAAACCTTATGTAAAAGGCTCTAATTTGTACTATCTTGAAAATTCACTTTTTTTAAAAGTGATGAATATAAAAGCTAAACTATTGGTTAGTAATAATACTTTGGCTAAATATACTTGAATCGAAGACTTATATTTTTTGATGTTCTTTTCCACTTACTTGAATTGTATCTATTACACAACATATAAGGCATAGTGCTATTAGTCTTAAATAAACATATTTTTCCTGGTGACCTTCATGATTCTTTCAAGCAGAAGTAAAATGTTTCTACAACAGTCCATGCATCAATATTTAAGTTATATTTGAAAATGTTAAATATTTGAATGTTATGTTTATAGTTCATCATTTTCTACTTTAACCTACAAAAAGAACACTGTAAAACATACAAGTTTTTCACATAGGATGGATGAGTTTGTCCAACAATGTTCTTAGACTCACGAACTAACAAATAATTAAAATAATAGTTATTGCATGTTTTTCTTTTTATTATTTATTATTTTTATGTTAGAGGCGTGATGGAGATATTTGGAATGAAAGCAACGCTTGAGTTAACTTATGGTATAGAGTTTGAAGAGCAAAACCATGAGATAGTACTAACTTTAAGTTAGTTCGTTTGGGCAGGTTAGCATGGACACACTTATTGTAGCTGATGAATATGGAGGTCATCAAATAACTCCTGATGGCCAAATCTCTCCATTAGAGCCAGCACTATTCCACATGACCATCGACCATCTATCCCAAGAACGCTTGCTAAGCCAATTGCATCGTGTCATTCATGATGAGGCTATTCAAGGCCACGCTCGACGGAAAATCACTATCCTATATCGGCTAGATGCGTTACATCGTGAGATTGAGGACACGATCTGCAAGGTTCGGAACTGCCGGATCTACGACGAGGCTGAGCACAAAATACATATGGAAGGACATGAACCAATCATACCTCCTGCCCCAGGGCCAGTAAATATCGCACCAATTATAGCCCCAGAATTCATACCTGTCCCACCAATCATACCTGCCCCAACAGTGATACCTGCTCCACCAATCATACCTACACATGTACCCGTACCAGGACCCACTGTCGTAGGTAACAATTTACAATTTGTGGACCTCGACCTAGAAGATGAGATGGAAGATCCAGATGAGGATTCTGAGGATGATCCTGAGGAGGAACCCATAGAGGTAGAAAGCGATGAGGAGCCCGGTGTGAAACTTAACGGGTGGTCGGATGATGAAGAGGACCCCGAGGTCTCACCAATTATAGCCCCAGCATTCATACCTATCCCACCAATCATACCTGCCCCAGCAGTGATACCTGTCCCACCAATCATACCCACACATGTACCCATACCAGGACCTACTGCTGTAGGTAACAATTTACCATTTGTGGACCTCGACCCAGAAGATGAGATGGAGGATCCAGATGAGGATTCCGAGGATGATCATGAGGAGGAACCAATGGATGTAGGAAGCGACGAGGAGCCCGATGTGACCCTTAACGGGTGGTTGGAAGATGAAGAGGACCCCGAGGTCTCACCAATTATAACCCCAACATTCATACCTATCCCACCAAACAAACTTGCCCCAGCAGTGATACCTGGACCACCAATCATACCCACACATGTACCTGTACCAAGATCTACTGCTATAGGTAATAATTTAGCATTTGTGGACCTCGACCCAGAAGATGAGATGGACGATCCAGATGAGGATTCTGAGGTTGATCCTGAGGAGGAACCCATGGAGGTAGGAAGTGACGAGGAGCCTGATGAGAACATTAACGGGTGGTTGGAAGATGAAGAGGAACCCGATGAGGATTTTGGGTATTTGATAGAGGAGAATGAAGATCCTGGACAATGGATTGAGGCGATGTTTGAGGACGACCCAAATGGAGTAGCCGACAAAGAGATAATAGATTTGGTCTCCAATGATCCTGAGGGCTCTGCTGATGATTCAGACTAAGATTCTAGAAGAGCACATGTCGGGTAGATGTCTTAAGGAGACGAGTATTAGTAGTACTTCCCCCACCCCCACCACTTTTCTTTTGTCCCCCCTCTTTTTGAATAATTATTTATGTTACCTAGAGGTTGGGAATGTTATCCTTCATTTTGAATTTGGTTTGATATTAGATCAGTACTGCTTTAATGATAAAAAAAAAAAACAATTAACAATCATATGTTGCATTTGAGCAATCAAGTTTATGGTTTTCCACTACATAACAAATGTTAAAAAATGTAGTTCGATACAATTTTTACCCTTATCTATATTTAGATCTCTGCAATATGAGATCAATTTGTTTTAGATGGGTTCTTGTGTTGGGACAAATTCTTATGAGCAATCTGGGATCATTGTTCCACATGTGAGAGTATCTTTTCCCTAATTTACCTGTTTAGAATACATTTAGTTTTGTTTGAAGGATAAAAAGGCAAAAAAAATAAAAATAAAACCCTAAATACAATTTTGCCTAGACACGTAATAGAATTGTAGTTTTGGGGAAAGAAATTAAAAATAGCTTTGTATTAGGGGGAGTGGGATTGTTTTAAACAAAATATTTTTTTAAATAAAGACCAAAAGGAAAGGAACATTAGTTTTTGGATAAAATATTTGTAAGCTGAACACAGTTTGGGTTGGAAATTGTTTGGCGTCAAAATCATAAAATATAAATAAACAAAATCTTATAAGTTAAAAAAAAAAAAAAAACGAATTCATTTGGCTGCTGAGACCTGACCCTGTTTTTTTTCCCCCCCAAGGTATTGACATAATTAAGTCGTCAAGCATTTGTGAGTTAGTGCTACCCATAAATAATAAGGAATGTTCAACTAAAACAACATTTGGTATTACGCTTAGATTTGTGTAGGATTCTGCTTTGTTGAATCTAATTCTTATTCAAAGATTGGAATGAAATGTCATAACTACTAAATGGTACAAAATGAAAATAGATTCAAACTGAAAATTGTTTACAATTCCTCCCAACCCCCCTCCCTTCCCCCGTATAACCTATTTGAGAACTAAAATTGATTTCTTTTTAAAATCTTAAAGTTTATGATTAAAGAAATAGCTTATATCTTACTTAAGAATAGCAGTTAATATTAAACATCTTCCCTCTTTATCTTTGAAAGAAAACGAAGAGACTGCTATTATATTTGAAAGAAACCAAAACGTAGAATATTTATATACTGTGATAATTCTTTGGCAGTGGGAATGGGATTGTGAAGGTGTCAGGGTCTCATACTAATGAGTTAGTATCAGTATGTCTTTAGGAATTGTTCTCAGCCAACAATCTTTATAATTTTATCATTATCCAAAAAACAACTTTTATAAGTTTTGTTCTTCAAACTCAAGGAAAAAAATAAACTTATCTTCCATTTGTGCCTTCATCTCTTCGGAACTAAAATTCAATGGGGCAATGAACGTTGCATCATAATATTTTCATTGGTTTTGATTTACTATTATTTTTTGATGAGCCAAATATAAACGGAAAAGATAATTCAGCAATTTACCTTTGTTCATTTGTATGCTATTTGCGTCTATTTGTTGTGAATAATGCTATGCTTCTCAAATTTTATTGCTAATTTTGTTGTACAATACATTGGTAGTGGGATTACTCTCATCCTACATAATGATAGTAAGGCTAAATGTTTGGTTCTAAATATTATGTCGCCAACACTCGATATGATAGCTTCACTAAAAAATAAAACACAGTTTCAACTTCTGCCTTGATTAGTTGTCATTTTGATCAAGTAATTTTACGCAAACATATGATATGATATGATTTGGGGATGTATTGCCAATAAAGGACATGTAGAAGTTGAGAATTAGCTTGCTACAGAAACAAACATGGATTCCTGCAAAAATGCAAGGTTATTGAGACGAGTAATAAGATCACGAAAGAGAAACAGAGATCAGATAGGCCACTCTGATCTTTTGGAAAGGTCTGATGTTAGACAATCCCTACCAATCAGTACTTCTACTACACCTACAGCCATTAATGTGGATGACATGGATGTTGTCTTTGAGTCCTACGACCCGGTTCCACATGAAACAAGATCAGATGATACAAGTAATTTTCAATCGTTTGTTCAATCAAATCGTGTCCCTCCTCAAGACGAAGGCAAGTTACATAATTCTATGTATGTTACATAAATTATTTCTACTCCATTAAATCATTCGTATTATTAACTGTATACTAATTTGGAAGAACTGAAACTCCATACACTTCTCTACCCAACAGGTACTTCATATATACATCCTTCAACTGTATCGGAAATTAATTGTCAACAAAATAATGCCAACCTCCCGAGGACGAGTAAGTTAACCTTGATTCTTTAAACCAACATTATAATTGAATATTTATATTAATTGGAATTCTCATTGGTTGTTTTGTTATTTTCATGAGTGTTACAAATGTATAGGATATTTTTTACTATTATTGCATTCACTATAGATATGAAATCTTCGTTACAGTCATATTCTAATGTTTTTATAGCTAAATTAATTTACACTACATTAAATTCAACCAATACATTCTAAGTTGCGAGAAAATGTACTGATTTATCATTTACATTTTATTGCAAAACTTTGGGTTTCATATATGGATAAGGCTATCATGCCGTCAAAATTTGTGAACAACCTTTATTGTTAAATTAGTGTGCATTTTTGAAAGTTTTCATATTATTGATGTTTGTTATGTACTCCTTCTACCCATAACATTAACGATTTTCAAAAGGAACAAAATGTTGACATTTTGACTATGTATCACTAGGGAAATTCTTTGAACCATGGAACCTTGGGCAAGCTATGCATATATGTGTCCATTGCAGAGCAAAGCTATGGTATGAGGAGAGGACACTAAAATCCCAAAGACCTAGAATTCCAAAATTTTCGTTGTGCTGTTCCGAAGGAAAAGTCGTTTTGCCATTGTTAAAAAGGCCTCCAAATTATCTACAAGTGTTAATGGATTACAATGGCGGTCGTAGGTCCACAAGATTTCGAGCTTCTATCAGGACATATAACTGCAGCTTCGCATTTACGTCTATTGGTGGACACATTGATCATGGGATAAACAATGGCCGTTCAGCTTATGTATTCAGAATAAATGGCCAAAATCACCACAAAATTGGTTCATTACTACCACTAGAGGGTAGCCGACCAAAATTCGCACAACTGTATATTTACGACACAGAAAATGAAATCAGGAATCGTATTCAGGCTGTTACAAGAGGCCAAGGGCAAGAAGTTCTACAAGCTGACATTATAGATGGACTCATACGGATGTTGGACGAGTACAACCCTTTGGCGAGGACATTTCGGGCGGCTCGTGATAGATTCGATGAATCTGCAATTCCTATTGTCAGCGTCAGACTTATTGGATCAAGGGATACTGATGGGAGGCGCTACAACTTGCCAACTGCTTCGGAGGTTGCTGCTGTGGTTGTAGGAGATTTTAATATTGAAAATACTGAACGTGACATCATCGTTGATAGACATTCTGGGGGCTTGCAAAGGATAAGTGAACTCCACCCGAGCTTTATGGCAATGCAGTATCCGTTGTTGTTCCCATACGGAGAAGATGGATTTCGACTAGGTATTAAAAAAAGACTTCCTAATGGTGGAAGTGCAAGCCGTGATAGTATAACAATGAGGGAGTTTTATGCCTTCAGATTGCAGCAAAGGTCAAATGAGGGGCAAACTTTAGTACGTGATGGCCGATTGTTCCAACAATACATAGTTGATTGCTACACATGTATAGAGGAAACACGGCTTGCATGGGTACGAAGAAACCAATCCAAATTACGGGCAGAATTGTATAGCGGTTTGAAGGATGCAATTTTGAGGGGAGACACTGATGCGTCAAATGTAGGCAAACGAGTCATACTACCTCCTACTTTCACCGGCGGACCGAGGTACATGGTGCAGAACTACCACGATGCGATGGCAATTTGTAGAACCACAGGTTTTCCTGATTTATTCATAACATTTACTTGCAATCCCAAGTGGCCTGAAATTAAGGCTTTTCTTAATGATGACATACCTGGGCAAGGACCTGAAGATAGACCTGATGTAGTGGATAGAGTTTTCAAGATTAAACTTGACGAAATGCTTAATGATTTAAAGAAAAACCACCTGTTCGGAAGAGTTGTTGGAAGTAAGTCCTTTGTAGGTTTTTTACAACTCAACATACTTCCCAATTCTACCACATTCCTCTGATACATAGTATTTGGATTGTAGTGCTTTTACGTTTTTAGTCAAACATCTATACTTTCGATTCATTAAATTGGATTTTAATTTATGTTGCATTTTTTTAAAATTTCAGTTGTGTACACGATTGAATTCCAAAAGCGCGGTCTCCCTCATGCTCACATTCTAATTTTCCTACATCCGGATGACAAATACCCTACACCAGCCCATATTGATAGCATCATATCTGCAGAAATTCCAGATTCAACTGTAGATCCTGTTGCTTTTGAGGCTATAAAACAGTTCATGATCCATGGTCCGTGTGGTAGCCAAAATTATAATTCACCCTGCATGGTTGATAGAAAATGCTCTAAGCATTTTCCCAAAAAACTTAATGCAACAACCACAATTGATGAAGAAGGATATCCAGTGTACAGGAGAAGAGATGATGGAAGAACAATAGAGAAAGGAGGAGTGTTATTGGACAATCAATACGTAGTTCCACACAATGTCGATTTGTTAGTGAAGTATCAAGCGCACATCAATGTCGAGTGGTGCAACCGTTCAAGAGCCATCAAATATTTATTCAAGTACATAAACAAGGGCGTTGACAGGGGTATTTTAGTATTTGAAAATGATGACTCTGTTCCTTTGGCTGATAGATCTCGAGACAATACGCATATAGATGAGGTTAAGCGATTCTTGGACTGCCGTTATATCTCGGCAACAGAGGCATGTTGGAGAATATTTGATTTTGATATTCACTACCATCAACCAAGTGTTGAACGCTTGACTTTCCATCTCCCAAATGAACAGAGTATCACATATCCTGATTCATCCAACCTTGAAGGCGTTGTTAATCGCAGCGGAATTGAATGCACGATGTTTACTGAATGGATGAAAATCAATCAGGTAGATGAGGCAGCAAGAAACCTCACCTACGCCGAATTTCCGACTCAATTTGTTTGGCATAAAGATGTAAAACAATGGCGTAGAAGAAAGTCAGGGAAATGCATTGGTAGAATATACAATGCACACCCTACAAGTGGTGAGAGATTTTACCTGAGATTGCTACTAAATGTTGTACGTGGTCCCAGAAGCTTTGAAGAAATCAGAACTGTCAACAATATTATATACCCAACGTTTAAGGAAGCATGTCATGCACTTGGACTTTTGGACTCGGATGGTGAGTGGAGTGATGCACTCAATGAAGCTGCAAATTGGGCATCAGGGTTCCAACTTCGAGAGCTATTCGTCACCCTCCTTTTATTTTGTGAGGTGTCAGAGCCACACAAACTCTGGGAAAATAATTGGATAATACTTTCTGAGGATATAGTCCATATACAGAGACGTGCCTTGCAACTCCCGAACCTACATCTATCTGAAAATCAGATACGAAATCATGCACTATTTGAAATTGAGAAGTTGCTGGTTAAGCATGGTCGGAGTTTGAAGGACTTTCAATCCATGCAGTATCCTGACATGAGCCTTATACAACAGTCACAAAATAGGTTGTTACAAGAAGAATTATCGTACAATGTTACTGAATTGTGCAACGAACATGCTCAACTACATGCTGGACTCAACGATGAACAAAGAAATGCGTACAACAGTGTAATGGATGCTGTTTCAAATAAAAAAAACCGTGTGTTTTTTGTATATGGCAGTGGTGGTACAGGGAAAACATATCTGTACAAAACACTTTTAGCTGCTGTGAGATCTGAGAAGAAAATAGCTTTGGCTGTTGCGTCATCCGGTATTGCTGCACTACTATTACCAGGAGGGAGAACTGCACACTCAAGATTCAAAATTCCAATAAACATCAATAAGACATCTGTATGTGACATCAAACCTGGTACTCAGGCTGCTGAATTGATGCTTAAAACGGATTTGATAATATGGGATGAGGCACCGATGGCTCATAGACATTGTTACGAGGCTGTCGATCGTACATTGAAGGACTTGCTACATGGTGTGGACCCACAAAATGAACACAAACCGTTCGGTGGTAAAGTTATAGTCTTGGGTGGTGACTTCCGCCAAATCCTCCCGGTTGTTCGTAATGGAAAAAGAGAAGAAACTGTTGCCGCAACACTAAATAGATCATCTTTGTGGCCTGCATGTGATGTTTTTGAACTAACAAACAACATGAGGCTTAGAAGTCGCGATGAAACTTCTGCACATGATCAGAAACTGATTGAATTTAGAAATTGGGTTCTCAAGATTGGCGACGGAGATATCGGAATTGGAGATGGGGACTACACAGTCAAACTTCCTGATGATGTTATTGTTCCAAATGGACCAGATCCCATTGGAGATATTGTTGCCATCGTATATGACAATTTGTCGATAAATATCTCAGATTCAAAGTACCTGAAAGAGAGAGCAATCTTGGCACCAACAAATGATATAGTAGACAAAATTAATGATCGTATCATTGAGACGTTTGATTGTGAAGAAAGGGTTTACTTAAGTGCAGATTCCGTTTGCAAAACTTCACCCAATGCTTTTGACCAGGATGTCTTATATCCGGTCGAATTTTTAAATTGCTTGAAATTTCCAGGCATTCCTAATCATGCACTGCAGCTAAAAGTTGGGATACCCATTATGCTTCTCAGAAATTTAAACCAGGCCAATGGTCTTTGTAATGGAACACGTTTGATAATAACACATCTTGCAACTTGGGTTATTCAAGCAAAGATAATTAGCGGTAGCAACATCGGATCAACTGTTATCATCCCAAGAATTGTTCTCTCTCCAACTGACAGCAAGTGGCCTTTTACTATGAAGAGGAGGCAATTCCCAGTGGCCGTCTGCTTTGCAATGACAATAAATAAGAGTCAAGGACAATCGTTAAAAAAAGTGGGTTTGTACTTACCTCGACCAGTGTTCACTCATGGACAGTTATATGTTGCTGTATCGCGGGTTACCAGCAGAGGAGGACTAAAAGTGTTGCCAACAAATGATGCATTGATAAATGAAAATGCTACATTGAACATTGTCTACAAGGAAATATTTGCAGAACTTCCTACTAAGAATTCACAGTAGAAATCAGAAAAAAAAAACACCAGAAAAAGAACAAGGAAAACAATAAAGAATTCGTACTTTATTATGTTCACATTTGTTTAATAAATAAATTCTTCCTTATCCTTCTCTACTTTTTAATAAAATACAAGTGTGGATATAACATTGTGGTGATGATTATATTTTAAAGAACTTTTAATACATTCACCTTAATGGTTATTTTTGCAGGAAGCTAACAACTAGAGGACAAAATGGAGTACAACTTACTAAAAGATCTAACAGAGGAAACTATCACATGGAATGTGTTGGTTCGCGTTACCAGTATGTGGGATGCAACGAATTTCAAGAACAACAATGAATTGATTAGCTTAGAAATGATATGCATTGACCAGGAGGTAAGACCTAAACAAAAATCTACATGATTTGAAAAAGGAATTCGATGTCTATATAGATAATTATTCATTGTTCAACTAAACTTGTCACAGGGAAATGACATACATGCTGTAATACGAAAAAACCTTGTAAAAAGATTTCGGCCAATGATAAAGGAAGGGGATATTTATACAATCTCAAAGTTTATGGTCACAAAAAGCAATGAAACCTTCAACCCAAGTCGAAATGAACTGAAAATCGTTTTTATCCTGACAACATCTGTTGAGAAGTTCAATGGAACGGATGCCTACATCCCACGTTACAAGTTCAATTTTCCAGATTACATTGAGTTGACAAGTCGAGTGAATAACAATATGTATTTGTCTGGTCAGCTACACACCTTCATCTTTATTTACCACTTATCTTATTGCACCTTATTATTTCCACAAATTCAATTATTCTATAACAAACATTCACCCAAAAAACTTGAACTATACCTCCTCTTGCAGATGTTATAGGAAAAGTGTTGGCAGTTGGTTCGATAGAAACTATAGGAGTTGGATCTTCATCAGTTGCCAGGAGGAATGTGGAAATTGTACTAGCTGAGTACGTTAAAAATCATTGTAGTAATATCTTTTCATTGCTGTCTAACTTCTCACAAACGAAACCCATTCTCTTTTAACCAGGGGTGCAAAGATCAAAGTTACTCTTTGGGGAAATGCTGCTGCCAAAGTTGACCAGCTGTCGCTAATATCTTGAGTCGGCCCATTTATTATGGTTGTAACATCTACAACTGTAAAAACTTTTAGAGGTAAGATTTGTTTTTTCGCTAAAACAATAATACCAAAAGCTACAATTCAAATCGTTTTACAACTATATTCATATTTATTGCAGGTGAATACTCCATTTCCTCTACAAGTGCAACTAAAGTATATATAAATCCCGAAATACCTGAGAAAGAAACTTTTCTTAACAGGTAAAACTCAACAAATCAGTGCTTACATTAAATAATTCAATTTCTCAAATAATCTCAATCTTACACGTGAATTACTTCTTTAACACAGCGACTTCTTCCTCACTGCCGAAAACATCAAGGAGATTCCAACACAGCAAAACAATGGAAAATCCATTGAAGAAATAAAGTCTGAAAATAGAAAAACAATTGCTGAAATTAAGGAATTGGAATACGACTCTGGAAAAAAGGTAAAAATTACATACAAATGATTGATTTACAAACTTTCACACTCTTCAACTACAGAAAAATTAACAAATACTATCCAGGAGATTATTTGCACATGCACAGCCATGATAACAGAAATCGAGACAACTTTTGGATGGTGCTACACTGCATGTCAACTATGTCGGAAGAAAGTTACGCCCAAAGGAACATCTTTGTGGTGTCACAAATGCAAAGTCGAACCTCGCTATCCAATTCAAAGGTAATCCTTCTTTCATAGCTTCCATTAATGTGTCAAAACATTCCTACATATTCACGAAACAATATTAATAATAAAATCATAGTACTAACAACTATTATTCAACTATTTGGTAGATATACAAAAAAAAAAAAAATAATAAATTTGAACGCTACGTTGGTAATTTACACACAACCTGTGAAGTAGATAAATCACTGTAACTAAATTTAATACCACATATTCTATTCCTATCGAAGAATAGTAAAATCATATCATTACGTATTGTTAAGTAATTATATAAAAACATGGACACTTTTAAAATAACAATACAACCTCAAATGACCTATGCAATGGATAAAATAGAAAAATATTCATTTCTCTGCTTCATAGTTATGAAAAAGTTGTTGCAACAAATTACAGGTACAAACTTCAAGTGCAAGTAAAGGATACAACAGGGACTGCCTCCTTTGTACTATTCGATAAAGACTGTGAGCAACTGTTTGCAAAAACAGCTAGAGATCTTCTAATTACTGATGTAAGTTAAAAATATGACATTCTGATTATTATTTATGTAAATAACAATATCCACAACATATAACATAAACCATTACACCCCTACTTAAAATCTTTTTTATCCAGGGATTTGACCCTACAGAGTTGCCTCCAATAATGAACTACATTGTTGGAAAGACCTATATCTTCCAACTAAAGATAAATGATTACAATCTCCACCATGGCTCGAATAATTATACTGTTACTAGGATCTTCAGTGGGGATGATATGACTGCAACAAACTTGCAACTTCAGCAGGAAACAATGGTATGTATAACCGAAAAAAACACACATGCTTTTTCATTTAATAACAACACATTTATACAGTTTATAATTTTGTTCATTCCAGAAAAAACACACAAACACTGAACTCCTACTTTATTTAGGAAAAACCTGGGAGTGGAATGAAAACAAGATCTCCTACAAATGATGGAATTAGCCGGATTGGAGAAAAGAGACAAGACACCACAAGCCAAACTCCTATACGGGAAGATGAAGATGACACAAACCCTATAAATGATCACAAGGAAGATGGAATGCTAAAAGCACAACCAAGCAAAGGGAAGAGAAGGAAACTGATCATAGGAGGATCTCCATAGCTTTAATCACATAAACAAAGATTTGGAAATAATAGTATTATAAACAATGAAACAAATAAACAAACTTAATCCTATTCAATGATCGCATGTTATAAGTTTCAGTAAAATCTTCAACTTACTAGAATTGTGTAATAAAATGGATATTTGGTGATATTAACTTCGATTTTGGTATGCACTTTAGGTGTTTGAAAATTGGATGCTTACAAGTTAAAATGTGTTATGAATTGTTACTGTTCTATGTTTCTTTAGATGTTTCTTTAAAAGGTGCTTTGGGTGTTTTTGTCTCTGAGTGCTTTTGCAATTTTACTACTCGTGCTGAAATCTTTTATTTTGTTCTTTGCTGTACTTCTTACTGTATGTTGGTTTTGGATCTTTTCATTGCAAATCAATATGTGTATACAATAATGTTTTGTTCCCTAAATGCCCCACTTCATTTTTATTAGAGGATATTAAACTGGTGAATGGGATCAGGTGTCACATTTGGAATAAAAACTTCAGCAACAATAGCATTACTCATGTGTACGCAATGAATTTATGTTTCTTCCATTCGTTTCAACTTTTACAGCACTCTAAATGTCTATTACTTGCAAAACCCCAAATGGACCAAAGAATTGATCGTTTTGTCAGATTGTCACATGCTTTTTAAACTTAAAAAGTAGACAATATACTAAAATCAGAATTTATTGCAAGGTACACTTCCAATATAATTAATTATTATTAACTGCAAATTACAAGACTGTGCCCTGTTACTTTCCTACTGTGCTATTATGCGTCTTTTTTTTTTGGCGTCTCTTTGTTTACACGGAGAAGGAAAAAATGGCCAAATATGAATTGTTTGTTTGTAACATTTTATATATGATTTTACTAACAAAGACGTACCCCGCGCATTGCGCGGGTACTATGCTAGTATATAGATAGAGATGAACTTAGATTTTTCATAACTTCTAACCTAAATTCAAGAAAGGAGGCCATAGGGAGATTTTGGGAGCTTAGAGCTTTGCGACGCCAAACGATGACCTTCCGTCAGTCTGTTTTCTCCTAGATTTCATATTCGAGCTCCTCGAGGTAAGAGCTTCGTTTTGATACCTATTAGGGCCTGTTTGGCTAAGTTTTCCGAAAAGTTATTTTCTAGAATTTTTCATAAAAGTTGATAAATGGAATTTTGATCCATAGGAATTGTACTAGACGGACTTCTGCACGTTCTTTGTGCACGGGTTTTCTTCAGATTGAATTATAGGAGCGTTATTTGGAGGTGAGTGATTCAACTATGTTTTTGGAATGGTTTCTTGACATGTATTCATGTTTTGTGTGAATAGCATGTATTAATTCTTAGAGATATATTGTATAGTTCATATTGGGCATTTATATTGATAAGTAGGCTCAATAGCACGGTGATATGTTTTGATTACCGCGAGTATGGTGATATGTATTTGAGCATGTTAAGTTGCTTATTTGGGTCAGAAGGAGCACGTGGTCACCGTGCCATTTTGTGGAGCCGATATAGGCATTAAGGTCGCACGATTGAAGAGAAGAATTATGGGTCTTACCCTTTCGCGTGGACTTATTGGCGAGGAGTCGCGGATTGGGAGTATGGACGGGCACGTGAGTCTCCGGCGACTAGTATGAAATGTAGAGATGTGAATACGGACATGTTTATCATTCATGTGCATATGTTGTTTTATTCACTAAGCGTTAGCTTAAACAAATCGAAATATCTGTGGTTATTTAAATAACCATTTCAGGTGTAAATGCTGGCGAGGAATTGGAGAAGTGAGTACGTGGGTTGGGAGTTCTTTTGGAAGGCAACTTGAACGTTAATCTTGTAGTTTTGGGACAATAGGAATGTTGTAATAAATTTTTTTATGGTTTTTAGTTATGTTTAACTTGGTATGTTAGAATGAATCTAAAATGTTGTAATAGTTAGTAACATGTTGTAACTGTGCTTCGGTAATATGTTAATACAGTTGGAATTGCTTTGGAGTACTTTTGGAAGTGTGTGTTTGATCGCCGTTCGCATTCAAAAGCTTTTAAACTTAGAAAACTCTGCAGAATGAGAAGCTGCCATAAATCAGTCGACTGGTTGAGAAAACAGTCGACTGGAGCCTCCTTTTCAGCAACTCTCTGCATTGTTTTATAGGAGATCAGTCGACTGGGTCTCCGACACAGTCGACTGGATCATGGTTTTCAAAAGTGATATTTTGGCCAGGTCAAACTTCAGTCGACCGGACTTTATCAGTCGACTGAAAATTTGAAGCCCCAGTCGACTGGGTGTAGAAAGCAGTCGACTGGATGGTGTTTTAAAACCCAACTTTCTGTTGGACCAGGATCAGTCGACTGGGTCTGAGGATCAGTCGACTGGACGAATAGTTTTCAAAAATGACTTGTTTATTCCGTTGCGTGTGTTCTTCAAACTATTTTTTGGGAACGTTAATGAATTGGTTTAGCCTCGGTGGCGTGCCACGGGCTCCGGTTCCGCTATTGTGGGACCGGGCTGTGACATCAGTCGACTGAAGTCCTGAAAACCAAATAGAAAAGCCTTTTAAAACAGGGGTCCAGTCAACTGATGCCTCGGTCCAGTCGACTGTTTTATAGCAGCAGGCCCTTTCTGCAGAATTTCCAAGTTTAAAAGTTTTCTGAATCAACCAAGGACCAAACACACACTCCAAACTCACACCAAAGTGATCTTAACTGGACTATAATATTACAAAACCATGATTACAGGAGGTTTCTATCTATTACAACATCATTAATCCGTTCTACGATTCTAAGTTAAACATAGTTAAAAGTCATAACGATTCTTATTACAACAAGTCAATTAAAAAACGACATGAACTCCTAAACCCATGTGCTCACTTCTGCGATTCCTCGCCAGCATTAATACCTGCAATGATTATTTGAATAATCACACATATTCGATTTGTTTAAGCTAACACTTAGTGAATAAAACAACCAATGTACATGAATGATAAACATGCTCGCATTCATATCTCTACATTTCATACTAGTCTCCGGAGTCTCACGTGTACGTTCCATACTCCTAATCTGCGACTCCTCGCCAGTAAGTTCACGCGAAAAGGTAAGACCCACGATTTTTTTCTTCAATCATGCGACCTTAATGCCTATATCAATTCCACAAAATGACTTAGTAACCACGTGCTCCTTTGACTCAAATAACAACTAAACATGTTTAAATCACGCATCACCATGCTTTCGATAATCAAAACATTTGCCGTCCTATTGGGCCTACTTATCAATATAATCGCCCAATATGAACTACACAATATATATCTAGAATCTAACACATGCTTTTCATATCAAACATGAATACACGTCAAGAAATCATTCCAAAATAAAAGGTTGAATCACTCACCTCTGAATAATGCTTCAATCCAAAGAAAATCCGTGCACAAAGAACATGCAGAAGTTCGTCTAGAATAATTCCTATTGATTAGAAATCCAATTATCATCTTTTATGAAAAATTCTGCAAAATAACTTTTCAAAAAACTTAGCCAAACAAGGGTTAATAGGTATCAAAACGACGGCCTTACCTCGAGGAGTTTGAATACGAAATTTGGTGAAAAACCAACGAACGAATGGTCGTCATTTGGCGTCGAGAAGCTCTAAGCAAATCGAATCTCCCTTTGGCCTCTTTCTTGAAACTTAGGCTAAACTTTATGAAAATATCAAGATCATCTCTATCTATATATAGGCAACACTTTTGAAAATTGTGTTTACCTCCCCGTAAGTTTTCAAAACTCCTAATCAGTCTCTGAAACTTTCTACACAGCTAATTCATAGCTTTACAAGTGAAACCTCAAAATTATAAAAGTTTCCGACTAAGTTCCGTTTGGTTGCTAAAACGCAAGTTTCTACATGACTTTACCGATGTTGCTAATTAGCCTACCAAATTAATAGCGTGTTAATTCGTCCTCACCAGGATACTAAAATGAACAACATAAATATATTCTAAACCAGAAAATAATACATATAGTGAAATACACAGGTAAACATTTATTTTCAAATAAACATTTAAGGTATTCAACAAAGAACGTCCCATACTCGAAGAGACTTCACAACATCAAAACACAGAGGGTTCTCTAACACTGTCACGCCCCGACGTAGCATAAATAAGGAAAGCGTTTAATTTCCTTTATGGACCCGTAGGTCGCGACAGTTTGAAGGATCGATTCCGTCCCAAACGTCGAACAACAAAACATAATAATCAGAGTAAAGCAATCAAGGCTTACAAAAATATTTCTAACTTATTACATCTTATAATACGGGGTCAACTAAGGCACAGACCGCCTTAAAACAAAACAATAACTTAGTGTCTGTTACAGTCATCCTTAAAACAAAATAGTTAAAAACTTAAACATGGAAACTTAAATCATATATTTAATGAACAATTCTCTTATTCCAAAAGCAGCCATTCTCAATTCGCATAGTCGTATGATTCCTCCTGGTTATAACCTGAAAAGCCTGAACACGAATGTCCAAGACGCATCAACGTCGTTAGCTTCAAGAAGCTGGTGAGTATTAAAAACATGACTTTGAATGTAAAACATACCCATTTACCTTTTTCCATTATCAGTTTGTAACATCAATAGTTAAACCGCAGAAAGAATTCATTTATAAAACAACAAGGAATATATAAAAAAAGTCGTTCATTCATAAAAACAGATACGCGTGTAATGAGACAATGCACCACACTCATCTTGCCGACTCTTTTCTCTCGACAGCCACAACAACCCACTATCTTACTCCTGGTATCTTTGAAACACTAAGATAGCCACACTTTAGCAACGGGGCGCCAGGGAGTGTCCAGTTTGCCTCACACTTTGGTCCGGGGTACCAGGGAGTGTCCAATGCCTCACACTTTGAATACCCTAACCGCCATGCAAATACCGGGGCAACCCCTCACGCAGTATCCAGACTCGAGTATCAGGGAGTGTCCGTAGGCCACACTTTAGCACTTCCATGGGTGCCAGGGAATGTCCGAGTTCGGCGTCACACACTTTAACGCTTCCATGGGCGTCAGGGAGTGTCCATGTTTGCCACCGTCGCATTTCAAAGATACCCTCTCCACAAACTCAACCACAACCACAACCACAACCACAAACTACAACCACAACCACAAACCACAACCACAACCACAAACCACAACCACAACCACAACCACAACCACAACCACAACCACAAACTACAACCACAAACTCAAACTCATACTCTTTCCACACAGACTGACACCCATATGCATGTACCACTGACCCCACATGAATGATATGCACTTGAACCTAAGCAAAATACTGAATTAAAGGAACAACACGCGTACGGGGATTGATAACTCATACTACAATGTTTTAATCATTCAAAACCAACCAAAAAGAGTTCTGATTCACCAAGTTTCCCAAACAGAACCTTAACAGTATATGAATTTCATGCCAAACAGTCCTTTAACAGAGAACAGACAAAAACAGAAACTGCCAGACCTCGCGCGCGCGGGCCGCTCGCGCGAAAGATCGCTCGCGCGATATGCCCAATTTTCCTTTTATAATATAAACTTTTCTGTCTGCCTGAGAAACCCAAGGTCGCGCGCGCGGATCGCTCGCGCGAAGGGATTCTCGCGCGACCCTCGCTCGCGCGACCAGCCTAATTTTCCTTTACATATATAAAAACTCTTCTGTCTACCTGTGGAAACGAGAATCGCGCGCGCGGACCGCTCGCGCGAAAGATCGCTAGCGCGGGCCGCTCGCGCGATTCTCGCGCGCGCGATCGTGGCGCGAGATGAAGCTGAGGCTTCATCTTCCCCGCAGAAACTGCTCTGTACCAGCAAAACAGGGTCTAAATTGACCCATTTCGATTCTGCAACTATATATGACATGCAATATATGAATCTCTTCCTTTTTCAACAAAGATTAAGAATCTAAGATTAATTTAACATGATTCTAACTATAACTCTCCAATTTTATGAAAGATTAAAAGAGGACAAAATTTAATTCCTAATACACTTTTCCATATGAATGAATTAAGCTTCAATACATTAAACATAGTCAATACATACTATAATCTTTGATATTCATCTCTGAAAACGGATTTAGATTAAGGTTTGAAAATCTTGATTTCAAGCTATGAACTTTCATACGTAGGAGCTTCAAGGGTGATATATAATTTTACAAATTCAAGCAGCAAATGAACATGATTTACATAAGGAGTGAGTTTAAATTACTCACTGAGATAAGGGATGGAAGTAATTGTTGAGAAAGAAACCCAATATAGAAATTCCAAATGCAAGCTTGGCTATGGTGGAGAGCTTTCTCTCACTATAAATTCTGAATAAGTCTCTGTGATTTCTCTAACTCTCTGAAACTCTCTATAAATTTGGTAATGTGCAGTGGGTGAGTGTGTGGTGTATAAATAAGCTCCACAAACTTGAACTTGGAGGCCAAGTCTATTCTCTAATACTCAACAAAATAGGTTTATAATTCCATTTTAATAAATCTTAAGGAGAAAACTCAGCTCATATACATACGTATATGTATATACACCATCAGATTTTGAAGAGGCAAGTATAGATCAATAGGGGTCAATGAAATGTTGTTTGGCAACTTAGCTTATGGCACAACATTTGCACATATAAGTTGTATGTTCCCAAACAAGGCACAAGGCAATCATTAGTTGCCTTAAATGGAAAGTAGAGCATAGTCACATCTTACTTTACGTCTAAATCACAAACTGTGTAAGTTTTAACGCAGCACGGACAGTTTTGGAAGTGAACTGGTATTTTCGGGGCGCGGTGGTCACCACAAAAATACAGGAATTTCATTTTAGTGTAAGAAGTGATTTCCTGGTTTCATAAAAATACTGATTGAGTCAAAAGGAAATATTTCCACCATTTGAAATATAGATTTCGAAATCCACACTGGTATTACTAACTTTTGTAAAAATTACAATTTGACCCCAAAGAATTTCAATAGTAATTGAAACAAGAATTTTAACACATGGGAAATAGAAACTAATTAAGACTAGAAATACAGATTAAATATGAAAATGTCAAATTAAATTTAAATGCAAATGCATGTTATTACAAACACAGACACCCAAATTGACTCGTGAGTCAAAACTCACTCAAACATGTGCCACAATGTACAACACATCACATTATCATACATGACAATGTAATGAAATGCAATAACACACATTACGGGTGTTAATACTCTCCCCCTTAAAAGAAATTTGTCCCCAAACTTGTACCTCATGTATCGAATAAGTGCGGATACTGAGTACGCATCTCATCTTCGATTCTCCATGTCATTTATTCCGTTGTTTGGCTACGCATAATACTTTTACTTTCAATATCACTTTGTTTCGTAAGACTTGATCCTTTCGATCCAAAATTTCTACCTGATACGCAACATATGTCAAATCATTCTGAATCTCATTTGGTGTGGGAGTCATCACTTGATCTTTATTATCTGTCAAATGTTTCCGTAATAATGACACATGGAATACGTTATGAACTTGAGCATACTCACTCGACAAGTTCAATCGATACACTATGGGTCCAACTCTCCCAATGATCTCAAAAGGTCCTACGTACCTCGGGGTGAGTTTCCCGTATCTCCCAAATCTAGTAATTCCCTTTGAAGATGACACCTTCAAGTAAACCAAAACTCCCACATGAAATTCCAACGGTCGCCTACGCTTGTCGGCATAACTCTTATACCTACTCTGAGTTGTCAGTAACTGTTGTCGAATCACCTTTACCTTGTCCGTTGTCTCTTGTATAATTTTTGGCCCTTCAATTATTCTTTCTCCAACTTTCGTCCAACTAATCGGTGAACGACATACACGACCATACAAAGCTTCATAAGGAGCCATTCTAATACTTGACTGAAAACTGTTGTTATATGTAAACTCAATCAATGGCAGGTGGTCTTCCCAATCACCTTGGAAATCAAGTACACAAAACCGCAACATGTCTTCCAAAATCTAGATTACTCTTTCCGATTGACCATCGATCTGCGGGTGAAAAGCGATACTAAAGTGCAATTTGGTACCCATTACTTCTTGCAAGGCTTTTCCAAAACTTCAATGTAAAACTACTACCTCTATCTGAAATAATAGAAACTGGTATACCATGTAGTCTCTCAATCTTGCGGATGTATAACTTAGCTAACATCATTGGCTTAGTTGTTCGAAGTGGTAGGAAGTGCAATGACTTCGTCAAACGGTCAACGATCACCCAAATAATAGTATTCGATCTCTTTAATCTCGGGAACTCACTAACAAATTCCATTATAATGTGTTCCTATTTTTACTCGGTAATCGGTAACGGTTGTAACAATCCCAAAGGTACTTGGCGTTCGGCCTTCACTTGTTGACAACTCGTACATCGCGAAACATAGCGTGCTATTTCTCTCTTCATTCTCGACCACCAATAAACATGTCTCAAGTCTCTATACATCTTGGTGCTTCCCAAATGAACGGTATACTTCGTATTGTGTGCTTCCTCTAGAATGTTTCGTTTCAATTCTTTCTCATTGGGCACATAAATTCTACACCTCAATCTCAAAACATCGTTTCTTAAAAGTAAATCCCGGTTATTTAACCATCAAAATCTCATCACAAATCTTCTTCAAAGCTACATCTTGAAGTTGTTTCTCTGTGATCTCGTGAATCAATAGTGGTTGTGCCACAATTATCGACATCAAGCCACTTTCAACCCTCAGAATTACTTCAAGTTCCAAGTTCTCCATATCTCGAATCAATTCTTTTTGAGAAGTCACGTCTGAAGCTATGTTGGTTGGTGCTTTATGACTAAGAGCATTGCCGACTACATTCGCCTTGCCCGGATGATATTGAATTGACAAATCATATTCCTTCATCAACTCTAACCATTTCCTTTGCCTCATGTTCAAATCTCGTTGCGTGAATAAGTCCTTCAAACTCTTGTGATCCGTATATATCTCACATTTCTCCCTATATAGATAATGACGACAAATCTTCAATGCAAAAATAACGGTGGCCAATTCTAGATCATAGTTTTTCTCGTGTGGTCTAAGTTGTCTCGATGCATAGGCAATGACCTTTTCACCTTGCATAAGAACACAACCTTACCCTCTATACGAAGCATCACTGTAAATGATAAACCCATTAGTCCCTGTCGGAACAACCAAGATTGGTGCTTTGACTAATCGACCCTTCAGCTCTTGAAAACTTTCCTCACATTTTGGACTCCATACAAACGCAACATCTTTCCTCATCAGCTGTGTCATCGGTATTGCAATAAGTGAAAAGTCTTTTACAAACCTTTGATAGTAACCAGCTAATCCTTGGAAACTTCAGATATCTGTCACATTCGTAGGTCACCCAATTAGTAACTGCTTCTATCTTCTGAGGATCTACAGAAATTCCTTTTGCTGACACTATATGTCCAAGGAAAGCAATTTCTATCAATAAAAATCCACACTTCTTCAACGTGCCAAACAATCTCTTCTCGCATAGTCATTGTAAGGCTAATCGCAAATGGTGCTCGTGATCTTCAACACTCTTGGAATAGATCAGGATGTCCTCTATGAACATAATAACAAACTCATCTAAATAATCCTTGAAAACACGATTCATCAAGTCCATAAAAGCGGCCGGTGCGTTAATCACTCCGAACGGCATAACCAAAAATTCAAAGTGACCATATCTAGTCCTGAATGCTATCTTTTCAACGTCTTTCTCCTTAACTTTGAACTGGTGGTAACTGGATCTCAAATCAATCTTCGAAAATACATGAGCCCTTTGCAACTGATCAAACAAGTCATCTATTTGCGGTAACGGATACTTGTTCTTAACGGTCAACTTATTCAACTCTTGATAGTCGATGCACATATGTATTGTCCCATCATTCTTCTTCACAAACAAGACTGGAGCTCCCCATGGCGAAACACTAGGTCGGATAAAACCTTTATCAAGTAGCTCCTATAACTGAACTTTTAATTCTTTCAACTCTACCGGTGCCATTTGGTACGGTGCCTTGGACACCGGTAGTGACCATGGTACTACCTCTATCGTGAGCTCAAGCTCTCTTTCAATTAACACATCGGGCAACTCATCGGGAAAAACATTTGGAAATTCTCGAACTACTGGTATGTCTTCTACTAGTGGTCCAAGAACTTGTGTGTCAACGATTGAACATACCGAACAACCTTTCTTCAACATCTTCCATGCTTGAATCATCGATATCAAGTACGGTGGTACAGTCACACCCTTACCCTGAAAATTAAACTCTTCTTACCCTGGCGGATAGAAACTAACCCTTTTCTGCTCACAATCAATTCTAGCTTGATTGATCGATAACCAATCCATGCCCAAGATAACATCAAAGTAATTAACTATCAACTGAATCAACTCGACACTCAAGACCTTATCACCTATCTTGATCTTACACAACTTGAATTCTGAAGAAGTTAATAACGGTTCGCTACTAGGAAATGATACACACAAATCATATCCTAGCGATTCAGACTTAACAGTTAAATGCTTAACAAAGTTATGTGATATAATGAATGTGTGGAACCAGAATCCATGAGTATACGTGCAAGATGTCAGCAAATAGGAAGAATACCGATATGACGGTATCATCCGTATTCCTCCGCCTGAGTTGGAAGTATCGTCCTTGTTGTTGTGCGACTCTTTTCCCTTTATCCCCTCAGGGTTCTGCCCTTGATCCACTTGGCACACTCGATGCCCCGGTACTCATTCCCAGTTGTCTCTTACTCGGGCAGTTCTTCACTATGTGTCCTGGTTGGCCACACTCAAAACATTTTTCCCTCATCTCTGAGTTATAGCTTTTGGTGTTCAAGGATGTGTTTGGTGTAGTCATATTCATGTTTTGAGGACAATTCTGAGATATATGTCCTAACTGCTTGCAAAGGTAGCAGGTGTTCAATTGATAGTAAGTCCCTCTATGTCGTAGGTTACATGTCGAGCATAACGGTCTCGAGTCTCCGCCGAACGTACTCCCTCCTTGGCTACCCACATACGATCCTAAACTCCGTGTGAACGGTTTTTTGGCATTGCCTTGACTCTTGCCCCTATTGTCATTTGCTCTCTTCCCTTGTTGACCTTGTCGATATCGATCGACACTTTTCTCCGCTATTCGGGCGGCTTCCTCAACTAAAGAAACAGTCGGGTGTGCAACATGTCCACACGGCTACGAATATTCCCCCTAAGCCCTTCCTTAAACTTACGAGCTTTATCCCCATCAGTAGGAACGATAGTTTTCCCAAAGCACAACAAGGCATTGTAACGGGATACGTACTCACTCACAGTCATGTCTCTCTGGACCAAACTTGCAAACTTTTGGCGTTTCTGAGTATAAGCAGATTGCGGAAAGAAACGTCGGTTGAATTCCTCTTTAAATGCTCCCATGTGGCCGCTTCCCTTGTTCAAGCACATTGTTCCACCAATCCAATGCTTTGCCCATCAATGTATCAGATGTGCACAGAATTTTCTCCTCGTCGGTACATATCATAGTACGGAAATGTCTTTCCATGTCCATCATCCAATGATCGGCCAAGTCTATGTCAACTTGTCAATGGTACAAAGTCAGTTTTCGCTTGTGGAATTGTTCCAAGATTGTATATTGAGCTCTCGGTACTGGTGGTACATTGATATAATGGAATTCAACCGGTGGAGCCTGAACATTCTTTTGATCTCGTTCACTTACAACTTGCACAAAATTTCCCACCATATTCACTATCTGATCCATTCTTGAATGCGGTGACAACTCTCTTATTGGGTCAACCATAACATTTCAAGAACTCGTCCTGTTAAGTTTGATGCATAAAGATGATGCATGCTATGCCACAAGATATATATATATATATATGTGCACAGTTCGCCATCGCATCAACAAATACAACACATGAAGCATGTCTAGAATGATAACAATATTATCGTCACAACCATACACTTCACTCGACGTCACTCAACATATACCGTCTCTCGTTCCCAAGGCTTGAAACTTAAAGCTCTGATACCACTAAATGTCACAGCTCGGTCTCGCAATAGCAGAACCGGAGCCCGTGGAACGCCACCGAGGCTAAACCAATTCATTAACGTTCCCAAAAATTAGTTTTAAGAACACACGCAGCGGAACAAAATAAATCATTTTGAAAAGCAGCAGTACAGTCGACTGGCCTGGAGTTGCAGAGAACTAGAAATTTCCAATAGCCACCTTCAGTCGACTGACCCAAGGTCCGGTCGACCGATGGCTCAATATTTCAGTCAACTGGACTCGTCCGGTCGACTGAACCCATCCTAGTAGAATGTCCAATTTTCGTGCAGAAACCAGTCGACTGTTTCCTGGGGATCAGTCGACTGAAGTCCTGAAAACCAAATAGAAAAGCCTTTTAAAACAGGGGTCCAGTCAACTAATGCCTCGGTCTAGTCGACTGTTTTATAGCAGCAAGCCCTTTTTGTAGAATTTCCAAGTTTAATAATTTTCTAAATCAACCAAGGACCAAACACACACTCCAAACTCACACCAAAGTGATCTTAACTGGACTATAACATTACAAAATGATTACAGGAAGTTTCCATCTATTACAACATCATTAATCCGTTCTATGATTCTAAGTTAAATATAGTTAAAAGTCATAATGATTCTTATTACAACAAGTTTATTACAAAACGACGAGATCAGCATATTGAGTCGCCTTCTAAGTGAACTCCCAAACCCACGTGCTCATTTCTGCGATTCCGCGCCAACATTAATACCTGCAATGGTTATTTGAATAACCACACATATTCGATTTGTTTAAGCTAACACTTAGTGAATAAAACAACCAATGCACATGAATGATAAACATGCTCGCATTCACATCTCTACATTTCATACTAGTCTCCGGAGTCTCACATGTAGGTTTCATACTCCTAATCCGCGACTCCTCGCTAATAAGTCTATGCGAAAAGGTAAGACCCATGATTGTTTTCTTCAATCGTGCGACCTTAATGCCTATATCGGCTCCACAAAATGGCATAGTAACCACGTGTTCCTTTGACCCAAATAACAACTCAACATGCTCAAATCACACATCACCATGATTTTGATAATCAAAACATTCACCGTGCTATTAGACCTACTTATCAATATAATTGTCACGCCCCAACGTAGCATAAATATGGAAAGCGTTTAATTTCCTTTATGGACCCGAAGGTCACAACAGTTTGAAGGATCAAATCTATCCCAAACGTCGAACAACATAAAACCATAAATCAGAGTAGAGCAATCAAGGCTTATAAATCTTTTCTAACTTCATAAATATTATAGCACGGGATCACCTAAAGGCACAGACCGCCTTGAAACAAAATAATAACTTATAATCTATTACAGCCATCCTTATTACAAAATCCAGTTTATAACTTATAATATAAGATAATGATAAACAATTTCTCTTCATAAGCAGCCATTCTCAATTAGCGTAGTCATAAAGTCCTTCTTGATTATAACATGAAAAGCCTAGACATGAATGTCCAGGATGCATCAACGTCGTCAGCTTCAAGAAGCTGGTGAGTATTAAAAACATAGGCTCGAATGTAAAACATTCTCATTTACTATTTTCCAATTCCCAGTTTCATTATTCAACAGGTTATCAATATAGAAATGAATTTACATAATAAAACAGTAAGGATAACTTTAATAAACTTTAATTTATGACACATGTGACAGTGTATGGAAACAATGCAACCAAACTCATCTTACCAACTTTTTTCTCTCGATAACACAACACCCAACTCTCTCACTCTAGTATCTTTGAAACACTAAGATGACCACACTTTAGCATAGGGGTACCAGGAAGTGTCCAGTTTGCCTCACACTTTAGTACGGGGTACCAGAGAGTGTCCAATGCCTCACACTTTAGTACCTAATCTGCCTCACAAATACCGGAGGAAACCTCACGCAGTATCCAGACTCGGGTACCAGAGAGTGTCCGTAGGCCACACTTTAGCACTACCATGGGTGCCAGGGAATGTCCAAAGTTGGCGTCACACACTTTAGGGCTACCATGGGTGCCAGGGAGTGTCCAGTTTTGTCACTGTCGCATTTTAAAGACACTCTAGTCGTAATCTCATAACGTCACACTTTAGTGCATAATTACCAGGGAGTGTCCACAACACAATCTCAACCACATACTCTTTTCCACACTGACCATCACTCACCATGCATGTATAACTGACTCCACATGTATGTCATGAAACTTTATACAGAAATGTAATTCACCGAAATATAATCACAACGTGAGTACGAGGATAGATAAGTCGTAATTCATCGCCTTTATAATCCAAACATAATGAACAGGATTCTGATTTAGTAAAATTCCAAACAGAACCTTAACAACCTTTAAAAGTTAATCCAAATAGTCCCTTAACAGAAAACTGACAAAAACCAGAAACTGCCGGGTCGCTCGCGCGACCGGGTCGCTCGCGCGATATGCTCGTTTATCGTTTTCTCTATAAAAATTTTCCAACTGTCAAAATATATATAGGTCTCGCCCGAGCGCCGCGCGCGCGAGTTCATGTTGTGGCTCCATCTTCTTCACTGAAACTCCCCTGTTTTCAGTTTAAGGGGGGTCTTTTGACCCATTTTGCAAAACAACAGCAAACATGGCATGTAATATATGAAACTCTTCATTTTTCCACAAGGACTAAGAATCTACAATCAATTTTACATTAATCAAATTGTAGCTCTTGAATTTTATGAAAAACTAAAAGATGTCAAAACCTAATTCCTAATATACTTTCTCATGTGAACAAATTAGACTCTAATATTTCAACAGTAGCTTCTATGAACTACAATCGTTCATAATCATCTCTAAAAACTCATTTTGGTTAAAGTTGAAAAATCCATGTTTTCAAGCTATGGAGTTCATACGTAATTCATCAATGGTGGGTTTACAATCACACACATAAAAGTAGTAAGCAAGTATGAATTACATTCATAGTGAGTTAGTAATACTCACTGATGGTAAGGATTGAAGAATTGTTGAGAAAGAAAAGCAAGCTAAGAAATTCAAACCCAAGCTTTGGCTATGGGGATTGAGTTCTCTTTCTCTAGAAATTCAACAAATATGAACTATCTGCACTCTCTTTTCTCTCTGTATTTCCTTTGTTTATAAACCCAGAATGTGTGTGATTGAGAGAGTATGTGAGTGCATATATATAATCTAATACTTGGTGGCCAAGAACCACCCTCAACACTCAACAAAATGAATTTAGTTTCTCAATTTCTAATATGTAGAAAACACAGCACATATACGTATATCAATCATATATATGCAGATTGTTTTAACTCTGTAATTGATCTAAGGGCCAAGTGTAGGTGTATAGGGGTCAAGATAGAGGTGTTTGGGAAATGGAGCTTAAGACCCAACAATAACATACACAATTTAAGCATTGGCAAACAAAGCATATACAAATAGTCTAGAAATCACTTTTATTGTTTGGGAACACAACTTATGACATAAGGTGAAAACATGAACCAAAAGTCTTCCCAAACAAAGCCTAATCAATCATTAGTTGCCATAAATGGAAAGTAAAGCAAATGTCATGTCTTGCTTTACGTCGATTCCAAAATCTGTGGAATCCCAAAGCGGCGCGGACAGTTTTGAACGTAAACTGGTATTTTCGCGGTACGATGCTTACCACAAAAATACAGAAAATTCATTTTAATGTGATGAATGATTTTTTAGTTTTATAAAAATATAGTTTGAGTCAAAAGAAAAATATTTCCACCGTTTTGAAATACATATTTCAGAATCCAACCCAGGTATAAAATTACAATCTGACCCCAAAAGAAATGCGATGAGAAATCAAACAAGTAATAAGGTTCAAAATATGAGAATTGAAATTAAAATTGACACCATGAATACATATCAAATATGGAAATGCAGATTAAAATTTAAATGAAATGCAGGTTGTTACAATAATCGCCCAATATGAACTATACAATATATATCTAGAATCTAACACATGCTTTTCATTTCAAACATGAATTCACGTCAAGAAATCATTCCAAAATATAAGGTTGAATCACTCACCTCCGAATAACGCTCCTATAATTCAATCCAAGGAAAATTCGTGCACAAATAACGTGCAGAAGTCCGTCTAGAATAATTCCTATCGATCAGAAATCCAATTATCAAATTTTATGAAAAATTCTAGAAAATAAATTTTCAAAAAACTTAGCCAAACAAGGCCTAATAGGTATCAAAACAACGACCTTACCTCGAGGAGTTCGAATACGAAATGTGGGGAAAAACTAGCGGACGAATGGTCGTCATTTGGCGTCGAGAAGCTCTAAGCAAATCAAATCCCCCTTTGGCCTCTTTCTTGCAACTTAGGTTAAGCTTTATGAAAATATCAAGATTATCTCTATCTATATATAGGCAACACTTACAAAAATTTTGTTTACCTCTCCGCAAGTTTTCAAAACTCCTAATCAGTCTCCGAAACTTTCTACACAGCTAATTCATAGCTTTACAAGTGAAACCTCAAAATTATAAAAGTTTCTGACTAAGTTCCGTTTGGTTGCTAAAACGCAAGTTTCTAACAACTTGACATGTGAATGGTGACTCATGTCACCATCTTCAACATTGACCTTTACATTTTCGGGTAGATACATTATATAGATACAAGATTTTGACGAGAATTACGCTGGAGACTTCGACGCTGATTGACGCGTTGTTTGACATCGGATTTTAAAATAGGCTACATATTCGGATTCTTAGAGGTGAGTCTAACGTGTTGGTATAAATCTTATTAATTTCTAATACAATTTTTTTGCGACCCAATTCTGGAGCTTAGCTCATGACTTGTATACTTTTGTATAAGAATTATATGTGGGAGTTGCTAGGGTCTTGATATGGTATTTAGGAGCGACAAGCAAGAGATAAGTGACAATAATTATAGATTTTGGATAATCAGATGTTTGAGACTATCTTTGTAATGCTGAGCATGATCGGTTAGCTTAAATTCACATGTTTAGAGTAATTTTGATAGCTCATGTATAAACTGTGAAATTGCACGGTGTAATGACTATATGAGCATATTGAGTTATTAATGTGGGTCGAAGGAAAACTTGTACTTGCCATCGAAGTGAGACTAGGTGCCAAATTGGACATGAGATCGCACGAAAGAAGCGTGGGTCTCGGCTTGTCGCGCGGACTAATGGAGTAGTCGCGGACTAGTGTGAAAGGGTGGCCGGTACTTGCTTTCCCAGAGACCATAGAGACATGTAAAAGATGAGATTGAGCATGTTTGTTATTCATGTTTATAATTGTTGGCATTCACAAGTATGTAGCTTATATAGTGTAGTGGTTAATGAATAACCATTGTAGGTGATAAAGATGACGGATCAAGGAGAAAGGTGAAAATGGCTTTGGAGAGGCAACGTGGGGATATGGGAATGGCTATGGTTAATGTTGTTAATTTATGCTTGAATTAGATACTTGTAATATGGATGGGACTACTTGTGGTTAGGTTAGTATACGTTCATAGTTTAGTTTAAACTCGCGACAAGTTTAGTTTGTAATTTGGCTTCGATTGAAATTTTGCAATTTCAAGTGATATGGATAGACTTGTAACTTGGGAGCTTTATATCTTATAAAAACTAGATGGCAACTTTACTTATGTAATATATAGTCTCAATCATATTGGTTAGGTTGGGTTTGATCGCATTTACCAAGTGTTGAATGTGTTTGGTTTAATTTTGGTTAGAACTTGTGATTGCTGTAGATTGAACTCTGCTTACTCAAAGCAGTCAACTGGGGTGCTGATCCGGTCGACTGGATTGTGCTTCAAAAATAGAACATTCTGCTAGTGGGGGTGCAGACTGCGCAGTTGTCTGAATATGGTCCCAGTCGACTAGACTCGTTCATGTACAGTCGACTGGGTTCTCGATCAGTCGACTGGATTCCCCTGTTTCAAACCAAATTGTTTTATAAGTGTTTTAAATGGGAAATTTTTTATAAATTCTGCATTTCTATCATTTTAACCAACCTTTAGGAGTATAGTATGAGCCTTAGTGGCGTGCCACGTGTCCTAGAATTGTATGTGTGGTTTTGGGGTGTGAAATCTTCTCTCTCGAACTTTTTTTCTCATCCTCACTATCAAACCACCACCACCATCATTGTCGTCAACCACCACCATCGCCATCGCACCACCACCACTATCGCCCCATCACCAACTGTCACCACCACTATCGCACCACCACCGCCATTGATTTCAAATTCAATATCAACCAGCAGATGCTTTGAACACTTCCTTCTGCAAATTCACACTCGTACACACATACACACACACACACACATATCTCTTATTTGAAAAAACAAAATTCTATAATTAGAGTCATACACAAAAGTATGTACTATGTAGTAGGGCTGCAATGATTAGGTGGACTGTGTTTGCAGCACTAATATGTAGCCAAAATATAGGTACACTATAACAAATATCTTAAGTGAAATTTGACTTAAGACATCTTAAGTCAAATTTCATTCCTGTTAACCAAAAAGGCAATCTTAAGTAGTGATATTGGTGGTTGATTGAGGTCAGTCAAGTGGTAAAGGATGGTTACCAATGTTCAGGAGTAGTGGGGGGATGGTGGTAAGATATTGAAAAGACGGTGGTCAAGCGGTGGCTTGGTAGGATGCGAATCTTATGAGAAATTTCATTTAAGATATCTTAAGTGAATTTTCACACTTGTTAATAAAAAATACGACCATCAGTAGTGATGCTAGTGGTCGATCGAGGTCAGTCGAGTGGTAAAGGATGGTTACCAGGGATCAGGAGTGGTGGGGACGATGGTAAGATGTTGAAAGGAGGTGGTCAAGTGACCATGAGGTTTTCTGAAAAGGATCGAGGTTTGCAAACACAAATCAAACTATCACATCCGCTTGTTTCAGATCCGCCGATGATTTCAGATCTGGTGGTGACAAAAGAAGTGGCGATGGTGGTGGCTAGGAGAGGAAGAGGAAGAGAGAGAGAGAGAAGAATAGAGAAAAGAGATCTCCAAATCTGGCCAGTGGTGGTGAAGGCAACGACGGAGGTTAGCAAGTGCGTTGCCGAAAGTGGTAGTGGTGGTCGCCGGAGGTGGTAGAGGTGGTCACCGGAGGTGGAAGTGGTGGTGGATGAGGTTAGGCATGGGTGATAGTAATGGTGGCTAGGGTTTGGTAGTAATGTTAGATGATGAAGATGAGGCTATTTTTGTCCAAAAATATTCTTAGGACCTTAAACCAAATTGTTTTATTAAGTGTCCATAATTCCAAATTTGCTTGTCCTAATGCCATTTTCACCAATTTCCTTTTATGTAATTCTGTATCTCATATAGCGGTTTATTAATGACTGCTGGTAAAGGCAGATTAAGTTTTTTTTTTTTTTTTTTTTTTATACTCCCTCCATCCCATTTTATGTGTCCATTTTTCCTTTTTGGGATGTCCCAAAATTGTTGTCCACTTTCCTAAATTAGTACATAAATTTTACTTAGTTTTCCCAACTACCCTTCCTTGCAATCAATACCAAAACAAAATAAAAAAAGAAAGTGCAATGATTATGGGCAATTGTGGAAAGTAGGTGTAGATTCTTTTTGTCCCCTTAAATAGTTGGATTCCCTAAGATGGACACATAAAATGGGACGGAGGGAGTAATTTTGACACCTATGTTAGGTTTTAAAAAAAATTACTGCCTATTTCAAGGGCCCCTCCTCACAAATCATACACTTTTGGGATAAAAAAAAAGGAAAAAAGAAAAAGAAAAGAAGAAACATCTTCTTCTTCATCACTATCCAGAGGAGAGAGAGATCAAGCTGCCCATCACCGCCGTTTCTCATCATTGTTGCCATCGCCGAAAGAGTTTACACCATTGCCGCTGTCATCGTGCCTCGCTGTTGCTCGTTGTTCTTCAAAGTCGGTCGTCATCTCTTACAACCGGCATGGGTCTTGTTTGTGGGACTTGTTTGGGCTGAATTATTAGGTGATTTGTTTTGTGACATTCATGATTTTTTATTTGTGTTCTTTTTTTATTTATAGATTTATTGTGATTTTTAAATATTTACAAATAACATTGGCCTCTAGATGTTTGCTGGTTTGTCATCAATTGAATTGGCAATCACATGATTGATTGGGGTAAACATGAAAACTATTACACGAGGTCCCACAGGATAATAGGCTTGTTATTTTTAGATGTTTTGATTTCCAAGAGTTCTTCTGAAATTGAAATTATAAGTACTTTGGTATAAGTAAAAATTGCATTTTCAATACTCGTTCTTCTTCAACCATTTATGTTCTATAGATTTTCTATAAATAAAATTTAGGGTAAATTGCATTTTGCACCCTCAAACTATACCATATTTTGTATTTTGGTCTCTAAACTATCATTTTTTGCATTTTGGTCCTTCAACTATCATTTTGTGGCAGTTTGCCCCCTCTTTCACTTTCAGTGACGAAAAAAGTCACTTTTAGTGACACCAAAAGTGACGCTAAAAGTGAGGGAGGGGGCAAACTGCCACAAAATGATAGTTGAGGGACCAAAATGCAAAAAATGATAGTTTAGAAACTAAAATGCAAAACATGGTATAGTTTGAAGGTGTAAAATGCAATTTACCCTAAAATTTATTATTTAGAGAGAGAAAAATCCACGTGCCACATGCTTGTAAATTGTCAATTTAATGTCACCCATATCTTGGGAAGATGAGACTTTATTAACTCTACAACCACCTGTACAAGAAAAGGAAAAAAGAACAATCAAACTGCAAATGAGTAATATTTGGGACACAACCTTCATACAACTTTCATACAATCTTCTCAAAAGATGTGTCTATCTCTCTCCTGTGATGTCACTGGACCCCACAGTGACACAGAAAAGAGATAGACACATCTTTTGGAGAGGTTGTATGAAAGTTGTATGAAGGTTGTGTCCCAAGTATTACCCAAACTAAATGTGCCTTTACCGGCACTCTTATTAATTGGTCACTTCAGTCACTAATTTTACTTATTTATTTATATTAAGGCTCTGTTTGATAACCCAATTAAGTGGTGAAAATAAAAATTTTTAGCACTTATTATTTTTTCAATGCATTTGATAATGTACCACTTAATTGAAAAAGCGGCAAAAAATCCACTGAAAATGTTAAGTGAAAATTTTCTACTGAAAATAATTACTGAATGCAGTCTATTTTAGTTTTGAAATACTGTTTTCAGTATTACAAATAGAAATCGCTTAAAATTTTCAATACTTGAATCCAACACTTAATTTTCAGTTTTATCAAATACAACCTTAGTTTATTATCTATATCTATCTATATAGAATACCTGATACTTAGATTGACATGTGGCAATAGCCATTAATTGCACCAATTTCAAACGATTCTCCCCAACTTCTGTGGAAGCCTAACTTATCTCTCTCGGACTTAAATGTAATCCAGCCCCTTCTTCCCTCCAACGCTTTGTTCCTTTGGACATTCCTCTCCCTCTACCTATATTCAAATTCATTTATATACATTATAGAAAGTCAAAGGCAAGGGTACCTCTTCTTCTTTATCATCACTTATATTTACATACTCCCTCCGTCCCATTTTATGTGTCCCTTTTTGGGAATCCAACTATTTAAGGAGACAAAAAGAATCTACACCTACTTTCCACAATTGCCCATAATCATTGTACTTTCTTTTTTGTTTTGTTTTGGTATTGGTGGTACGGAAGGGTAATTTGGGAAACTAAATAAAATTTACATACTAATTTAAGAAAGTGGACAATAATTTTGGGACAAACCAAAATAGAAAGGGGGACACATAAAATGGGACGGAGGGAGTATAAATTAGGGGTGGCAATTCGGGTTACATGGGTCATAATAGGGTCATAAACGGGTTGCGTGATTTTGGGTTGATTTTTAGTTTTGAGTATTATTCAATAAAAATTATTAACTTTTTTTATTTAATCGTGTCGTGTCGTGTCATAATCGGGTTGTCTCAGTAAAACGGGTTGTCGTGTCAAAAATTGTCACCCCTAGTATAAATCAATATACTCTTCTTTAAAGAAAAACAAACCTAGGAGGACCAAATTGTCATTGAACATTCTCTAAACTAATCCCAAAAACTGACATTCACGACCAAAGACACTATTTCACGTGTCACAACTCTCCTCAACCAACTAAAAAAAACTACCCCAAATAAGTGAAAACTGTTAGAATATATAAGAGAGAGGGAGAGAATGAGACAATACAAGATTGAGTATTGTATTGAATGGTGTGATATCATTACAATAGGTAGCCATTATATAGGCTAAGGGAGAAGCTAAGAAAGGAAAGCGAATGTACTACACTTGTAGTACAACTTGTGTAGTACAACTTGTGTAGTACAATGTATCAGGACATCATGCTTGGTAAAGGTACGAAAGCTACATGAACCTAGACTAATAATCTGACGTGATTCTAACAGCCCCCCTCAAACTCAAGGTAGAAAATGGAAATAACTTGAGTTTGGAAACTGAATATTGAAGTCGTCTTGGAGGTAGCCCGATGGTCGGTTGATGGTCACGTTGTAGAGGATGCGTGAGGGAGTGGTGGCCAGGAGATGATAGACGAAGGTCCGGCTGATCGGGAGGTCCGATAAAGAGGCCGAGACCACCGGATAGATGGGTAGAGATCCGGCTGATCGAGAGGTTCGATAAAGAGGCTGGTTGGTGAGGTTGAGATCCGCCCGATCAGGAGGTCCGATAGAGAGGCCGGGTAGATGAGGTAGAGATTCGACCGATCTGGAGGTCCGATAGAGAGACCGGTTGGTGAGGGTTGAGATCTGGCCGATCGAAAGGTCCGATAGAGAGGCCGGCTGGTCAGGTAGAGATCCGGCCGATCGAGAGGTTCGATAAAGAGGCCGGTTGGTGAGGGTTGAGATGATTGGTGAGGTATGTGGGGTGGGTTGATGATGATTGGTGATGATGTAATGATTGGTGACGATGGAATGAATGGGTTGGTGATCAAGGGGTTTGCGACAGATTGGAGCAGATTGGGTTGGTGAATGCAGATTGGGGGTGATGGTGTTGATGCTTTGGATGATCAAGGGCTTGTGGCACTTTGATGATGATGAGGCAAAATGATGGTGTTGTGGCAAGGGTGAGTTGGGCTTGTGGCAGAATGATGATGATAGCGATCAAGGGTCTTTTTTTTGGTTGGTTGATCGGTGAGGGTTGTTTGGTTGATATTTATTTGAACGAGGTCCGGCGGGTTACATAATCGTCACCCGCCTATGGCAGCAGAATATGATAGAGTTGTAGCCAAGATCCAAGAGCTTATAGCTTTGATACCATGTTAGAAGTGAGAAAGAAATAATGTATTATATTGAATGGTGTAAATAGCATTACAATATGTAGCCATTATATAGGCTAAGGGAGAAGCTAAGAAAGGAAAGCGAATGTACTACACTAGTAGTACAACTTGTGTAGTACAACTTGTGTAGTACAACTTGTGTAGTACAATGTATCTGGACATCATGCTTGGTAAAGGTACGAAAGCTACATGAACCTAGACTAATAATCTGACGTGATTCTAACAAAAACGATCTCTCACAAATTCACAATCCCTGTATTGAGCAGCATCTCTTCTTTTCACAAATTTCAAATGATGTCATCATCAATTCAAGAAAAATAAAATTTGTCAGTAATCAAAAGAAAATACAGTAGAAGAATCTCTTTTCAGCAAGTAATAATGTGAAACGAGAAGAGAGAAATTGTGGAGATGAATAACAATGGAAGGTATTATGACTTCTAACTTTTCTCTATTTCTGTTCTTAGTCTTTGTTTCTGTTTCTTTTCTTCTTCTTCTTCTTTTTTTTTTTTTTTGCTTCTTAAAAGTTAAATCTGTGGAATCTTATGAAAGCCAATTGGGTCTCCATTGTTGTAACTATTAATCTTATGCCTATAAATGGAGTGTTGGGATTATGTATTTAGTACACCCATGAGTGTAAAAAAATCAGAAACCGTGGAAAAGAAGGGCAAAAAAAAAAAAAGAAAAAAAATCTCGACACGGGGAGGAAAAAGTGAAAAAAAATCGTTGTTATTTCCAACAATATCATTTTATGAATTGGATCATTAGTATGCCATGGATTTTTCCCCAAGACTTTTACATCTTCAATTTTGATGGGATCCTCCCCTGATGTGCAAATTTGGTTTGCTATTTTGTTTTGTATCTCTAGACCTTTTTATCATGTTTTTGGGGTTCCTCTCCCCTCCTCTTTTTGGTTAATACAAACTCATTTATCCATAGCTATTGGTCCATATTTGGAATAGTGGTAGTTTATGTAATATGCTTGATATTGTGAATATCCCAAATTTTGTAACCACACCTGATTTTAATTTCCATTTTTATTCCTTTTAGGCAGTAGTATAACCATTAACTTGGCCATTTGAGAAGCAAATTTGTGATACTAATCTGGGCACCATACCATATAAATAATGATTTTAATTAATTACGTTTATAGATACATGACAAATACAACACGTTCCACACGCAACGCGTGTGCCCCGACTGCTAGTTAATATAGAAAGAGAAAGGGAGGGGTACCAAAAAGTGTTTAGCCCACTTCAATAATTACAATAAAACCTACTAAATTTCTTAATTAAAATACTTTCACAATAATACTAAAATGTTATTTCAAAAAATTTAAATAAAATAACTTCTCCTAACTATCCACCCCACTTTCTTTTTACTACTTACACTCACATAGTGAGTGTGGCACTCCTCTAGTCTATATAAAGGGAAAGGGAGGTGTTCCCACTTTTTAGGTTTTATCATCAATAATCACCAATAAACTTATGTAGTTTTCATTTCCCAAAAATTATAACAAAGGTATTAAAATGTCCAACTATAAACATAAAAATTTCTTAACAGTTTGACTAAAAATAACTGTTCAAAAGAGTAGTTGAAAAAAATAGTCTCCCCTAATTTCATATCGTGTTGCACTCCCATAGTAGTCACAATCATCTCCCTAGATTGACGATACAACGGTGACATTGGTGGTAGTGGGTGTTGCTCTGCCACAAATTGGTGGTTTTAATGAAAAAATTGACCGGGGTTCTGGCAGAAATTGATGGCCGAGGCAAGAATTGTTGGGTTTGTTGAAGATCAAATAATCAAGGTTCTAAAAATGTTTGGTTTGTGGTTGTGTATCTATGTGTGCACTGGCGGAGGCACATAGGGACGAGGGGGGACTCAAGCCTCCCCTGAGATTTTGAGAATTAGAATTTTATCTTAAGTTTTTTTTTTAGTATTTTACATTTAGGCTCCCCCTTAACTATGTTTAGGCCCCCTTCAATTTATGTTTAGGCCCCTCTCAACTTATGTTTAGGCTCTCAAAGGCGTCCAAGGCCGAATTTAGTGCTATCAACTACATATATATTGATATACAGGTGTATACAACTCAAAGGAAATGCGCCTAAAATTTTAAAAATTACACTTTTAGTGTGATAATTTTATGCGTTTTAGAAATAAGCCCCCTTAAAATTTTGAAAGACACTATACAATATTTCCGTGTCACTGAATAGACTTATATTATCAGCATATCCCAAAAAAATCACAATTATAGACAAGTAGACCTTAAAAAAATTGTCAATTATGTATAAATAGATCCCAAAACAATCACCTCGGGGACGCTGCTCCCGAACCCCCGTATAGCCTAGGCCCCCCTGGCCAAAATTCCTGGCTCCACCCCTGACTGCTAGAGTAATTAACAATAGAACTCAAGTAGGTTTACGAGAAAAAAAAATAAGTATTCATTAATTTTTTATTGGATAAAACAACAATAGCAATAAAAAAACATTGGGATTCTACAAATGTGTGATTATATGAGCAAAAAGGACCTCAAAAGGATGTCTGCCAATGTCATATAGTAGTTTTGTCATTTAAATTCAAGCAACTCTGTTTGGCTGCAGACTTAACTGAGGGCAAAAAAGGTGTGTGGGAGATTGAATTTTACAATATTTTTCACTTGGTTACTAAATGAAGACACTCCAAACAATCACGCAATTGATTGAGTTGATTATTCTCATGTTAGTTGTTTAAAACTTGGTTTGCTCTGAACACAAAAGAGTACATGCACAATAACTGTTTAAATTTTAATACATTACAAATATTTTGGTATTATTTCTATCATCTTATATTTCATTTACGAATTATTTCAGTCATATTTTTTGCACTATAATTGAAACCTAAGCTCGTGGACTGATAATCCTACAACCAAGCTTAATCATATGACTGTTTCAGATAAAGCTGACTTTCCCCTGATTAATAGATATGGTCAATTAATTTTTCCTCTATGTTTGGATACTTTAAATGTTTAAATAATCCACTTTTTAATACATAAAACATAAGGTGCAAGTGGTGATGGTGGAAGCAAATTTTACAGATTATGTTCTTCGTTTTTATGGTTCTTTTCTTGGAAACAAGAAGAATAAGATTTGTCAAAGGGTAATATTTGGGAAGCACCCAAACACACAGTTTTTGGGACGCAACTCAATTAATATGTCTATCTCTCTCTTGTGTCACTGTGGACTCTAGTGACATCACAGGAGAGAGATAGACACATTAATTGGGTTGTGTCTAAAAAATTGTGTGTTTGAGTGTGTCCCAATCTTTACTCTTTGTCAAATTAGTTATCTTGGAATACAATCAGTTTGCATTGGATTGTGTCATTGTGATGATAGCTAAATCATAAGAAAGTTGAGATGGGAATGTATAGAGAGGAAAGTGTGTTTCCTATTCTAGGTTTAAGAATTTTTTACATATCCATAGCTTTAGTCAAGGACATAGTGTGTGCTCACATATGGCTATACATGAAAGAATTGTATGCCCTACAAAACCAATAATAGTAATAATAATAATAATAATAATAACAACAATAATAATAATAATAATAATTTATCACATGCATTTCATGGGTTATATTATAATACCATTATAGTTGGTACATTTTGTCCTAAGATTACATTATTCGAAAAATGATATTGACCATTGATTAGAAAGGTTTACTCTAATTTTCTTGTAATCTAAATTGTGTTCGCAATCAATAAGCATGCTAGGACAACATGCTTGTAGATGGTTGTCACTTGTGGTACTACTATATGTGATAGGATGGCGTGCTTAAGCCATTAGGGTAGAGACCCTTAGTAGACATTGTGGGTATTTGTAAGATGACAAATGCTGAACAGGATCATTAAAGAACACTCTTGGACCAATCACTGTTATTAAAAGAGTTGTTCTTCTAACAATTACAGAAAGTTCTTATTGACCTGAGCATATTACTAAGTCTTATATATCTGTTAGTATAACTTTAATACTGTCAACCGGTGATGTCTAATTAAAGACTATATACGGACTTGTTGGACTACATTAATAATGTATGAAGATTTGTAGTTGTCCAATAAGGGATCCATCACTCTTAGTGTTAGAGAGAATATTCAAGATTATGCTTCTTGCATATTGGATTAAACCGGCCGGTGCAATTTAGAAAAAAATGGTTTTCTAAATTGTTATAATATATTCAATATTTGTGAAGAGACATACATGTAAACTAAATCGGTAACAGTACCTTTGGTGGTCCAACCCTAGGTTTACATGGAATGTTAGTTAATGGAGGGACTAATATGAAAAATTGTTAAGAGGGTATACTCACGTATTAATTCTCTATTCTTTGGGTAAAAGTTGCAATTTGTCTTATAGACATGATTGCAATTATCAAGTCAAGAGGGACGTATTTATAATATGAAAAGATGATGGAATTAGATTCCATGTACTATGTATCATGTATGTTCAATGGATTTACAATGGAATAAGTTCCATGTATGTACTAATTAGAGAATAGTGTACAATGAACATACAAAGGAACTTAGTACATCTTGACTTACCAATGAATGAGAATCCCTAATGGATCCAATGCACCATGCTTCCTCCCTAGCCCAGTAAAGAATCCTAGAGGGCTTAATGAAGTCCTATAAATAGGTACAAGCAAGTGTTGCAAATCAATCACTTGAAACTTATTTTCTATATTCTCCTCTTGGTGGCTAGTGGGAGAAAAAGAAGTATAAGCATTTGAGACTTAGGAGGATTTTGCACTTGTGAAATCTAGTGAGTTTGTTTGGAGATAAAAAGAAGAACAAGCTTTGGAAACTTGAAGAGGACTTGCACTTAAAATATTGTGAGGTAAGTTCCTTGTCATGGATTCATGTAAATCATGTGGATAGTTCTTGAAATAGTTTTTTTTTTTATAAAATAAAAAGAATATTATTCCCTCACATTTGATTTGAGTTTTATTATTTTTCCGACAATACATGCGTGCACATACATACATCCATTTATAGGGGTAGGCGTTCGGTTGGTTCGATTTCGAACTGACTAGTTCGGTTCAGGTTTCGGTTTGGTGGAAAGCATACTGATAACCGATCATTTCGGTTTTTGAATTTATAATCAATTTTGAACTTCAGTTTCAAAGTCATCCAAAATTTCCTGGGCTGCTCAAAAAATACAAGCAAAGACCTCAAAGATTTTCAATTGTGCTTCTATTGTTCTATTAACAAAACAAGTAATTACTCATGTGAACACAATGAAATGATATAACTAATTTAAAAACAAAATTGCTAGTATAGAAACTGGATTAATTTTCCCTAAAAGAAGAAGAAGAAAGAAACTAAAATGATTAAACAAATTTAAAATTTTTAACCCCTCAAACAATCAAAGAATAGGAAAATATTCAAGCTTACCTTTTGTTTTGAACCCCACAATATTTAGATTCATGAGCTAAGGACCATGAATTAGAAATGAGTACATTTGAGAGACTGTAGGAGTGGCACATATTGAGGATAAGTTGAGGGAGAGTTGTAACACCCGTACCTGGACGAGAAGATTAATTTGGTATTAATATGTGTTAATTAAAGATAATTAATGCATGAGATGATTTAAGGTGGGGTTATGAACCCACATATGAAAATGTGCTCAAATGCGGGCATAGATGAAAGTCCTGTGAAAGGCGGGGCTGGTATAGAAGTGGGGCCCAATGAGGATCTAATTAAATAATTTGCATTTTTATGTCATTATATGTTTATATGATTACTTGTTTAAAAGTTTAAAGATATTATTATGTCTTATGATAGGTATGGGGACCAGTATGGGTACCCATGTGAGGGCGTAATTGAAAATAATTCATAATTAGTAGGTTTAATAGCAACCTCATAATTTATGTGGGACCACATTTGGGACCCACGCGGGACTTAGATTAAATACTTTTAGAAAAGGTGGGTAGCTAATGTAATTAACAAGGGGGTTTCATAATAAAGCTTAAAGAAAGTTTAGGGGTGTAAATGGGAATAAGAAAAAATGGAGACAACACATATGCATGAGGCATATGTGTCTCTACACACTAAACACAACTAGGAATTCTTAGGAAAGAGAAAATGAAGAGCTCTCAAGTCGGCGACAGAAATCTACATGACGTTTCTTGCCGTTTCTTCGTTGTCCGGCGTCGGATTCACGATCCGAGACCACTTTTGGACTCGTGGAGGTAAGAGGATCGCATGCACGTAATTTATTTTCATTTTCGGCAACGTTTTTCTGACGACCGTTCTTGATAAACGATGTTTATGATACCAAACTTGTGTAGGAATTACACCGATGGAATTTGAGTTGGAAATTTGCTAGAGATTGGAATTTCTAAGCTTAATTCGTTAGTAAATCGAAGAGGTGAGTGTTCTAATCCCAAAATTGGGTGTTTAGATATGTTGATGTGATAATTGTTAGCTTAGAATGCTTAATCCATGTTTATGTTTATATGTGTTGTTGAATTTGGGTAAAAAAAGCATGTCAAAATTATGAAATTGTTATGCTTATATGCTAAGTTGTTTATATATGCTTATGTGGATCAAAGATAAGTCAAGTAGTGGTCACCATTTATAGGTCCCATATGTAAGAGATAGGAAGTCCTCAATGAGTAGGACGTGGTGACGACCACAATGAAATGCCGGGGATGCCTTCGGGGTCACAAGAGAGTGTATGTTGGGCTATATACGCCAAAAGTGAGAAAGATCCGGGGTGTGAAGGACCCGGGGGTGGTGGCTGGAATGACTTGACTTTCTGGAGATCAATTTGTTGTTTATCATGATTGTTGCATTTGCATATTAAACATTCCAATAGCATGATTAGTTCCCTCACTAAGCGAAAGCTTAAACGAAAATATAGTTTCTATTGTGGTTATTGAATAACCATCACAGGAATGGCACGGGAAGAGGAGAGAAAATGATCTGCACGACGGGTTGGGCGTGGGAGTTGTGTCCAAGTGTATATGTTCATATGCCTAGTTAGTTTATGGTTAAAATGTATCTTTTGATGTTAATATAGATGTATCTTAGCTTTTTGGAGCCTTGTAATATGTTAAGTTGGGTGTTGATGTTGAGTTTGCACCAAAATGTAAGTTGTATTTGCAAGTCAAGAGTCATGTGTAAAGTTGGGAAGAACTTGGGCATGTTAAGGTAATTTTTGAGTTGTAAACCTTAACTTGGTTCCTTATATTAGATACTCATGTATATGTTGGGAGAAATGAGATTTTTTGATGCAAATTATGATTTATGTGTGTAAATTGTGTGTTTTAATTGTTGTATCACACTTGATTTAACTTGTTAGAAATGGTTTTGGAATGATCTTTAATGCTTTCACAAAGTTTGGGGATGTTTAGAAGAAGTTTGAACTTGAAAAATGATGTTTTTTAGCAGTAGGGAGCTGTTCTCTAGAAGCCGGATCGATCCGGCCTTCCCGCGGATTGATCCACCCTTTTTCGGGGATATTTTTCTTGAAAATCAGTGAAATGGATCGATCCCTTCTTTATCGCGGATCGATCCGCCCCTGTTTTTAGCAGCTGCTGACTTTTACAGAAACAAGCATAACTCTCTCTACAAAACTAGGATTCGCGCGCCATTTTTTGCGTTGGAACTGAGACTCAAAGACCTATCTTTTGACATAAAATTTTGATATACTTTATCAATGACAATTATGCCCTTGGGGCTATTTTGTGTCAGCAAAGCTATTCAAAGAGGTCTAATCCATGTTTTTCTTAGTAAATTAAGGGTGTTTTGGCATATGGGCTTTGTCACACATGTCCTAATCCGTTCGAGGCGGGTTGGGGTATGACAAGAGTAGAATTAGATAGTTCGTCCATGTGTAACGAAGACTTATAGATGTACCTGTGCAAAAGAGTGATAAGATCGTAGTGCCTGGAATGGTTAGAGGGAGAGGCAGACCTAGACTGACTTGGGAATATGTAGTGCAACAAGATATGAATATATATAATTTAAATGAGCATATAGCTCTTGATCGTGTAATATGGAGAAAAAGGATTCATACAGCCGACCCCAATTGATTGGGACACAAGGCTTGGTTTGGTGTGGTTTGGTTTATGAGCTAAGGACCAGAGGAAGAGAAATTCAAGATCTAATGTTTAGATTCAAACCCCACAACTTTTTTCTTTCAAAACTTTATGTTGGATCGTCTTGAGAGACTATAGAGAGTTTGAGATGAGTGAGGACTAATCGAGGAGGGGGAGGGGCAAAGCCTGTGGGATTCACCGGACGCTAGTTACCGCCACCTCGCAGTCATCGTCCATTGGTCCTCGTGGAGTCACCTATTGCTTCTACAAAGGGGAAAAACCCTAGACTGTTGAGATTAATCTCTTATATTATATATACATATATATATATATATAATTTTATGTACAACAGTTCGAAAGTTCGGGGTCGGGTCAGTTTGAGACCCCTCCCCCGACAACCGAACTACAGTTTATAGTTAGGGTCGCTTTCTAACTGAACCAAACTTCCTACCCGATTAAACTAACCCGAATGGGATTTTTAACTTCGGTTTGGCCCAAATTTTTGGGTCTACCCGAACAGTGCCCATCCCTATCCATATATACTGAAGAACATGTATGTGTTTTAATATTATGGAGTCATGATCACTAAAGCACCACCCTACCCTTTAATTTTCTGTTAGGTAACTAAGTTGTCCAACTACCATAGGCCAGGTCTCTATTATCATGAGGGCAATGATATAGTTTCCTTTTCTTGTGGTGTTTGATGGGATGATCAAGTAGTCAATGTATATAAATTTTGATTTATTATTGAACTTTCATTTTTCTTTTCAAACACGAGAATAAGATTATCTACTTGGTTGACATAGACTTTGGTATTTGTTTTGGTTCTATACTCATTTCATCTGTCCGTTCGAATGATTAAATTTTTTTTTGGCTATTACTGGCCTAAGGTTTTTTTTGGCTATTACTTTACTATGAGTTTGTGCACTGCATGCTTTTATAACTTTAATGTGTCCTTGGCAACTATTAGACAAGGATTAAAATTTTGTATCATAGGTTGTTTCGATCAACTAGGAAATAAAAATGTTTCAGACACAAGAATAGGAATTGAACCAAAGAAATCCACTTTTCAATCCTCCCCCCCCCCCCAAAGATCCTTTGCCGTTTAGTTTCATATTCATGTTGATTTTTCATTGATTTAGTTTGTGTGTGGTTGCATAAAAAAAACGCACGAAACGTTGGATCTAGTTATAGCTTGTGTTAAATTGTCATTAGTCCAAGTAGGCATTTTAGGCTCAATGTAGTACTCCATTTATTTTTGGCTCATATATGCAAACTTTTGAAATCAAGTGATTTTCGTTGGTTTTGGAACCGTATGAATGGGAACTTCGGGTGGTTCCCCTAGCAAGCAAATGAGGTTGATGAAAAAACAAAAAAAGGTTGTTTCATTGCCTAAATACTTGAAGTCCATGTCAAATCGAAAACCAAAGAAAAAATCATCAACATTGGGATTTTTTGGTGGTGTGAAATCAGGAAGAAAATCTATGTCTCTGCGAATAAGTCATAGATTGAAGATTGAGTGCCAAGTTTGAGCATGATAAAACTATTCACGAGTAGTCATGATGAGTTTGCCAATTTCAATTGTATGGATTAAATTACGTCTGTGGACTCAAATTGCTAGGATTACAACTCTTATGAAGAGAAAGTAGATAGGATGAGAAGAAGAAAATGTGATTATTCCTTTCTCGGCACCGATTCACATCATTCGAGGTAATGAAGGGATGGCTATAGAGCCAGGGGAAGAAGTAAATCTAATGGAAGAGAAGAACCACTGCATAACCTAGACCTCTTCAATTCCTCTGGTTGTGTCAAATTGATAAAAAGGTAACTTGGGAGCAATTTTTTTCTTTTTGAATAATTCTTTCTTTCTGAAATTCTCCGATCTCTTTGTTTTTTGTTTTGTTGATTTTTATTTGCTCATTGAAGAGAGTTGCCGGTGAGAATAATTCTTCTAATTCGGTGAAAGGGAAGCAACGTTTAAGTTTCTATGTTTTTTTGGGCTATTCAGTTATATTATAATGCATCATATATCTCTTTTGAAAAAGAGTTGTTCGCAAGACAGTGGGCCTTAGCCCATGTGGTCTCACTCCACCTCTCCCAAGTGGGAGGTGGAGGGTTCGATTCCCCTGGCGGGGAATTGGGTAGGGGTTATTTCCCCTTCAACCGTCTATGGGAGGAAGTCTCTTTGAAGTGAGCCCGTGGCCCCCCCTGACTGTTCGAAACTTTGAAAGTGTGTGTGTGTGTGTGTGATGCCTACGGGTGCTTTGACTTCCAGCAAAAAAAAAAAAAAAAGAAAAGAAAAGAAGAAGAAGAAGAGTTGTTCACTATGTTTTTGTAGGACTTTACCTTTTTTTTGGTTAAGTACTATAAGTAGGATTTTGTATATAAGATTTGTCCTTGCAGTTTCGGAGTAATGCATAACAGTCATCTATAGTCCTACACATGTGGTACAACATACTAAGCATTTGAGAACCAAGGTTGGTACTCCATTTATTTTTGGCTCATATATGCAAACTTTTGAAATCAAGTGATTTTCGTTGGTTTTGGAACCGTATGAATGGGAACTTCGGGTGGTTCCCCTAGCAAGCAGATGAGGTTGATGAAAAAACAAAAAAAGGTTGTTTCATTGCCTAAATACTTGAAGTCCATGTCAAATCGAAAACCAAAGAAAAAATCATCAACATTGGGATTTTTTGGTGGTGTGAAATCAGGAAGAAAATCTGATGTCTCTGCGAATAAGTCATAGATTGAAGATTGAGTGCCAAGTTTGAGCATGATAAAACTATTCACGAGTAGTCATGATGAGTTTGCCAATTTCAATTGTATGGATTAAATTACGTCTGTGGACTCAAATTGCTAGGATTACAACTCTTATGAAGAGAAAGTAGATAGGATGAGAAGAAGAAAAGGTGATTATTCCTTTCTCGGCACCGATTCACATCATTCGAGGTAATGAAGGGATGGCTATAGAGCCAGGGGAAGAAGTAAATCTAATGGAAGAGAAGAACCACTGCATAACCTAGACCTCTTCAATTCCTTTGGTTGTGTCAAATTGATAAAAAGGTAACTTGGGAGCAATTTTTTTCTTTTTGAATAATTCTTTCTTTCTGAAATTCTCCGATCTCTTTGTTTTTTGTTTTGTTGATTTTTATTTGCTCATTGAAGAGAGTTGCCGGTGAGAATAATTCTTCTAATTCGGTGAAAGGGAAGCAACGTTTAAGTTTCTATGTTTTTTTGGGCTATTCAGTTATATTATAATGCATCATATATCTCTTTTGAAAAAGAGTTGTTCGCAAGACAGTGGGCCTTAGCCCATGTGGTCTCACTCCACCTCTCCCAAGTGGGAGGTGGAGGGTTCGATTCCCCTGGCGGGGAATTGGGTAGGGGTTATTTCCCCTTCAACCGTCTATGGGAGGAAGTCTCTTTGAAGTGAGCCCGTGGTCCCCCCTGACTGTTCGAAACTTTGAAAGTGTGTGTGTGTGTGTGTGTGATGCCTACGGGTGCTTTGACTTCCAGCAAAAAAAAAAAAAAGAAAAGAAAAGAAGAAGAAGAAGAGTTGTTCACTATGTTTTTGTAGGACTTTACCTTTTTTTTGGTTAAGTACTATAAGTAGGATTTTGTATATAAGATTTGTCCTTGCAGTTTCGGAGTAATGCATAACAGTCATCTATAGTCCTACACATGTGGTACAACATACTAAGCATTTGAGAACCAAGGTTGGGAAGCATAGCTTTAACAGAAAATAAACATTTTGTGAGGGTAGGAACTAATTGAGTGACGCTATGCTTCTCCAAATTTGTTTCCCAAATGTGGTTCCCAACACGTGGCAGTGGGCCCACTGTTTATTTGGAAGATGTTGTAGTGGTTCCATCATCATTGAAGGTGATATCACTATCACATATGTTGGGAACACATTTGAGATACAAAATTTATGACGCATAAAGTTACTCAAAATATTTTTAGTTTAAAGATTTGAGATGTTTTGTAGGACAAACAGTGTACCCCGCGCATCGCGCAAGTTACATGCTAATTAATTATTAATTTTGATGATTACTTATTTATTACTACTTATTTATAAAAATTACTTATTTATACTTAAATTTATTAGGGCTAATTAGTGATAAGCATATTTTAGGGTACTTATTTGGCATTAGGTCCAACAAAGAAAACATGTTAGTGAAAAGGTCCTTTGCAAAAAACTACACTAAAATGCCCATTCAAGCAAACTCACGCTTGTTTTCTCATTTCCCAGATCATCGCACTGCCATGCATGCATAACTAACTTTTTTTTATAAATTTTATGAACTTTTAAAATTCATAACTTTCAATCCAAATATTTTTTTTTCATAAAATTTATATTTTTGGAATTTACTCGATGAGATCTATCAAACTAGTACCATTGTTGGTATGAAATTCTTTTTATTTTTTTTTAAATAGTTGCGAAATTTCATTAAAAAAAATTCACACATAGGTGGTTTCTACAAATTCGTAAGAAGAACGGAGAGAAGAGAGTTGAGGCATTTTAGTTGTAGATGGAACGATTTCTGATCGCAAAGTTATTAAATTTCACAATTGAAGTTGTGGATGGAGCAATTTCTAACCACAAATATATTAAATTTCACAGAACTAATTTTGTGAAATTTCACGAAATTAAATCGTGAAATGTCACAAAAAGTTTCACAAAATTAATTCTGAGAAAATTTAGAAAAGAAGTTTTTGCGAAATTTAACAACTTTAATACCTTCAATTTTCATTCTTCCATAAAAGCATCAACCATTCTTTCCCCAAGTTCTTTCTCTCTCTTCATCATTGGTCATGACATCTCGTTGTCTCCAATGACAAAGCGGCTTTCCTTTGTTGGTTCCTAAATTTAATTTTCAAATGTTTTTAAAATCACCAGCAACTATCATAACATTTGAAACCAACTTTGGTATTCAAATTTAGAAACCATAGTGTTAGTCCATCACAAACCATTCAAAGCCAAAGAGGTTAGGATATATGTAAACCAGTTCTCTAGGTGTTCAACTGATGCATCCAACTAGGATTTCCACCCATTATTCTAATCATTTAGATAAGATTAAAGCATTTGACCAAAGAGAAAGGAGAAGATAAGATCAATTTTTGTAAAATCAAAAGGAACTTCCCCCCCCCCCCCCCCCCCCCCTATTATTTTGCCTCTCTCTCTAGGTTTCATCTTTATTGCTCTTGCAAATCACAATCAATTTGGACAGAGAGTCTTGCACAATAGGTTTAATCATTGATCCTGAAAAAGTGCAATCGCGAACTCCCATTTGGCCTCCATATCTGCCATGCCACAGATCCCGTTCTCCAATCTTCTCAATCTCCACTGCTACTACCGTTGAGCCCGGCCGCCGATACAGTTACCATGCTTACCTCAAGTTCATGCTCGCTAAACTGGATTCACGGAGGGAGAGCCGTAGAAATCGAGTTCTCTTGCTTTTAATAATCTTGAGTGATTCCCAAGGCTTCCCCATACCATTATTGTTTACGAGCACAACAAAATTCACAAATAAACGAACTACATTTAAAATTATTATACTTGCCAAATTTAAAAAATAATAATTGGAAAGGAGACTAATATTGAGAACAATATCAGTTATACATATTCGAATATTCACTCATCCACGATCGCGTGATTTTTCTCTATCAAAACCAATTCTCATATAGGTGAGCCTTGATAATATACCAATCAAGAAAATTTCTATTTTTAAACATGTCCCAAAATCAATTGCAACCCAAATTTAATGAACTGATACACTAAACGCAAGTGTTCTCTTTTATTTAACGAGAGACTATATTTTGTACATATGCCATATATGTACACCTGTAGAAAGTGTTATAAATATATTCACTCGTACTCAAACCGTCAAACGGGACCCAGTTTGAATAATCAACACCAAATTTCTATGCATCAGTTTGAATAGTCAACATATGCATCAATTTACAATACCAATTTTACTAAACAATTTCAAGAGAGTCATTATGTTACGGTCCGCCCATGCAAGCCATGCAATGTGTGATAGCTTGAGCACTAGCATACATATCCCATGTAAATAGGACCCCACTTGCATGCATGTCCCGTGTAATTAGGCACTAGTTAGTTTCCATTTCCCACGTAATAGACATTATCCCGTGTTACCCATTTTCCTTGTAAATATGCATCACATAGGCATGACCCCATGTTTCCCTTTTGCAGGCATTTGTAAGGCTTATATGTAGCCAGATTATGTTGAGCTATGGAATCATCAAATGCTAATAAAAGCCTTCTTGTCCTACCTATCTCATGTCTCTCTCTATATTCTTCTCCTTTGGCCTTAATTCATCTGATTTCTTCTCTCTTTTTTAAGTTCAAACGTATCAGTGGCATCAGAGCAGTTCGTTCCTCGGATCGTGGCTACACAACAAAAGATTGAGGATATTCATGAAGGCTTGCAAAAACTCCAAATTTACATGCTTGAATTTATGGAGTCACACTGACGAGTTGTAGAAAACATGAGAAGTACCATAGTCAGAGTCGTCTAGTTTAGAGATGCTTCCATCAACTATGGTGCCAATACAGTCTTTCTTGCGATTGTCCCGTCAACAGAGACATGTTCGCAAAAAGAAAATTTTTCCCATCCCTTCACAACATGTATGGCACAACATGGCATGCTTCATCAATACTCATGTGTTCATACCCCTTATCAAAATGGGGTTGCAGAAAGAAAAAACTGTCACTTATTAGAAGTCACCCGTACATTGTTATTTGAGATGCGGGTCCCCAAGACCTTCTGGGGAGATGCAGTTCTTACTGCTTGCCATTTGATTAACCGTATACCATCTTCCATCCTAGATCAGGGCACACCCCATGCCACCTTGTTTCCCACTACTCCACCTTTCCCTGTTGCTCTACGCGTGTTTGGGTGTGTCTGTTTTGTGCATCAACTCACTCCAGGTACCGACAAGTTAGATCCCCATGCTATCAAGTGTGTTTTCTTGGGGTACTCCAGAACACACAAAGGTTATTGTTGTTATAGTCCTTCCTTGTATCCCTACTTTGTTTCTGCTGATGTTACCTTTTTTGAATCTACCCCATATTACTCTGAGTCTCACTCTATTACTGATCCTGACTTTATGGTTCCCCCTCCCCTTCCCCTCTCCCTACCTCCCAAAGCTGGTTTGGACCATCCTGATCTCCAGACATACACTCGCTGTCATCAGCCTATTAAGACTATTAAAGATTCAGCTACTACGCCTGTGGCCTCCATGTCTTCAGATCTGCCTCCATCAGACTCAGACCTTTCGATTGCTCTCCAGAAGGGTAAGCGTACTTGTACTTCTCATCCTATTGCAAATTTTGTATCTTATGATCATTTGTCTCCTACTTTCTCTTCATTTGATGCCTCGTTGTCTACGTTTTCTATTCCTAAGTCTACTGCAAAGGCTCTTTCCCATTCAGGATGGAAACAAGCTATGGAGGATGAGATGCTTGCTTTGAGAGACACTGGTAGTTGGGAATTAGTACCTCTTCTACCTGGGAAGTCTGTAGTTAGGTGTCGTTGGGTGTTTACTGTTAAAATACATCCTAATGGCACGATTGCTTCTGGTAGTTGGGAATTAGTACCTCTTCCAAGGGCTATACTCAGGTTTATGGTCTTGATTATTCTGAGACATTTTCTACAGTTTCCAAGATTACTTCTGTTCGTCTCTTTATCTCCCTTGTTGCTACTTATCACTGACCGTTACATCAGTTAGATGTCAAAAATGCCTTTCTCAATGACACTCTTTTGGAGGAGGTATATATGGAGCAACCACCTGGGTTTGATTCTCAGGGGGAGTCTAGTATGGTTTGTCGGTTGAAGAAGTCTCTATATGGTCTGAAACACTCCCCTCGTGCTTGGTTTGGAAGATTTAGTGAAGTTGTTGCCGAATTTGGTCTCCAGCGGTGTGGTGCTGATCACTCTGTCTTTTATAAGCATTCTTTAGCAGGTAAAATCCTACTTGTTGTTTATGTTGATGATATTGTTATAACTGGAGATGATTCCAAGGGAATTCAGGAGTTAAAGACTTTCTTGCAAAAGCTGTTCCGAACTAAAGACTTGGGACAACTTAGATACTTTCTGGGCATTGAAGTGGCTAGAACTAGTGAAGGGATTTGTCTCTCTCAAAGAAAGTAGGTTCTTGATCTCCTCTCTGAAACAGGCCTTTTAGGGTCCAAGCCCTTGGATTCTCCTATGGATCCTAATACTAAGTTGTTACCAGATCAGGGAGAGCTCATTGATGACCCAGGACAATACAGACGTTTGGTAGGAAAGCTGAATTACCTAACATTAACTAGACCTGATATTGCATTCGCCGTGAGTGTGATTAGCCAGTTTATGGATTGTCCTTGAACAACCCATTGGGATGCTGTGATGCACATTTTGAGATATCTCAAAGGCGCTCCAGGACGCGGTTTGCTGTACAAAGATCATGGCCATATATGGGTTGAAGGTTACACTGATGCAGATTGGGCAGGTTCTCCTGGTGATAGGAGATCCACTACTGGCTATTGTGTTATCGTTGGAGGCAACCTTGTTTCATGGAAAATCAAGAAACAAACTGTGGTAGCTCGATCTAGCGCAGAATCAGAGTACAGAGCCATGACCCACACTACTTGTGAGCTAGTATGGATGAAGCATTTATTAGAGGAACTTGGGTTTACTCAAACTACTCCAATGAGTTTAGTTTGTGATAATCAAGCTGCAATTCATATCGCCTCTAATCCCATCTTTCATGAAAGGACAAAGCCCATTGAAGTCGATTGCCACTTTGTTCGAGAGAAACTTTTGGAAAATGTTATTCATGAAATATATTTGTAACAAGCTTGGTGTATATGACATGTATGCTCCAACTTGAGGGGGAGTGTTGATAGTGTGTTAATAGTGTGTATTATTGTATTTTGGGTTGTCCCACATCGCTTTGTTAGTTTATTAGTCTAGGTATTAGACGCCTATATAATAGGCCCTTGTATTCTTCTTCTTATTCATTCAATATATTGTGATTATACACACACATTTACAGAGGAAATATCCTAACTACTGGATTGCTATTTAAATAATGTTTATTAGTGTACCTATGCTTGAGATGCATCCAAATAATATTAAAATGGAAACTATTTTCGATTACTATGGTTGGAGTGCATTAGATCCATTTGGTAGGTAAAACACAAATTCAAGTAGCCATATACCATTTTGGCTACTAAACGTAGGATATGCTATTATATTCATGTATGCGTTATGCATACTTCTATACACATATGATACAATTACATATACACACCCCTCAACAAAAAACTTAAAGGTTAAAGTTAGAAACAAAATCTCTCCAAACAGGAAAATAACTAGCTTAGAAGTGAAGCCAATGACTTTATAGCATTCGTCAAACTAACCTTTCCACCCTCACAAAATACTAATTAACTAAAAAGGATAGTACTTTTTTTCTTCAAGAGAAAAATGTTAAACAAGAGGTTTCATTTCATTGACCATAAATTCCTAAAAATACCCAGAATGAGAATTTTTTGTGCCTGTCAATAGACCAAAGCTTCAGAAAATAAGCACGGTAAGTGATGAACATTTATCAAATAAACCACCAGAAAATGAGAACAAGTAGAGAAAACCTGAAGAAACTTGTGCATCATATTGTTTGATCTTGTCCATAATGAGGTCAGCCAAGGTGGGTTGCTGACCAGAGTCCTTTGACATGAAGGCCTCTAGTAACTTCTCATCATCCTCATCAATTTCGTCCTATTAAGGTTTTACACGACTCCAATTTAGCTAGTTTCAGTTCATTTCTTTAGGCTCTGTATGTTTCATGGATTTTGTGAAGGAAAGAAAAAACAAATTTTCTCGTGTATTCCCCCTATAAAATTGGAAGAAGAAAGTATATTTCACTATATATTTTATATACAAGAACACATGCCTTTATATAGACTACCTATATCCTAAACTAGGAAGGTAGTAGTACGTAGTAGTATCTAGATCTTAACACCCCCCCTCAAACTCAAGATGGAATTATAGAAACCAGCTTAAGTTTGGAAATCAAATCTTGAAGACAGCCCGGAGGATGAGATTTTGTAAAAGTATCAGCTATCTGATCAATGGAGGGTACAAAGACAAGCTTTATAGTGCCACACGCAAGATGGTGACTCATTAAATGACAATCAATCTCAATGTGTTTTGTGCGATCATGAAAAACATCGTTGTGGACAATCTGTATAACACTTTGATTGTCACTGAAGATAGTAGTAGCTACGGAGTGAGTAACATCCATATCTTCAAGTAACCATCGAAGCCAGATAAGTTCCTAAGTAATATCAGCTAGAGCATGATACTCGACTTTGGTGCTTGAGCGAGCGATGACAGTTTGTTTCTTGCTACGCCAAGAGATAAGAGATGTGCCAAGGAAAAAACAATAATCAGTCATCGATCGTCAATCAGTGGGATCTCCTGCTCAGTTTGCATCCGAATACGCATGGAGATCAAGTGTCGAGTGAGCAGAGAAGTGTAAACCATGAAACACGGTTCCTTTGATGTATCGAGGTATGTGAAGGATAGCTGCATAATAAGATAAGCGGGGAGCAGAGAAAAACTGACTGACAATATGAACAACATAAGCAATGTCAGGCCTGGTAACTATAAGATAAACTAAACTCCCAATCAACTGGAGATACAATGTGGGATTATCGAGAAGAGTACCATTTAAAGGTGTTAGTTTAGCATTGGGCTCAAGAGGAGTAAGACTGGTCTTGCTGTCTGTCAATCCTGCCTTTGCAAGAATATCGGAAGAGTACTTGGCTTGAGAGAGGTAGTATCCATCAGTGGTAGAAGGGATCTCAAGACCCAAAAAATAACTAAGTTTCCTGAGGTCTTTCATTTCGACATGTTGACTGAGATGATACATGAGATCTAAGATACTAGATAAGTCATCTCCAGTAATAATTATGTCATCCACATAGAGAAGCAGAAGAATAGTTCCCTGATCTGTCCTTTGAATAAAAAGAGTAAAATCATAAGAGCTGGAGGTAAATCCAAATTGACCAATGATGGTACTGAACTTAGCAAACCAAGCTCGGGGGGCCTGCTTAAGACCATAGAGTGCCTGGCGAAGTTTACAAACCTGATTGGGAGAATGCTAATATCCAGGGGAGGACGCATGTAGACTTCTTCTGTTAGGTCACCATTAAGAAAGGCATTCTAATGGATATAATTCCCAACGACGGACTGCAGCCACAGCAATAAGACTGCGAACTGAGGTTAGACGAGCAACTGGGGCAAAAGTCTCTTCGTAATCAATCCCATATTCTTGCGTGAATCCCTTGGCTACCAGTCAAGCTTTGTAGTGTTCTACAGTCCCGTCGAAATGAGTTTTAATTTTGTAAACCCACTTGCAACCCATATCATGCTTTCCACTTGGTAAATCCTCCAAGTGTAGCGAGAATAATCATCCACAAAAATAACATAACAATCCTCCCATAGTAGCAGTGGGAGAGGGACCCCAGACACCGGAATGAACTAAGTCAAAATGAGCATATGAAACAGATTCACTTTTATTAAAAGGCAATGTCGTTTGCTTGGAAAGTTGACAAGAAAGACAATCAAAATTATCGTTATTGACATTCCCTAAAACACTGCTAGAGACTAAAGACTTGAGATAACCAATAGAAGCATGACCCAAATGCGTGTGCTAGAGACTGAGGGATGGGGTGGTGGAGGCTAAAGTAGCAAGTGCTGTCTAAGTTGGGCAAGATATGTGAGGTGGTATGTGAAGGTTGATAAGCTCATAGAGTCATCCAACCTTACGGCCTATCCCAAGAGTCTGTCATGTCTTTGAATCCTGCACACAATAACCAAAAGCAGAAAAAACGACAGTGAGACCAAATTCACATAGTTGACCAACTGAGATAAGATTTAGAGTGAGTTTTGGAATTAGATAAGTATCAGGTAGTGAAGTGGAAGATGTAGATATAGTTCCTATATGACTAATAGACATGTGGGAACCATCAGCAATGTGCATAGTAGGTGTGGTGCAAGCAGGGGATTTAAACTCAGAAAGGGTAGAATCGGAGGTCATATGATTACAACAAGTAGAATCAAAGAGCCAATAATTGATACCTGGAGTGACTGACATAGCAGTAGAGGGTGTATTACCGGTTTGGGTAAGGAGTTGTTTGAGAAGGTCCTCAAGATGAGCAGTGGAAGAACCGTTGGCAGAAGCAAAGGATGAAGAATGGTTAGAAGTGGTGGCAACAGTCTTCGAAGTTCCACCGTGGGATACATTGCCTTGAGAGTGTCTGGACGGATTTTGGAGGCACTTATGTTGAAGATGTTCAGGTGCCTTGATATGGCAATGTTGACAAATGCGAACTGAGCAGTCCAAAATAGTATGTCCATTCTTCTTCCAATAATTGCACCACTTTTTGAAAGTTCCGGACTGATTACCTTTAGGTTTGAATTGTGTGACCCTGGGTGTAGCCAGAACAACATATGTAGATGGAGTCGAGAGATTCATGGAAGGAGCCAGACGTGTTTCCTCAGAGAGAAGTTCTGATATAGCTTGTTCCAAAGTGGGTAGAGGACTGCGATGTAGAAGTGATGCTCGGACATGTTCAAAGTCATTAGAGAGAGCCATTAAGAAAATAACCAACCTTTGACAATCACGATAGGTACAAAAATTTTCTGCATTCATCGCAGTGGTGAAGGTGGGTTCTGAAGGTGTTAACTGATCCTAAACATAACGCATCTCAGAGAGGAACTGGTTGATAGACTGGCCGGGCTATTGCTTCATACGATGTAGAGTGCTCAGAAGTTGGTACTGATGAGCCAAATCTGTGGTGGTGTAACGGTGTTGCAAAAAGTCCCAAAGTGATTTGGCAGTGGAAAACCTACCAAATTGGAGACTGATAGAGCTAACACAGGTGTTACGGATCCATGTGATGATTTGTGGTTCTTACTATCCCAATCTTCAAGTCGGTTGGCAAACTTGGTTGCATCTTCGTCGGTGGCTTGAACTGGCTCCGTGATGTTACCAGTAACATATCTCCAAAGTTTACGGCCTTTGAGGAAGCTAGACATGGATTAGGCCCAGATAATGTAATTGGGTCCATCCATGGTGATAGCAATAGAATGAGAAGCGTCAAGACGGTCCATAATATTGGATCACAAGTCGGGTCAGTTCTGGGTCGGGTTATCCACGGGTCAAATTTATTTATTAAATTTTTTTTTGTGTGGTTAAGTCTGGTTTTAGGGTAAATCTAGGTCGGTGGTTTGAGAGAGTAGCTGTGATGGGAGTATGACGACAGCGGCAGTGATGTAGTTGCTGGGTCTTGCAGATTGGGATGTCTGAAAGGCAGCGAAGGGAGGTGGTGGTGAGACAACGATGAAGTCAAAGTCGGTAAGGTGGTGATTGGGGTCAAAATTGGTAGTGTGATGTTTCAATTTGGGAAAAAATTGGTGGGGTGGGTTCTGATATGAGTTGTGCAGATTGAATGATTCGGTGGTTTGGGGGTGCGGTTTGGTGATCCAATTGGTGATGTGGACGAGGTAGGTTGGTGATGAAAATGGGGTAATGATGAGATGTTGAATTGGGTCGGTGATGAAGATGATACAATTGGGGTGGGGATTAGTTTAGGGTCAGTTTGGTTTGATGTAGAATTGTTATAGCGGAATGAATTGTGGTGATGAAAATGACTGCAGCAATGGTGACCCCAATGGAAAGGAGATCGACGACAAAGCTAGTATCTAGATCTTAACACCCCCTTTGTGTTTCCTTTGAATAACATTAAAAATTAAAAATTTATAAAATACAATTGTAATGTATGAATAAAGGCAGAGAAATGATTCATAACATACAAAATGTTTAATTTGTTTTTCAACTTATTCTCCTTTCTTTCCTATTTTTTCCTTTATCTTTTTCCTAATTATAAACCAAACAAAGTAAAAAATGTTTTCCTCTATGTTTTCTCTTGTTTTTCGCTCACTGAATCCCCCCCAAAAAAACTAACAAAGCATTAGTTTGTAATAGAAATCTAATGGTGGGATTTCATTATAGAAATCTATTGAAATTCGAGAAAATTAAGCTCTCACATGATAACACCCAAATTGGCTTTGTGTCTCTGAAAATTCATCAAATTCATCTTCATCTGATTCATCTACATTCGCGAATACCAGTTTGGTAGGGCTTTGTTCTTCAGCCTCATCTTTAATTTCCTTTTGCTGCTCCAGCGCTTCCTTCAAAATCTTAGAACTCATACCCTCCGATGTAAGCTACATATATATAATTATACATACATACAAAGAGAGAGAGAGAGAGAGAGAGAGAGAGAGAGAGAGAGAGAGATAGGGAGAGCAAAAACAGTAAATTGGAGATAAGAGAGAGATAGATAGAGAGAGATAGATAGATAGAGAGAGATAGATAGATAGAGAGGAAAGGGAATGGAATGGTGCCTTCTCTTCTTTCTGGTGTTGCTTGTGAAGTTTGGTTCGTTTCTTCGAGACGGAGTTGGTGTCTTCGGCCATGAAAGGCTCGGGATTTTGATGTCTGGTTCTCTTCTTTGCCATTGATGAGAGAGATTTGTAATGTGGGGGGGAAATAGAAAACCTAGTTTCAGAGTGTCGACGGCATGACCTGGGTGAAAAGAGCATCGGCGCTGTATGATTATGTGCGTGTGTATATATACGTGTATGCATGTAAATATGCAGAGGGGGGGGGGGGGGGCGCTAGAGTTTTGATAAAGCCCAATAAGGTTTTAGGCTTTGATAAAGCCCAATAAGGTTTTAGGCTCGTTTGATACAACTGGTTTTTTTTTTTTGGTGCTAATGAGATTGATTAGGGTTGCATCTTGGCCGGCTAATCATAGTATTTTTGCTCACTTAAAATTTGCTCACCCATTAGGTGAGCATGTAGGGCCCACCAAGGGACATGTTCAATATGCTAAATTGAGGTGGGTTGAAAAATTGAAAATACATATAGCATGGGCACACTGGGTTTTATATATATATATATATATATATATTTGTTCTATTAATGCATATAGTTTGAATTTTTGCACCATGAATGTTATTGATTATTGTTGTTTTGAGTTAATAAAAAATACTTTGGGTTTATTTATGCATATTTTTTCTGAATTTTTGCATCTTAAATATTACTATAGTTTACTTTTGCTTCTTGTCGTTTTATAGAGTAGTGATTCGTGCACATAGAGTGTGCACATAAGGATTTAGGTCATTTATTTTGGTGAATCCTATGTTTGCGAGATGGACCTTACCAAAATGAATGGCCCAAATATTTATGTGCACACTTTATGTGTACATATCATTACCCCGTTTTATATTTTACATATGCATTCTTCTCGTTTGCTTGCCTCACGCAGATTGGACTTCCAAGCCGGATTGGTCCATTGACTCCATCATTAGGGATAGCAGAAAGCTGCTTGATGATTCTTTTCACTTTTGGGATGTCCAAAAGATTAATAGAAATGCTAATTGTTTAGTGCATAATGTAGCATAATGGGTAGCGAGCTCTCATCGTTTTGAAACCATCATTCTTGCTGACATCCCCCTTCTATTTTTGCGAAATGAAATCAAGAGAGCTAGTTGTTCCTTTTTTTGTGGTATGTTTGTTCTTCTTCTTCCTTTTAATGAATTGTTCACAGCCAAAAAGAAAAAAAAAAAATTACAAGCCACAAGCATAGAGAAAAGGAAAAATAAAAAATAAAAATAAAAATAAAAAAAGGAAAAAAAAAACATAAAAGAAAAGAAAAAAGAAAATAATTGGCATGCAAATATGGGGCTGGGCTTGAACCATCAATTGATTTTTGTAGTAACAAACATCATAAATATGGACTGGGTTAAAATTGGGTTAGACTTAGGGTGCGTTTGATAAAATTGAAAATTAAGTGCTGAAAATTAAGTGCTGAATTTTAAGTACTGAAAATTTTAAGTGATTGAATTTGTAATACTGAAAACAGTGCTTCAACTATTGAAATAGAATGCATTCAGTGATTATTTTCAGTAGAAAATTTTCACTTAAAGTTTTCAGTGATTTTTTGGCTGCTTTTTCAATTAAGTGGTATGTTATCAAACGCACTGAAAAAGAATAAGTGATGAATCTTTTCATTTTCATCACTTAATTGGGTTATCAAACATAGCCTAAGTTAATGTAAATGCTCAAGTGGTTGGATTAGGCTAGGGGAAAGTTAGATGGGCTGAGTTAGAACTATGCTATTTACCAATTTGGGTAATCAATTAAAGATAATATATTGATGAGGGGTGGGTTGGGCTGGGCTAGAAGGTGTATTAATTAATAATGGACTGTGCTAGAATGTAAGAATTAACAAATGATTTAAAAATTTTGGGTGAGCTGCAACTGAGGTCAAGCCATCCATGTATATGCCCGCGGGGCCCACCATTTCTTATGGACAAAATGGTGATAAATAGTAGGGGTGGCAATTTTTGACACGACAACCCGTTTTACAGAGACAACCCGAACACGACACGACATGACACGATTAATTTAAAATAGTTTATATTTTGGATGAATAGCACTCGGAACTAAAAATTAAACTCAAAGCACACAACCTGATTAATGACACGATTATGACATGAGAACCCGAATTGCCACCCCTAATAAATAGTGGCGGATACAATTCGGTTTTGGAGGTGGGGGAGGTGGTTAATGTAGTGGGGGCAATGACCACCCCTATATTTTTTAAAATTGTACTTTTATGCATATAATCTTTTAATATATGACTAAAAGCTATAAGAGCTTCCACAGTGGTGTAGTTGAGGCAGTCAAACTTAGCTAAACTTAAGGTTTTCGCTACATTTTGTTCCACAGTGGTGTAGATAAACTTAATGTATATATTAGCTAAACGTAAGGAAACCTAACTTTGTGGTACGCTTAAGTTCCACTAAGTTCAGCGAAACGGCACAGTGTGTGCCGTCTACCATTTTATGACAAAACCTCACGGCACAGTGTATGCCGGCCACCATCTCACGGCACACACTGTGCCTTCTACCTTCTCACGGCACACACTGTGCCTTCTACCTCTTTATATGCAAAACTTCACGGCATAGTGTGTGCCGACCACCATCCTCACGGCACACACTATGCCGTCTACCATTCTCACGGTTTTGTGAGTGTCGTCCCCCATTTTACACCACTACAATGCACACCAAACTTATACAAAAACTTAGCTTAAGTTTATCAAAGTTTTTCATACACCACTACGGATGCTCTAAACACATAACAGAATTAAGGCTTCATCATGAGAGGTGTTAATAAATATGCACGCAAGTATACGAGTCGGGTATAGGTTCGTTACCTAGCGGAATAGCCCGACGGATTGCCGAACGGTGTTGTTACAAGCCCGGCGTCTTCACCCACGAACTGCTGCTCCATGTTGCCTCTGTGTACTCTCTTATGCATCGCCTAGGTCGTAGAGGACGCTTCTTGAGCCATCCCCATGACAGTCACGCGCTAGATCCCAAGCCCTTGTGGTGATAGGTTAGAGAGAGAAACTGTGGGGAGAGAGAGAGAGGCTGAGATTTTATGTCTCCTTAGATTTTCAATGTGTAATACACACACACACATATATATATATATATATATAAGCACAATGAAAACCTAACAGGCTTGAGATTCCAAAACCCGTAACTTGGTGTCCAAGCCAGGTCTTATTGGACCCAGTCCAATAACATGTGGGTGCCCGTATGACCCAACCACAATATATCTTACAAGAGGGATATATAATTTGATTGAACAATAAATAATTATTTGTGAGGTAAATGGCCATTTTACTACACAATTACTGCCTAGCAGCCCACACACAACAAACCTAATCACGATAACATAATCATTAATTGCGAGTTTTTTTTTTTTTTTACAATCAAGATCCCATTTCAAAATAGATTCCGTAGGATATCTGTTCAGACTTGGTAAGAGCTCTACCAATTCAATCATTCTACCAGAGTACGCAGAAATGTAAAAATATTAACCGACCAATGGTGTTAGAAGTACAGTCTTACACATTCAAAAAGCATCAACACACTGAGGTAGACCAATGAAAAGTGAAACCGAGGTGGGTGTAAATGCTTTTTAGGTGTGTAAAAATGTGCCCCAACATTACTCTTAACCGATCTACAATACAGCTTATAAGTGCAACAAATCCCCGAGATTATCCAGATGAAAATTTTGACATATTGGTAGGGCCAGTTTGGTTTCCATGCTTTGTGAGTGTATCAAGGGCTGGTGTCGTGTCTGTTTTAGTTCCATCTTTTTAATCTGTAATTCATTTCAATCTCTAAAGTTTGTTCTGAGAAATTTCTCAAAACTACAAATATGTAAAGTTTCTTTTGAGAAGTTTCTCAAAACCACCAAAACGATTTCTATTTTCCCATAATTTTTCAAAATGTTTTGTCTGTCTTTGAATCCTGGGTAATATTTGTCGTTGAGTTGAGGGTAAGACTCCCAGCCTGTTCTTTTCTTTTCTTTTTTTTTTTTGAAGTTTTGTTTGGCCCGGTTTGGTCTATATTTCAAATTTCTCAAGTTAATACCTATTAATTTTCTCACAACTTTGTTAATGAAATTCTCAAAAACGTGTTTTGTGAAATTTCACAAAACTTCTTTTATAATATAGATGCTCGATTGTTTCTCTATGGATTTTTTTAAAAAAAATTCTCAAGTTAATAGTTTGTTAAATTTCTCATAACTTTGTTTATGTAACTCTCAAAAACGTGTTTTTGTGAAATTTCACGAAACTTTTTCCCCTGAGTTTCGTCAACAACCATTCTTAGACGCTCTATTGTTTTGCAGTAGAATGAGGTAAAATATGAATGGAGAGTCACGAGTTTAAAAGAAAAAAAATGAGGAAAAAGATTAAGAAACAAGCCCCGAAAATTTTCCATAAAATCTAGGACAAATATTCATTTTTGATTTTTTGAATTTGATCAAGAGATAGTTAAGGAATATGTTTTCGATTTTCTTTTTGATTTGAGAGGCATTTTGGACCAAGAATATGGAGACGAAGAGACGAGAGCTGGAAGTGTTATTGAATGCGGTTATGGTAATGACTTAAGCATATGTCGCATAAAAGGACCTGGTCGGCTTGGTGCTTAAAATATTGTAAATCGGCCACCGAACTGGCACCTATGATTTCACTGAATCTAAAACCGAGAATTGGTCCTATGTGTGCGCAAAATTGGCCCAACCGACAGACCGGTCGGTTCAGTTTGGACGGTTTTGCTTGCACACCTAAGTTTTTAACATGCTTAAAAAATAATGACACGATTACAACTCGGTACAACTATGAAACGATACAATTGCCCCAACCTTACCAATCATACTACTAGAAATTTATTAAACTTACACAAACCTTCAATGTATCCCAATTGGACATGTACAGCCTGAAATGCCAGCATTCTGTTTTGCTATGAAAATAGGTTTCTAACTTGCCTTGTGACAATCGCATTCACTAGGGTTACGCAATTTGTCTAGTAACTGTTTAAAGCACATATCAAATGGCTGCAATTGAAGAGAACTTACACCTTGCAATTAATAAAAGGTGATGCTATACTTCCCAAATTTAAAATTGAAACTAGTCGATAACCCATGTTGTGATTGGGCTGTAGGATTATTTGGCGATGAATTTATTCTAAGAAAAACATTATTTCAGAAGGTAATTGATATTTATAGAGGTAGTGCAACTATTGTGTTGCTAAGGTACTTTAACTTCCGAGTTGATGTTTTCATCAATTGCCTCAATTTGTTTTTTTGTTCTTCAAACTCTTGTGTTTTTTGCTGATGCCCTGGCTGTGTCCATTTCAGTTGCTCCATCTTGAGTATTTTGTTCCTCTAGTTGTGTTGCTTGATCCTCTGTTTGATGCTTCTGCTATAGGGTAAGGCTGTTATGCATAGGACAGCACTTCAATGCTGTTGGTGCTGTCCCCCTCACAAATGAACAGTAAAATTGATTTTGCAAAAGCAGTTTTAAAAAAACTGCCCAGTTTTACTGTTCATTTATGTCACACCCCAACCCGCATCGAGCGGATTAGGACACGTGTAACAATGTCACCAAGATACATCCTTAGTTAAGATTCTCTTTTAAACTCCTTACTAAGTAAATTAGCATGCAATTAACCCTAGGGGTACAATGGTAATTTTAAAATTTTAGTCAAACCTAATGCCAAGATGTAATATTTCTCATTTAAAAACCAACGGCGAAAATGGCACGTGAATCTGAGCTTCCTAGCCCAAGTTATGACCATTTTAAGATTTACTTTTCTCAAAACAACGGATCTGGCAGAGGAGTATTCGACCGGTCGAGCGAGTCAATTCCACCGGTCGAGATGGATCAGAATGAAAATCTAATTTTTGCCCTGCACTCTTTATACATGCACAAATCAATCCCAAAGTTCCCAACTCAAATGGGAACTAAACTAAGACATTCCCAACTCTATTAAAATCATTCAAACGCAATTCCAATCGACAAAACATGTTCAACCAAAATAAGCTATTAATACCCACAAATCTCATCAAAATTAACATGGCCATAGAACTTTGTGGTAAGGAATTCTCAAAAACCTTATAAACATCTTGGTTTCAACCAGAACTTGTAATAATCAGTAACAACTTTAAGAAAATGAGTTTGAGGCTCCACTACCCAAGCTTAAGCCAAACAACACTAGTATAACTTGTTCCAATTAGGAAATTCTGCGAAAAATACTTACCAACCATGGAAATTAAACGTAAAGTTCTTATAGGTCAATGGGACCCCAAAGATACCCTCTTGGCCTTTTAAAAGTTAAAACAAAACATAGGAACATTAAGAATTAAAGGGTTGGCAGTGGGTTTTTCAACTGGTCGAACAGGTCCCTTTGACTGGTTGAAAGCCCCACTACAGAACCATTTCTGCAGTAACAACTTTCAATCTCCTTATACAAAATTTTGAAAATAAAACTCACTCAAAAACTTTTGAAAGCTTATAAAACTTCTTGAACATGATCCTAATACACATTGAGATACTTTCAAACTCTTTAAACTTGTACCCAAGCTCATTTGAATCAAAATAAGACATTAAAGCCCAAACCTTGATTAAACCTATATGTACCTAGAATTTTGTCGGAAAAGAGTTCAAAAGCTTTACATATAACTTAGTTACAACCAAAACCCATTCAAAACATACACACAACTTCTTTTGAGTCAAAAGAACCCATAACACCCATCCCTTGCTCAAAACCACATAGCAATGAAGATTTTTACCCAAAACATTTCCAAAACTTTGCTTATCATTTATTTATAACCAAGACTCGTCCAAAACACTTGCAACACCAAACCAGACTTGCCGGAAAGGCCCATCTTTCTCAACGTACACAAACCATAGTTTTAGCTTAAGGGAAGACATAAAATTCATAATTGAAACTCCATACTCCTACATACTTATATTACAACATGAGGTCTAAAAATCCCAAGATAACAAGTTACATAATTAAACAAGATTATAAATATATCACACAAGTTCCAATCTCTCCCATTTCCCCTGTACACGTCATTTCCTCTCCTCCTCCCATGTCGTACCTGTGGTGGTTATTCAATAACCACAACAGAAAATAACATTTGTTTAAGCTTTTGCTTAGTGAGTAAAGCTAATCACGTGTATGAGTGCATGTCATATTCAATGCACAAATCAACAATCAACATATCATTTAGTCTCCAAAAGACCAAATATTAATTAACCGTGACGTCGCTCTTGCCTTTTTCCCTTATGCGCATATAGCACCTCTAATTCACACCATCTCACATACCCTTCCACTGTTGGGTCGTCACCCACACACCTTTACACAGTTAAGTGGTGAGTACCCTTACACCGTTGGGTTTTTCCACGTCTCCTTATTATGGAGTAAATCCACGGTGAATCAATATAAGGCTTTCTTCAATCCACATAACACATAATCACATAATCATCCCAACATGGCAATCCTTGCAAAATTAGACATAATAACTTCCAATTTATACTATCATGCCTTAGCTAACACAATTCAACATATTATCATCATAATCAACATGATACATCATAATTGTAACACCAAATACAATTATACATTCAGCTCATGAATTAGAGTCACTCACCTCTGGGTTTCCGCTCCTAATAACAGAATTAAGATCCTAGTACAATCCAAGTATAATTCCTATACAAATTTTACAAGTTATAAGCTAAACTCCCGAATTGGGTCACGAAAAAACTGTCTCAGACAATTAGACTAGTACCATCACATTAGACTCACCTCTAGGAGTTCGAATATGTAGCATGTTTTGAGATTGGTTGTCGTTAAGCGCGTCAATCGGAGTCGTGAACGTCGGCGTCGATTCGTCGTCAAGATATTCCGAATGAATTCTCTGTAAATGATGGATGACCCTTGATGAGTCACTAGGACATGTGTCCTTCATCATGCAAGCCACATCTTTTGTATTTTAGGAACTCCCCAAGTTTTACTAGCTTTGCGATTATACCCCTGCCAGTTATGAAACTTATTAAAACTATCCCAAAGTTAAATGGGTGTTTGTCTATGTCACGTATGGTCCCACACGTGGTCCCAAATATTTTATGAAGTTACTATCGCACCTATTAATTATGAATCATTTTTCATTTATGCCCTTATACAAGTATCCAAACTGGTACTAAAAGCTAACATATAACATCATATATGAAAATAACTTAAACTGTTATTATTTTTTCTCAATTTTTGGGACAAACATTTGTTTTAGGATTATATATATAGATAGATAGATAGATAGATAGATAGATAGATAGATACACACACAGCCCTCACCTCTTCCTTTCTGGCCTCTGCACAACCAGAACTCACAAACCACTACCACAACCCCACCAAATTAAAAACAGTAGCTTCCACCATGATACCTCACCTCCAACCGCAACAATCACATTCCATTGCCTTTTGGTTTGGAAAGTAAGCAATCATGAGTTTGCTTTTTTCATGGCTAAGGAGTGTTTTTTGTTGTAAGTTTTTTCAAATCATGATTTCAAATTCCTTTTTGTAAGATGTTTGCCAATTTGGGGTCGTTGAGAATAGATTTTATTTCCTCTTTTGTTATTATAGAAAGAAATAAAATGATCATTGTTGGATTGTGTATACCTCAATTCCTTTCCCTGTTTCAACATATGGTTAACTAGAATTAAGTATTTTACCACAAAAGATTACATAGACTCAGGCATTTGTTTCATTTTTTTCAATGAATAGTGAATCTGCCATTTGAAAATAGACAACATTTTTTGTGTGTTCAAAAAATCAAGGTGGTGCTATTCTCATTACATTTTTTGCTATTTACACCAAATTTTCTTTGTTTAATAGTTTGTAAACATTAAAATAATTTACTTTTCTAGAAAATTATGTTATTTTGAATATACCCAAAAGACCCTTTAAAAGCCAATTAGGAATTGGCACTATGAAGTTTTTGGTATAATTTACTCTTCTCTATTGTAGCATCAATTTTTTATTTTTTATTTAAATTTTTTATTAATCATTTTTTGGGTTAATTTATGGTTTGTTCTAATTTTTCTTAATTTTCATGGCTTAAGTTATGCCCTAAATGAGATTGATATGCTCTATACCACTAATCTTTTTAGAGAGAAGACACTGATTGGCTTTTAAAGGGTATTTTTAGGTATATTCAAAAGAGTGTGATTTTCTAGGAGAATAAATGATTTTGTATTTATAAACTATTAAAATAAAGAAAAAGTGGTGTAAATAGCAAAAAAGTAGTGAGAATTGCCCCATCCTAAAATAATTGTGTTGATAAAATAATGGTAAAAAGAGATAAAATGGGACACATGTCAAGATGGTGGCCATGGGTAAGCAAAATTAGGTAACCAAAAATGCTCTCTTGACTATTCAAAATAAAAAAAATTAAAAATTTATAAAAAAAAAAAGGCTCTCTTGAAAACAATAATTCTAGGGTGACAAACACTTTTTATAAACACTTAAACAGAATAACATAAAATGATTAGTTATCCCTGAATTAGAATTGAGTTGAGTTGAGTTGACTCGAATATGTGGACTCTTACATATTGCATTTTTATGTTAGTAATTTGGTAGTTTTCTCGGGTCACATCTATCATATTTGAATCATTTAGAAGTTTTTTTTGTAAAATATCAAATAAGTTTGCTGATCACAGATTATATTAAGATTGTAAGAAAATGTATCTTATAAGTAAAAATTAATAAATACATCAAACTGAATACAAGCATATGTCCTGTGCATCGCACGGGCTTCAAATTTAGTTTGTATATATAGTGTGAGAAATAGTTTTAGACCTAACTTTATTTTTTAATTTTTTTTATTCATATTTTTTATTTTAGCCGTTCGCCACGGGCAACGACGCCAAAACTTGACAACGTCCTAATAACGTGTTTTCTTATTAACACCCAAGTGTAGGGATCGTACAAGTAATAAAGTTATGGTAAGACCAGGTCAAACCCACAGGGAACGGTAAATAGATTTATAAAGATAGGTAGTAACTATTTTGTTCCTAAAAAGAAAATAAAAGATGATTGATTTTTGGGACTTTTCCTAAACTACTAGTTTATATATTTTTTTTAGTAAAACTCAATTAAAAGCTATTTTTTTTTAATAGTTTATGGTAAAGATTTTAACAGTACAAAATAAAATAACTAAGATGCTAGTAAGAGAATGAAGAAAATGAAATAAAAACTAGATTCACATGAAATGAATTTTTTTTATTTCATTATAGCGAAATATGGAAATAATACAAAAATTTATTCTAAGTTATATAAAAATAGGAAATATTAATTAACTTGGGATAAATGATTTAAATGGATTGGGAATATGCAAATCAATACTAGAACACACAACTTTTGTGCTTTTGAAAGCGCTTGGGATTTTTAAACAGAGTGATTCTTTATTTGAAAATAAACTTATACTAGTTGAGGTCATATCAATTGTGTCAGGTTTGATATGAAACGACGTCATTTGGTTTAAAGAAAAATAAAGAGGCAACTAGGCAGTAGCCAAGTTCGAATGTGACTCGCCGCAAGCGTGAGTTATTTGGCGCCCAGTCCCCACTACTCTGCCACTACCCAATTGTCTGTCCATTAATTGATATAAATATATATATATATATATATACGCATACTTGAAATATAAACTTTATTAAATAAAATATTTTGTATGCTAGGTGTTTTTTTACGACAAAATGCATAGTTTGACAATTCACATAATTAAATTCTTATTTCAAATATAAAATCTTTAAAGTCCAATATAGCCATAGTCTATAAATATGTTAAATAGTCATAAACTATAGATATTTTTGGCCATAAATGGATAAATCATCCATCTAGATAAATTTGCCCATTTAAGATTAGTACACAGAAGTTGTGATTTCTGAGTTTTTGTTGCATATCCCCAATTAAAGTTTTAGCCTACCATTTTTGGAATTGAAATTGTCTTCTAGTAAATTTTAAAGAGAAATTAAATAGATGTACACAATCACTATCCAATTAAAAAATGTCTTAATACCAAGGTAAGAATGAAAACTAATATTAATACAGTTTTCCTTCACTTAACATGAGCTGTGATTGAATTTCGTGGAATCTGCAAAATTACAAAGTTTAGTACAACTAAGCTAATAAAACATAAATAAATTGAAATATTGAACCAAAAATAAAATACTAAACCTTTGGCTTTGATTTCTTGCTGGGTCACACTCACAGTGGATGAACTCCAAGAACACTAGCAAGGCCAAACCAAATCTTAATCTAATTTGATAATGGAATACGGGTATGGTATGCTTGGGTTTTAATAGGTGATTATAACAACTACGTAGTAAAGAAATCTGACATTTATTTGTAAATTGTGTCATACAGTGAATGGAATTTTTGTTACAAGAACTGGAAAGTTGGGATTTGAAACTATTTTAGGGAACATCTACAACTACTAACTATACTAAAAATATTAATAACACTAAAATATGAAAACTAATTTCTCATACAGTAGATGAAAATAATTATAGAGATTTTGGACTTGAAATCAAAATTTTAATAGAAATATTTTACTACTACAAACTAGCAAAGGACCTACAAGAAAATAAATATTTAAGAACTAAGTTGAGAAATACCATACACAAAGTTTTGTTACATATTTTTGAACATGAAATCATCAATTACAGAAAAGAAAATCTTTACAACTTTTAGAATTAGAAAAAGTAAAGAAAAACTTAAATTTCTACTCCTAAGGACACTATGAATTGATCACGTGGTAATCTCCCTATACTTTTCTCTCTGTGGTTCTCTGTTGTATTGTGTTGTGAGGCTCTCCCTCTTCTCCTTCAGTAGATGTTTATTTATAGACGAAGATTGATGTAAATTCGTCATTGGGTTCGTCACTTGAACATGGACGAAAGGGAAGCATGGCCAATTTTTCTTCAATCCTTACCCAATATTTCAAACCATTCTAACAGAGAGAGAGAGAGAGAGAGAGAGAGAGAGAGAGAGAGTAAAATTCCTAAATTCCTACGTATATGCATATATGTCATTGTTACGACGGCATTCAAAGCTTGCCATTTTTTTTTTCCTTCTTTTTTCTTTTTGTTCCTTTTTTTTTTGTTGACCAATATTTAGGATTTAAGAAAACATAGTGAGCACATATGACATATGGGAAATAATCCTGTGTGCTTACTGCTCTTTTTTCCTTTCTTTATTGCATTATTTTAACTTCATTTTTACCTAAGCATATAAAATATGTAAAAGCACACAATTACACACATTTGAGTGACATCATCATTAAATCATATTAATTCCAAACTGCATTTAAAACTAGGGATTTGGGGATTAAATGAGCACTAAATCTATTATATTGACACATGAATATGCAATATTCATTGCTTGTCAGTGACAAATGCTCCTATGTAGGATTACCCCGACGGAGGTTAGACGGAAGAGGATTAGACGCCGAGGACCACCTCTACGCCAATTGAAGATTATGTTAGATAGTAGTTTAATTATCCTTATTGTTTTCAGACATTTTTGTAATCATGCATATGTTGCCTTAACATTTGTGTTTCCGTTATGTTTTATTTGATTCGAGACTCTGATTGTATTTTCTTCTTGACATTAAGTTATGTTTTAACCAAAACCTAGATTACATTTTGTTATCTCTTTTGTTTAGTACTGCGTGGTGTGGATAATCATGTGACTTCACCAGTCGCTGCCTTTGGACCCAAAAATGAAATTTATTTTTCTATATTTTTGCCGTTTCGGGGCGTGACACCACTGGCCATCCCTTGGTCTCATTCATTCACATCTGTTACTAAAAATTGGTAAATAATGGGTCAACAATATAGATTAAGTTCTAATAACAAAAACTTGGTGTCTACTCGGAGCCAATTGGAGTGATTTATTTGGGCCAAAACCATATCTTGTGTAATACTCGTACCTGGAAAATGGTGCTAATTTTTATTTTGCATGCATTAATTAGTATAAATAATTGCATGTGATGATTTGGGTAAGTTCCAGTTACCCCAAGGTATACGTGCGTGATAAAGGGCACAGTTGGACAAATGTGAAACGGGACCCACGGTAGGTTCAGATTGAATAAATTGCATTTAGTTGCATTTATGTGATTAAATGGTAGACATGTAAATGTAAATGTGTACATTATAATACATGTTGATGCCATATGATTATTTAATTGATAAAATGTTTTGTGTTTTAATATTCTATTATTGTTCATGATTATTTATGGGACCGCTTGACTACCTTTGCGAGGGCGTAAATAGATACATGGCATAACTAGTAGGCTAATTAGTGCATTCATATGATATTTGGGATCACGTTTGAGACTTATACGTGACATAGATTTAGACCCACTTAGATATTGGAATAGTAATATAATTAGGTTGGGTTTTATAATAGATTTTAGAAGTTTATGGGGGTGCAAATAGAAATAGATATAAGTTAGAGAATATTCCAAAGAATATTTTGTTGTTAACTCTCAAATCAAAAGAAAATAATTAAAAAAAGAAAAAGAAAAGAAAAGATAGAAGAGCATAAAACGTGAGTGTGTGTTGTGTTGGTAAGAAGGCGGCGGCGGCGGCGGCGGCGGTAGTGTATGATATTCATATAATATATATGGGATTTGCTAACTTACAGTATAGGAGACTTTTAGCGACGAAAAACAATGTTTTAGTGACGAAATTTTTCGTCGCTAAAATTTTGGTAATGATAAAGGAATTCTAGATTATAATAATTTGACATATGGTGAAATAGTTAGCACAATCCAAAGAGAAGGATTAAGAATGTGTATAGATATGAAAATCAGTAATCAAGCTAAAAGTGATAAACAAAAAGCTAAATATGAGTTAGGTAATTTTTGTGAACAACATGGTTTACCACCTATTGCCCCATCTAGGCAAAATAGGATTAACCATAGAAAACACATAAAAAGAAAAGATTCAAAAGACCCATTTTATTCTAGACCAAGTAATACTAGTTACAAACCTAATAATACTAGTAACAATAAACCCAAAGATCCTAGGAGTAAAGGACAAACTAATAATAAAAGTAATATCAAATGTTACAAATGTGGTAAAATTGGTCATTATGCTACAGAATGTAAAGTCAAAACTCAAGTTAAATCTTTAGGGTTATCTGAAGAAGTCACAGGAAATATTTACAAAATTTTAGAATTAAGAAATACTGATTCTGAACAGTCAGACAATGAACTTAGTTCATCCCCTTATGAGTCTAATAAAGAACAATCAGATTCTCCCAATATAATCTTAGGATGCCAAGATGAATGCTGTAGAAATAAGACAGTTAATGTATTAGCCAAAAGTAATTCATTAGAAAATCTGATGATAGAAATTTGGCAAAAGTAACTACATGCCAAATTTCTATCATCAGATTTTCTAATGAATTACTTTTGGCTAATACATTAACTGTCTTATTTCTACAGCATTCATCTTGGCATCCTAAGATTATATTGGGAGAATATGATTGTTTTTTATTAGACTCATGAGGGGATGAACTAAGTTCATTGTCTGACTGTTCAGAATCAGTAATTCTAAAATTTTGTAAATATTTCCTGTGACTTCTTCAGATAACCCTAAAGATTTAACTTGAGTTTTGACTTTACATTCTGTAGCATAATGACCAATTTTACCACATTTGTAACATTTGATATTACTTTTATTATTAGTTTGTCCTTTACTCTTAGGATCTTTGGGTTTATTGTTACTAGTATTATTAGGTTTGTAACTAGTATTACTTGGTCTAGAATAAAATGGGTCTTTTGAATCTTTTCTTTTTATGTGTTTTCTATGGTTAATCCTATTTTGCCTAGATGGGGCAATAGGTGGTAAACCATGTTGTTCACAAAAATTACCTAACTCATATTTAGCTTTTTGTTTATCACTTTTAGCTTGATTACTGATTTTCATATCTATACACATTCTTAATCCTTCTCTTTGGATTGTGCTAACTATTTCACCATATGTCAAATTATTATAATCTATAATTCCTTTATCATTACTGAGGACTTCACGAATTTTGTGAGTGTTTGTATCTTTATTAGTCATTCTATCTTCTTGTGTTTTTAATTTTCAAAAAACTTTTTCAAAAGATAGCGAGGTCAACCACCTAGGCTAAGAGACCACCAGCTGAGAGGCCACCTGATTAGAGTCCTGCCAAACATTAAGACCTGCAGAAAGGAGCGTAAGACGGGCATGAGCGGAGGATAAAGGGTATGAGTCTTATGGTATGAGTCTTCCTGGGTATGTGTTGAATAGTTGTCCTAGATTAAGGATTTTGTTTTGATTAAACCCCTTATGATGGAAAGATTATTTAGATCAAACTCAACAATAGGTTCTAGCTCTAGAACCCAATTTCCCACATTACCAGACATAGTTAATGAAGAAGAACATAGGTATGAAGGAGTCAACCAAGATTACAGTAATTGGACAATCCCTAAGATTTCCACTAGAGAAATTTACAAGTCAAGTTGGGTTAATTTTAGAACTGATTACAATATTAAAACAGTAGAGAAAACTTATAGTATTAATAAAGAACATGAAAAATGTCAACTTCTTACCAGTGAGTCAATTAAAAAACATAGATCTGATGGTTACAACTTCATTCACCTAGGATTAATACAAGTTGCAGTTAAACCCCTCAATCTCAAAGGAATAAATTCTTCAGTTTTATTATGTCTTAGAGATGCTAGATTTTTAGATTTCACTACTAGTATAATAGGAATTATGGAGTTCAGTCTTCATGATGGACCAGTTCATTTTAGTTGTTTCCCTGATTTCCCTTTAAGTCTTAGTGATCCTCATTTGTTAAAAGCCTTAACATTAAATATTAAAACTGCTGGTCAAATCACTAATATGCATAATGGTTCTCAATGTCTTGCTTTAATTTACAGAATTTATTATAAATGTATTAGAAGTAATCTTAATGTTCACGCTTTAATTAAAAGTCCTAAAAATCAAACATTACTTATGTTAGGAAGCTCTGAACATGCTAATATCCAAATTCCCAAAACTATTCTATGGAAAGATGTAGAATTACCAGAATGTTGGATTTTAGAAAATGAAAATCATTCAAGTAATTTTTCAAATAATAATGTAGTAAACTTAGAAAGAATTCAACAGTTTAATGACGGAAAAGTTAGAATTAGTTTTGATGAACAACATGCTAGGTTACCCTCTTTAAAAATTAGAGATTTTGATTCAAAGTCAAGTACATCGTGTATTTCTGACAAATCTAAAAAAGTTAGAAAAGATAAAGATCTTCTCAATGAAATTGATATTAAGTTAAAAGGAATCAAAACTACGGCACAAGTTAATAGTCCTTGTTACCAAGTTCCAAGTGAAGATAGTTGTCCTATGTCCCTCACTCAATCAGACTTTCAAGGTCCAAGTAAAGAATTATTTACTATAAGTAAAGAATTTAAAATTAATATGGAAATATTGGAAAAAGAATTTAAAAATAACAGTAAAATAGCTGGTTATAATGAATATTGGAGTTTAGAAGAAAGAAAGTCCCATCGAAAGTATTGGAAAAGATACATGAATTTAGTTAAAAGAAATATATATCTTTTTGAATGTTTAGAAAATTATCATGATGATTTCTATGATATGGAGAAAAGAATCAAAAAAGCATTAAAAGATGCTAGTAATCAACCAACTATTAAATTAAAACCTTCAAAAGTCACTAATACAGAAAAAGAAAGTAAAAACAATGATTCTAAGCCTATAAAGTCTAAGTCTATAAAGTCTAAAGAATCTAAACCCAAAAAAGAAAAAGATACAAATAGTAAATTACTCGGTAAGACAACTAGTAGATCTAAAGAAAAAGGTTTACCCAATGAAGCTATTAATGTAATTACCAAAACCACATGGATAAAAAAGGAAGATAATAGTAAAGTAACAACAGTTAATCCTCCTTTAGAATCCATAATTATTAATCACAAAGGTACAGATATAGTTGCTTCACCCTTCAAGTTATCTACTGATACTGAGATTAAAAAAGTTGTAGAACAGAATAATTATACTAATCAATGTTTAAGTGTTTTAGGAAAACAATTAAAAAATATAGAAACAAAAATGGAAAGTTCAAAAAACTCTAAAATAGAAGAACCCTTGATAAAGTTACCAGAAGTGTCACGCCCCGAAAACGGAACACGTGAACGGAAAGGATAAGAGATAAAACAATGTTAAACGTACACACAACGCGGAAGCGACCATGACAAACCAAGTTTAAAAGAACTCAAGCACTTATTGGAACTTGAAAACTACAATGGAAAATACCTTGAAAATTTAATGTTTGAAGGCGAATCATAAGAGGTTTTGAAAGAATACACACCTACAATAATTCAATAACAAAGGTGGGCAATGGGGGTCCAAACCTAAGGCCAAACCAAAAGAAAATATAAAAATAAAAATTTTAGCTCGGAAAACACTATTCATCGCCCGAAAAATTCCCCAAAAGGTACCCCGTTTTTTTTTTACACAGTATCTTAGAACCATATGAGGACACTTGGGTTTTAATTAGCACTTCTATCGAGGTCCGAAAAAGGGTGCTGCAGGCCAAAATCACTATTCATGGGCAGCCTTGAAAAACACTATTCATCCCAAAAATAATGTGAGCAGTTTTTACTATTCATCCCCCAAAAATGGTTGCTTTGCTCGGTTTCGTTTTGGGACTTCGTGGGAACGTTTTGAAACATTAACAAGGTGTTTTTAACAAGAAAAATATCGACGGCATGTCGACGTACAGATGCCTACCTGTCCAAATTAAATGAATCCGACAAGGATTACAAACATATAAACAAATCCGACAAGGATGGCAAACACAAAATGAGATCCGGCTAGGATCGACAAAGTATAAATAACTAGCAAAGCATGAGTTAAGTAAGAGATACAACGATCTCTAAATATAAATTACAAGTTGGTTTTTCAAAAAAGGAAGTGTAAGGACTAACACTAGTCCATAAAGTTCACTATAAGTCTTCCAATGACAAAAATCAAGAATTAGGAGATCAAGGAGTTTTGTAACTACATAATACAATAACTTTCATAGAATTAAGCTATTACAAACTCCTACAACAACGAATACATGGGAAGCTATATATATATATCCATAATGTTAAGGCTTAGCCTACAAAAAGATTTCACAACGACGTCTTCGCGTCGGTTTCACATGTGCCCTTTCCCCTTATCAATATCACCTGAAAAAGATGTTTTTGTAGTTTCATTAGGCGCGACGGCCTAGTAGGAAATATTGCAAGAAAACAATATGCAATCCATAATTAAGTATGAGATGCGGTGCAAGTGCAATGCAATGCCACCGTGGCAAAGATGGGAATGACGTGTGCCTTAAAGGGCTTTGCATGATATGTGCACTCCTCTCATCACCGGACTATGAGCCACCCACACAAGGAATGTAGCATACCAACCTCCGGGAGCTAACCGGAATACAGTCGGAGTTTGAATGTTCTAAGGGTCATTCTCCCTGTCTCACATCACAACCCATATCCGGATTTCTTAAATCAAATTCCCACACAAGGGGTTTTTCCTTCTTTCAAAAATCAAAATTTTTGAATGTCATGCCGATGCTATGATTTGCCAATTCGGCTTCAAATGTTCATGTATGCTATGACAATATGATCAACCAACATATTCATGGCATAATTCAATTTCAAGCATAATTCACCAATACATACGTTTTTACATAGAATTTCCGAAAGTTTCCAACTAGCGTCCTAACGTGGTTATCACATAAAGGGAGCATCCTAAGCATATCTAACATCACATAATTGGATTCAACCTCAACAAAACACATAATTTCATATTTAGGTAATTAGCCCTAAATTTACAACTTTGGGGGAAATCCTAAATCATGTGTCTAAGTTGTTCTCCTAACAAATTAGAGGTCACAAATCACCTTAACTATAAATAACATATTGAATTAAAGCAATAACATCTACCTCAAAGTAATCTTCCCAAAATAAATGGGGAAAGCCAAGAAATGCAAGAAAACTCAAGAGCTCCAAATAGAAATCTAGATGTGGGTGAATGAAGCCCAAGATGACCCAACAACACTTCCCAAAGCAAGAATGTCCCAAAAGCCCTCTAAGGTTGTAGATGAAGAATTTGAACCCTAGGCAAAAATTGGGAAGTCTTGAAAATGAACTTGGAAGAGAATTTGGAGAACACCACAAGGAAGCTCTTGAAATTCTAAGACTAATTTGTCAAATAGAGAAATTCACAAAGAAACCTCTTTGGTGGTCTATTGGAGGGTTTAAGAAGAAGAAACCATGGAGCCAAAAAAATGGTGTATCTATACTTGTATATCTTAGAGAGAATGAGGAGAAGAAGAGAGAGAGAGAGAAAGAAATGAAAAATGAAAGTGAGGGGAGGAGAGAGAGAGAGAGTGGCCGGCCAAGAGGGTGGGGGTGGGGCCCACTAGGTTGCTTGAATGTTTGGTTTTGCCCTTTGGATGATATGAAGAGATATAAAGCACATGTGTGTGTTTGGTCTAGTTTTACACACCCAAATTAAAGCATGTACCCATTTAAGCACTAAGTAAACAAAATTAAAATATACAGTAACACATGCTAAAATAAATTTAAATACTGAAAAATTAAATACGAGCTCGCACATAAGCACTTAAAGAACAAATTTACCCTTACTAAAATCTTGGGTTATGACAAGAAGTTAGACCAACAAGTACATCTTTTAAAACAAACAATAGTAAAACTATTGACAAAATCGAGAAAATGTTAAAAGATACGGAAAAATCTTTGGGAAAAAGACCTGAGACTACAGAAGTAGTAGAAGACAGTTTATCCCAAAATATTAGTACAATTAATAAAACTGGTACAGACTCAAGTGATAACATAAGTTTGATAGAAGAACAATTTGCTGAATTGGAATTAAAAAGGTTAAACAGGCCTTATGGGTCACAAGTCACACCTACTACTCTTACCAAAAATTGGTATTCAAGACCTACACCCCCTGATCTCCAATTTGAAGAAAGATATTTTCACAATCAATTTTCAGTTTCTGCTGACAAGTTATATGAATGGAATATCGATGGATTATCTGAACAAGAAATCCTCAACAAATTAACCCATATGACCATGGTAGCCAATAGTTACATAACTAATCATAATTTAAGTCAAATTGAAATAGTTGATTTATTTGTAACAGGGTTTAGTGGCACGCTTAAATCCTGGTGGGAAAAACACCTTACTGAAGAATCCAAAGAAAAAATTAGAAATGCTATTCAACAAGATGATGAGGGAATTCCCATCTTTGATGAAAAAATTAATTGTGGTGTTCCTGATGGAGTTAATACATTACTATATACTATAGTTAAGCACTTTGTTGGAACTCCTAGTAACATAACTGCTAGGATTCATGATCAGTTAAGTAATTTAACCTGTCCCACCCTAAGTGATTTTAGATGCTATAAAGAAGTTTTTATATCCAGAGTCATGCTTAGAAATGATAGTAATGAACCATTTTGGAAGGAAAAATTCATAAATGGCTTACCAAGTCTTTTCGCTCACAAAATTCGTGAAGTCCTCAGTAATGATAAAGGAATTATAGATTATAATAATTTGACATATGGTGAAATAGTTAGCACAATACAAAGAGAAGGATTAAGAATGTGTATAGCTATGAAAATCAGTAATCAAGCTAAAAGTGATAAACAAAAAGCTAAATATGAGTTAGGTAATTTTTGTGAACAACATGGTTTACCACCTATTGCCCCCATCTAGCCAAAATAGGATTAACCATAGAAAACACATAAAAAGAAAAGATTCAAAAAACCCATTTTATTCTAGACCAAGTAATACTAGTTACAAACCTAATAATACTAGTAACAATAAACCCAAAGATCCTAGGAGTAAAGGACAAACTAATAATAAAAGTAATATCAAATGTTACAAATGTGGTAAAATTGGTCATTATGCTACAGAATGTAAAGTCAAAACTCAAGTTAAATCTTTAGGGTTATCTGAAGAAGTCACAGGAAATATTTACAAAATTTTAGAATTAAGAAATACTGATTCTGAACAGTCAGACAATGAACTTAGTTCATCCCCTTATGAGTCTAATAAAGAACAATCAGATTCTCCCAATATAATCTTAGGATGCCAAGATGAATGCTGTAGAAATAAGACAGTTAATGTATTAGCCAAAAGTAATTCATTAGAAAATCTGATGATAGAAATTTGGCATGTAGTTACCCTTCCTTATATTAGGGATTTTTACCAAGTTAGACCTATTATTAGACCCATCCCCATTAATTCCAAATTCTACCAAGTAATTATTCATTTGGTCATTGTCTTTATCCCTTTTTGCAAATTTTCAAAAAGTTATGATGATTATGTCCTCAAGGCAAATTCTTACAATTTGTTATTTTCACATACTAATATTTATAGTCCAGTCAAGAGTTTTATTCCCATTCCTTTTCCTCAGTATACTAACATCATTTTTGATGTTTCAGCAATGTCCAAGGGAAAAGAGAAAATTATTGCTACGGATGAACATCCAAGGCAAGATTTTACCTTTGCCCCTATTCATGGCCAGTCTGATGGTCAGTCATCCCCAGTCATTTTACAGTCAATTCTTGTTCCTATGAATAGGTATCCAGGTATGACATGTGATTTATCTGAAAAATCCGTTGTCATCCTTGATAATTTATATTCATCATTCAAAAGGAGTAATGAGAGATCATTTGTTAAAATAATGAGAGCAGTAGAATTCCAGTTAAGGACCCTTGAACTTCAAAGGGATATTAATCCCAGTAAAACCCAAAGAAAGGATTCCTTGCTAGTCATGGAATGTTTTGCTTTCCTTGGGGGGGAGGAATCATCACCTCCCAATGCATTTTCAAAATTACAAATTCATTATGCCAGTCAAAACAAATTATGGCTTGAAGCAATAGTCCAGCAGGATTATAAATTTAATCTCCAAGCCATATCTCTTTCTAACAAAGTCAGAACCCTCCTAAGATACAAATTTGATCAGTTATTTTCCCACAATGCTGACTTAATGAGTCAATTTGAACCCTTTCTGTCCAAAGATTACAATTCATGGCTAAACTTTTACCAATTACTTCACCAGTCAATCTCTTCCCAAATTCCCAATATTTCACAAGGATTTATTTGTACTGAAAAATTCAGTTGTGGAGAAATCTACAGAGCTGTTCGCCTTGAATCTCAAGATCCCCAAGTTATTTCTGAAATTTTTGAAAAAGGATTCTTAAAAATTTTGGTAGTTACCTCTTTTAGGCAACTCCAGCTACTTCCAAAAGTCATTTACAAAACAGTCAAAGAATATATCAAACAAGCTGATAACAGAAGATTTGGATATCTGGCAATTCTTGGTTTCACCTCAGCCAATCCTGAATGGATCCGTCCCTTTTATGATTTGTATCCATCAGTCCACCTAGTAAGAATATTTGGTGCTAATGCCTGGAATTGCACCTTTGTCAACATTCCTGATCTTGAAACACAATTCAGTCATGCAATTCATGCCAGTAATTCATTTCTTGATCATAGTAAAAGAAGAGCCAAGGCTATCAACACTATTAGAATGAAACTTTCTGATAGAAATTGGTTTACTTGGAACAAGACTAAGAGAATAATAGTTCAAGTCTGCAATCCAAGGAAAGATCCATGGATTTCAAAGATTGATAATGGTCACTTTTCATATGATAATATTGGTAAAGAAATTACTGATATCAATGTCCAGTCAGAAGAATCCCAATTCTGGTATCCAAAGTTCGAAGAACCAAGAGATGTTATTTATAATGAATTCCATATGCTCCGGAGTCACAATGGTGAATGGTTACCTCATTATGACAGTGATCCTAATGATGATTACCCATTTGATAATGAATCAGAAGCCAACATCTTCAATACAATGGAAGATTGAAGACATCCAATACATACGGTAAAACATTACTTACCATGGTTAAATGCAAAAGTTTCCCGGTGAAACTCCCATTTACACCTGGTAAATTCTGAGGTCAAAAGGTCACCAGTCAAATCAGTTGTCAAATCAACCTTTCGGCCACAGTAACAGACAACTTTTTAAGATTCTGCGTGATCAAACAGTTACAAGACAGTCCACTGCTCATCCACAGTCATCCCATGTGACACTCCAGCTTTTCAGAAGTCCTTTACAGCTCATTGCCCATTCACGAGCCCAACAAGATCTTTTTGAAGGCTATAAATCAACTCCTCATTTCTCAGTTAGAGGCAGAGGTTTTTTGAGAAAGTTATCTTTCAAAAGAAATCATTCATAAGAGGTTTTTAGAAGAGAGTTTTTGAGTGTACGTGAGATTCTCTTTGAGAATAATTCATCTACTCCTCTTATAAGATCCTTGTATCCAGTTATACTTGTATCCAGTTCATAATCTGTAAAGCTTGATGTATCATTCAGTACTTACTCAGTAATACAATCTGTAAGTTTCAGTTATTTCTTGTGTTTACTATCTTCTTTATTTATCTGTGTCTTTCTTCTTCAGTCTTTGCTACTCTGATTGGCTTTGATACCAAGAGGGGAAGCAGATACCATAAAAATCAGAGTAGCAAAGTCTGAAGAAGAAAGACACAGATAAATAAAGAAGATAGTAAACACAAGAAATAACTGAAACTTACAGATTGTATTACTGAGTAAGTACTGAATGATACATCAAGCTTTACAGATTATGAACTGGATACAAGTATAACTGGATACAAGGATCTTATAAGAGGAGTAGATGAATTATTCTCAAAGAGAATCTCACGTACACTCAAAAACTCTCTTCTAAAAACCTCTTATGAATGATTTCTTTTGAAAGATAACTTTCTCAAAAAACCTCTGCCTCTAACTGAGAAATGAGGAGTTGATTTATAGCCTTCAAAAAGATCCTGTTGGGCTCGTGAATGGGCAATGAGCTGTAAAGGACTTCTGAAAAGCTGGAGTGTCACATGGGATGACTGTGGATGAGCAGTGGACTGTCTTGTAACTGTTTGATCACGCAGAATCTTAAAAAGTTGTCTGTTACTGTGGCCGAAAGGTTGATTTGACAACTGATTTGACTGGTGACCTTTTGACCTCAGAATTTACCAGGTGTAAATGGGAGTTTCACCGGGAAACTTTTGCATTTAACCATGGTAAGTAATGTTTTACCGTATGTATTGGATGTCTTCAATCTTCCATTGTATTGAAGATGTTGGCTTCTGATTCATTATCAAATGGGTAATCATCATTAGGATCACTGTCATAATGAGGTAACCATTCACCATTGTGACTCCGGAGCATATGGAATTCATTATAAATAACATCTCTTGGTTCTTCGAACTTTGGATACCAGAATTGGGATTCTTCTGACTGGACATTGATATCAGTAATTTCTTTACCAATATTATCATATGAAAAGTGACCATTATCAATCTTTGAAATCCATGGATCTTTCCTTGGATTGCAGACTTGAACTATTATTCTCTTAGTCTTGTTCCAAGTAAACCAATTTCTATCAGAAAGTTTCATTCTAATAGTGTTGATAGCCTTGGCTCTTCTTTTACTATGATCAAGAAATGAATTACTGGCATGAATTGCATGACTGAATTGTGTTTCAAGATCAGGAATGTTGACAAAGGTGCAATTCCAGGCATTAGCACCAAATATTCTTACTAGGTGGACTGATGGATACAAATCATAAAAGGGACGGATCCATTCAGGATTGGCTGAGGTGAAACCAAGAATTGCCAGATATCCAAATCTTCTGTTATCAACTTGTTTGATATATTCTTTGACTGTTTTGTAAATGACTTTTGGAAGTAGCTGGAGTTGCCTAAAAGAGGTAACTACCAAAATTTTTAAGAATCCTTTTTCAAAAATTTCAGAAATAACTTGGGGATCTTGAGATTCAAGGCGAACAGCTCTGTAGATTTCTCCACAACTGAATTTTTCAGTACAAATAAATCCTTGTGAAATATTGGGAATTTGGGAAGAGATTGACTGGTGAAGTAATTGGTAAAAGTTTAGCCATGAATTGTAATCTTTGGACAGAAAGGGTTCAAATTGACTCATTAAGTCAGCATTATGGGAAAATAACTGATCAAATTTGTATCTTAGGAGGGTTCTGACTTTGTTAGAAAGAGATATGGCTTGGAGATTAAATTTATAATCCTGCTGGACTATTGCTTCAAGCCATAATTTGTTTTGATTGGCATAATGAATTTGTAATTTTGAAAATGCATTGGGAGGTGATGATTCCTCCCCCCCCAAGGAAAGCAAAACATTCCATGACTAGCAAGGAATCCTTTCTTTGGGTTTTACTGGGATTAATATCCCTTTGAAGTTCAAGGGTCCTTAACTGGAATTCTACTGCTCTCATTGTTTTAACAAATGATCTCTCATTACTCCTTTTGAATGCTGAATATAAATTATCAAGGATGACAACGGATTTTTCAGATAAATCACATGTCATACCTGGATACCTATTCATAGGAACAAGAATTGACTGTAAAATGACTGGGGATGATTGACCATCAGACTGGCCATGAATAGGGGCAAAGGTAAAATCTTGCCTTGGATGTTCATCCGTAGCAATAATTTTCTCTTTTCCCTTGGACATTGCTGAAACATCAAAAATGATGTTAGTATACTGAGGAAAAGGAATGGGAATAAAACTCTTGACTGGACTATAAATATTAGTATGCGAAAATAACAAATTGTAAGAATTTGCCTTGAGGACATAATCATCATAACTTTTTGAAAATTTGCAAAAAGGGATAAAGACAATGACCAAATGAATAATTACTTGGTAGAATTTGGAATTAATGGGGATGGGTCTAATAATAGGTCTAACTTGGTAAAAATCCCTAATATAAGGAAGGGTAACTACATGCCAAATTTCTATCATCAGATTTTCTAATGAATTACTTTTGGCTAATACATTAACTGTCTTATTTCTACAGCATTCATCTTGGCATCCTAAGATTATATTGGGAGAATCTGATTGTTCTTTATTAGACTCATAAGGGGATGAACTAAGTTCATTGTCTGACTGTTCAGAATCAGTATTTCTTAATTCTAAAATTTTGTAAATATTTCCTGTGACTTCTTCAGATAACCCTAAAGATTTAACTTGAGTTTTGACTTTACATTCTGTAGCATAATGACCAATTTTACCACATTTGTAACATTTGATATTACTTTTATTATTAGTTTGTCCTTTACTCCTAGGATCTTTGGGTTTATTGTTACTAGTATTATTAGGTTTGTAACTAGTATTACTTGGTCTAGAATAAAATGGGTTTTTTGAATCTTTTCTTTTTATGTGTTTTCTATGGTTAATCCTATTTTGGCTAGATGGGGGCAATAGGTGGTAAACCATGTTGTTCACAAAAATTACCTAACTCATATTTAGCTTTTTGTTTATCACTTTTAGCTTGATTACTGATTTTCATAGCTATACACATTCTTAATCCTTCTCTTTGTATTGTGCTAACTATTTCACCATATGTCAAATTATTATAATCTATAATTCCTTTATCATTACTGAGGACTTCACGAATTTTGTGAGCGAAAAGACTTGGTAAGCCATTTATGAATTTTTCCTTCCAAAATGGTTCATTACTATCATTTCTAAGCATGACTCTGGATATAAAAACTTCTTTATAGCATCTAAAATCACTTAGGGTGGGACAGGTTAAATTACTTAACTGATCATGAATCCTAGCAGTTATGTTACTAGGAGTTCCTAGAGGTGTCAACCCGGCCCGGCCCGAGCCCGACCCGCTTTTTTCGGGCTAAAAGCCCGGCCCGGCCCGCTAGGCCCGGGTCACATACCCCGGGCCGGGGTGGACACACATTCTCCCGTCCATGGCCCGGCCCGGCCCGGCCCGAAATGAAGAAAATGCCCGGCCCGGCCCGAAGCCCGCCACTTTTAAGGCCAAAAATCAAAGGAAGCCCGCTAGCCCGTCCGGCCCGGCCCGATGTCCGGCCCGCTAGGCCCGGGCCACCGGTCCGGGGCGGACATCCCCCCTCCCTTCCCAAGCCCGGCCCGAAGCCCGGTCAAGCCCGCTTTGACCGAGCCCGGCCCGGCCCGGCCCGGCCCGTTTGACACCACTAGGAGTTCCAACAAAGTGCTTAACTATAGTATTGTAATACCCTGTATTTTGATATATTAGTAAGACCCGGTATTTCATTTTTATACTCGTATAAACTTTCTCTTCCTTTTGGTAAATTTTGATACCAATCGATTGACATATTCCCAATCGATTGACACTTTTCTGATACCAATCGATTGATAAGTTATCCCAATTGATTTACATTCAACCGACTGAAAGTGATGACGTGTCAAACATTCCAATCGATTGCCATTCATCTCAATCGATTGACATTGTTTTCAATCGATTGACTACAAATATCTGTTACCAATCGATTGACTGGTGTCTCAATCGATTGACATAACCTGAGAAATGTTTTCTTCTTTCCTTCAGCTTTAAACGCGTGGCACTCCCATACCCCTATATATACTCGTCCATTTGTGGCCTTGGGTCACTTTGGCAGCTTGAGAGAGAGAGATATATACCTCTTGTAAGATATATACACATATATATATATATATCTCTATATCTACACATATATACACACCCTCACACACACTCACTGCCGTGGCAGCTGGGAGGAAGGAGAAGAAGCAGAAAGAAGAAGGAAGAAGAAAAGAGGAGACAGAGAGGGTAGGCAGAGACAGATAGGAAGAAGAAGAGAAGAAGCTTGGGAGTTTCAAACTTAAACACCACCCAAACGCACCCTAGGTGAGTTCTAACTCACTTGGTCTCTTTATGTGATGTTTATGCAAGTTATTACGATGTTTAGATGGGTTAAATGCCTGTAGTGCACGGTTATATATGCTGTTTTTACAAACTGCTGGAGAAGACGTAGTTCCAATCGATTGACATGATCTCAATCGATTGACATCAGTTGCATCCCAATCGATTGAATAGGATTTCAATCGATTGACATTGTTCCAATCGATTGACATGTTTATCAATCGATTGACATAACTTTTGTTCCAATCGATTGAACTTTTGTTCCAATCGATTGACATGATCAGTACATGGTTTCCTTTGCCTGTTTATTATATAAGAGGTTTAGTTGTTCGATTTCTAATTCGGAATTCCATTATGCGATTATGGGGTAGACAGGAGAAATGTGACACCAAAGATTTATGGATAATGAATAAAAAGTAATATGAAGACGTGGGTTGACGTGTTGTTTCTGATATAAGTTCGATATCCGTTTCTTTTAATCCGAGTAGTCAGGCCACATTGGGAATTGTCATGTGTCGATGTAGAATGGAACGTAAGTAGGTTTGGTAAGTTCCGGGAATGGTACGTGGATGGATGATTGGTCATGATATGCTCTTAAAAGCGGTGAACCGGACCATGGTTCTTAAAAGCGGTGAGCTGGACCAAGAAGTCTTAAGATAGACTGGATGATCTGTGATATGCTCTTAAAAGCGGTGAACCGGACCATGGTTCTTAAAAGCGGTGAGCTGGGATCACTAGTAGATGAGGTTAAGTCGTGGCAATAGCTTGATATGCCTTGTTCGAAACGTTATATCCCTGAAATGCGGTGAACAGGACCATTGTTCTTAAAAGCTGGGGACAGACTGACGTGAAGTCCATGACATGCGGTGAGCAGGACCATTGCTCTTAAAAGCGATGGACAGAATAAGGGTGTATCCCTAGAGTTAAACGATTGAGTCTGTTCATGACATCTGAATACGTTGAGTTCGGTATTTGAGTAATAAGACGATAAGGGTCGGTTTATAAGAATGAATAGAAGAACAAGATAATGTTATTTTATAATAAGATGTTAACTCTTGTTTTTATAAGCTTGTGTTTACTTCAGATAACTGGTACCTCGTTAGTTTATGCTCACTCAGCTCTCAGTAAGCTGACGGCCTTTTATTGCCTGGACATTCCCCGTCCAGAATATCCTGCCCCTTGTTTTACAGGTGATGACCAGTACACTGATGAGTGTTATCCAAAGGAAGGCCCCACCGATGACGATTACACCAGGAAGGATTATCCTTATGCCAGTTGAAGACTGAAGATGTTATAATTAGATTTAATTTCAGTTGTTCTGTTAAACTTTTGTTAATGGGTACTTGGGCATTTGTTGTCTTCAGACCTGTTGTGATCCTGTGGACCATACTCTGATATTTTGTAATAGTTAACACTGTGTGTTATTCTCAGTTGGTTACTGTTGCTTTTCTTTTGGACTAGTACTGTGTGGTGTGGATTATTAGTGACTTTCACCTGTCATTCCTTATGGACCCATAAAGGAAATTTATTTTTCTCTATTTATGCTGCTCCGGGGCGTGACAGGATTTTTGGTATCAGAGCCTGCGTTCGGTACTCTAGGTTGTGATACTTTTGTTCACTAAGTATTTCCACACCATCTGGTCCTAGTGTGTTAAGATTCTTTGAGATGAGATATGAGTATAAGATAAGTTCGTCTTCCTGACGATAGATAGTTTCCTTTGCAGGATAGCATGGATCCGGAGTTTCACCAGTTTGTGACTGATGCTTATGGAGGACATATTATCCATGGAGATACCGTGGAGCCAGCTGACCCAGAGTTTTATCGTGAGCGTGTGTGCCAGATAGCTAGTCGACATTTAGAGGAAGACATGTGGAGAGCACTTTATGTGACCAGGAGTACTCACCCGACCCAGATGCGCATGGATGCTTACCACTTAGCGAGAGTTGGCAGAGACATTTGCCAGGAGATGTTGCGACTAGTTTTAAGTAAACCAGAGATGGATGAGATTGAGTTGAGAGCCATTGTAGCCGGTCCACCAGAGCCCGTAGTTGCACCAGCAGCAGCTCCAGCAGCCCCACCATCACCAGTGCCCGACGTACCCGTCCCAGAGCCAGAGCATGAGCCGATTGAGGATGAGGAAGATGTAGAGCCTCAGGATGAGCATCCCGATGAGGACATGGGTGGAGATGGAGAGGAGGAGCCGATAGATGATGAGGACCCAGTAGAGGATGAGCATGCAGACGATGCAGATGATGATGAAGCTGAGGATGACCCCGAGGAGCCAGAGTTTGAGCCAGAGGATCCAGTACCAGACCCAGAGGCTATTGAGGCAGACGTAGTGGTAGACGAGGAGGTACCCGACGAGGAGATAGTTGTGCCAGAGATACCCGTTGTGCTTCAGATACCAGCTGGACCCATTATGCATATGGCAGCCATGGCCGATATGGCAGTAGGATGGATAGCTCAGATGATAGCACAGCCAGCAAATTTTGTTATGGGAGAGGTGGCTATAGCAGGAGCTCTTGATATAGCCGACGGATTCGCTGCAGTAGCTGTTGATGTCGCTAACCAGGCGATAGTAGACGTGATGGAGGACGATGATGCAGAGATGATAGAGGATTGGGATATAGGGGTAGTAGTTGGAGATCTTGTCGCACCAGTTGAGGATGATCCACTCGAGGAAATGGATATAGACCCGGAGGATGAGGCACCACCAGCAGGATCAGATGCTGACGACTTTTGAGTCAGGATCGGCAGGGTGTAGATTTTGTTAGTTTATATTAGGACATGTTGTCCACTAGATTTTTGGGAGCTTGAGAGATAGCTATTGACCATAGCTTTGTATAGTATTAGCTGACTTTAGTTGTTGTAACTCTTGTCCCATATGGTACACAGTTTGATTAGTGTGTACTATACGGTACATCTTTTGATATATATATATACGAGCAGTACTTTTATTATTGTTTGGTTGTTGCGTTGTGCAGTGTTGTTTAGTAGAATGGTTAGTTTTGCTGTTTCTTGTTCTATCTTGAGTTCGTTTCTACGAGAAGACTTTCAGCTGATCAATATGTCGTTTGTAGGCGATACTCGTTATCATCATGGTAGGACCCTTGAGAAATCACCAAGCACGTAATGGAGCACCTATACCGGAAGGGATGGATCCAACGGGAATTTTTGAAGCATTTATGCAGAGGATGGAGCATGTGGGGGATACATATAATCACTCCACCCACCAGAGACCTCTTGTACCCCCGCCACCAAGACAGACTGGAGATAAGCTATTAGCAAATTTTCGTGGGTTACGTCCCGAAAAGTTTGATGGACTAACAGAACCATGGAAAGCAGAGCAATGGATAAGAGAGATGGAGTTGATATTTGGAGCATTGGAATGCAATGAACAAGAGAAACGTCGCCTTGCTACGTTTCAGCTCACCTATGCCGCCGCAGATTGGTGGGAAGCTGAGCAAGCCACTGTTGGGATCGATGCCGCTAGAGCTATGCCATGGGAGACATTCAAAGGCAGATTTTTGGATAAGTATTTTCCAGAAGATGAGAGAGATCAACAGGAAAGGAACTTTCTAAATTTGATCCAAGGAGGATGGAATGTACGGGAATACACAACACAGTTCGAGCGTTTATCCAGATTTGCTCAGCATATGATAGACACGCCGCAGAAGAAGGTAAAGAGATTTCACCAAGGACTGAACCCCCACCTTAGACATATGATGGTTGGTCATCTAAACCAGTCATATGAGGAAATTGTTAGATTTGCTACAGGATTAGAAAAGGATGCTAATTCAGTACAGCAATCACAGATGAATCGACCTCAGTCGTCACGAGGGTTTCAACCGAGGAATTTCCATAATCGACCACCGAGAAATACCCAAGGATGGAGACCTCAGGAAAATTTTCAAGGAAACAAGAGAATCTGGGAAGGAACCAGGAAACCACAGCAGAGTTATGATCGGCCCCAGCAAAATCAACAGCGAGGACTACAGCCACAGGCATTACTAACAGCCCCGCCAAGTAATAGTGGAGGATGTTTTAACTGTGGAAAACCCGGACATATTGCCAGGAACTGCACCGTCTTCAGACCTAATCGCAGGCCAGATATTGTCTGCCGCAACTGCAACAAACCAGGACACTTGAGCAAGGATTGTCGTGCACCACGAGGAGGATACTTCGGGGCACCAGTGCAAGGAATTCAAGGACCTCCTGATCAGACGAGGATGAATGCTATTATTCCAGGAGAAGCAGGCTTTAATGCTGATGAGCAGCAACATTTGGAAGGTACACTTGTACTCTTTCATAGTCCAGTTAAAGCTTTATTTGATACTGGAGCCGCACGTTCTTTTATTGCTGTTAAGATTGTGCGTCAGTTGGGTTTAGAACCCCAGACACTTGAGGCAACACTGAATGCTGTGTCACCGTTGGGAGTGACAGTTAAGTTGAGTAAGGTGTGTAGAGATTGCCCATTGACTTTGGGAGATAGGAATCTTCCAGCAGACTTGGTAGTTCTGTCAATGTCAGAATTTGATGTTATCCTAGGGATGGATTGGTTAACTAAGTACAATGCCAATCTGGATTGCCCTACTAGAACGATTGTATTTCCAATACAAGGAAGGCCGACGATCAGATTTCAGTGTCAACCGACAAGCGACATGTTTCTTACGAGTAATTTGGCTACGATCATTAGTACGAGTACGGAGCTTAAGATGGATCAAATTCCTATTGTACGAGACTTTCAGGATGTATTTCAGGATATTAAAGGACTTCCACCGAAAAGAGAAATAGACTTCTGTGTGGAATTAGTACCTGATACATTGCCTATTTCTAAGACTCCATACAGAATGGCACCAACTGAGATGTTAGAATTGAAGAAGCAAGTTCAAGAACTCGAGAATCTAGGATTTGTTCGTCCAAGTACGTCGCCTTGGGGAGCACCAGTTCTGTTTGTAAAGAAGAAGGACGGAACACTTCGACTCTGTATAGACTATAGGGAGTTGAACAAGGTTACGATTAAGAATAGATATCCGTTACCTCGGATAGATGATCTATTCGACCAGTTACAAGGATCTAGGATCTTTTCCAAGATCGATCTGCGTTCAGGATACCACCAATTGTTAGTTCGATCAGAGGATGTATCAAAGACTGCATTCAGGACAAGATACGGGCATTACGAGTTTCTAGTTATGCCTTTTGGATTGACGAATGCGCCAGCAGTATTTATGGACTTGATGAATAGAGTATTCAGACTATATCTGGATAAGTTCATTATTGTGTTCATTGATGATATACTGATCTACTCAAAGACAGAAGAGGATCACAAGGAGCATTTACAAGTTGCCTTGCAAACACTTCGAGATAGCAAGTTGTATGCAAAGTTCAGCAAGTGTGAGTTTTGGCTACAAGAAGTCAAATTCTTGGGACACGTTATATCTCAGGAAGGTATTTCGGTAGACTCATCTAAGATTGATGCAGTCTTAAGCTGGAACAAACCGACAAATGCGACCGAAGTCAGAAGTTTTCTGGGTTTAGCAGGATATTACAGAAGATTCGTAGAAGGGTTCTCCAAGTTAGCAGGACCATTGACGAATTTAACAAGAAAGGAGACGAAGTATGAATGGACAGACAAGCATGAGGGTGCATTTCAGGAGTTAAAAGAAAGATTGACTTCTGCACCAGTACTCGCATTACCTAAGAGTGGAGAAAAGTATGTGATCTACAGTGATGCATCGTACCAAGGACTCGGGTGTGTGCTTATGCAAGATGGAAATGTTATCGCATATGGATCAAGACAATTGAAGGTACATGAGAAAAATTATCCCACGCATGATCTGGAATTAGCAGCAATAGTGTTTGCATTGAAAATTTGGAGACACTATCTCTACGGAGAAAAGTTTGATCTATTTTCCGATCATAAGAGCTTGAAGTATTTGTTCTCTCAAAAGGAGTTGAATATGCGACAGCGGAGATGGATGGAGTTACTCAAAGACTATGACTTTTCTTTGCAATACCATCCAGGTAAAGCAAATGTAGTAGCAGACGCTTTGAGCCGTAAACCTCGATTAGTGATCGCTCCATTACTAATTAGAGAATGGAGAGCATTGGAAGAAATTGCTGAATTTGATTTTCAGCCAGTGGAGCCAATGGAGGGACAACATTTTGGATGTCTTATGGTACAACCGACTTTGATCAGTCGTATCAAAGAGGCTCAACAGACAACAGAGGATTTGAAGTTATGGTTCGCCAAGATGTCAGCCAAGGAACCAGAAGTCTGGAGTATAAGTACAGACGGAGCCTTACGATGTAAAGGTAGACTCTGTGTACCTGACGAAGAAAATCTCCGGAAGGAAATATTGGATGAAGCTCATAAGTCACGGATGACTATTCATCCTGGAGGTACAAAGATGTACAAGGACTTGAAGAGAAATTTCTGGTGGGAAGGAATGAAGAGAAATGTGGCAGAGTATGTAGCTCAGTGTCTTACTTGTAAACAAGTAAAGGCAGAACATCAGAAACCACCTGGACTTCTACAGCCGTTACCTATTCCTCAATGGAAATGGGAACACATAACCATAGATTTTGTGGTAGGATTGCCGAAGTCACAGCAGAATCACGATGCTATATGGGTAATCGTGGATCGACTTACTAAGACGGCACATTTTATTGCCTATAGCATGACGTACTCAGTAGAACGTTTGAGCCGAATGTATCTACAACATGTTGTACGATTATATGGAGTGCCTGTATCTATTGTGTCAGACCGAGATTCGCGCTTTACTGCAGAATTTTGGAAGAGTCTCCAGACAGCGATGGGAACGACATTGAATTTGAGTTCAGCTTTTCATCCACAGACAGATGGACAGACGGAACGAGTTAATCAAGTGATGGAAGATATGTTACGAGCTTGTGTCATTGATTTTGAGAGTTCTTGGGAGATACACTTACCTCTGATTGAGTTCGCCTATAATAATAGTTATCATTCGAGCATAGATATGGCACCATTCGAAGCTTTGTATGGAAGACCTTGCCGATCGCCGCTATGTTGGACCGAGGTCGGAGATAGTCAACTTCTTGGGCCAGAGATGGTACGGGAAACCAGTGAGAAGATTCAAGTCGTACGTGAGAAGATGAAGACAGCCCAGACCAGATACAAGAGTTATGCTGACAAGCGACGCAAAGACTTGGAGTTTGTCGTTGGAGATCACGTATTACTCAAGGTTTCACCTGTTCGAGGAATCGTCAGATTTGGTCAGAAAAGGGGCAAGTTATCGCCACGTTTCATCGGACCATTCGAGATTCTGGAGCGTGTTGGGAAAGTTGCTTATCGCCTTGCGTTGCCACCAAAGATGTCAGGAGTGCACAACGTTTTTCACATCAGTATGTTGAGGAAGTGTGTTCACAACCCAGCGCACGAGATCAACTTTGAGGATATCGAAGTCAACAGCGACATTACGTTCAATGAAGGACCTGTTCGTATTATGGATCGAGGAATCAAGAAACTCAGGAACAAAGAGATTCCGTTAGTCTAGATTCAGTGGAAGCATCACGATGAAGGAGAAGCTTCGTGGGAACTAGAGTCAGAGATGCGCGATAAGTTTTCGTTTTTATTTTAAACCTTGTTGTTTTTGGATTTCGAGGACGAAATCTTTTGTTGAGTGGTGGATGATGTAATACCCTGTATTTTGATATATTAGTAAGACCCGGTATTTCATTTTTATACTCGTATAAACTTTCTCTTCCTTTTGGTAAATTTTGATACCAATCGATTGACATATTCCCAATCGATTGACACTTTTCTGATACCAATCGATTGATAAGTTATCCCAATCGATTTACATTCAACCGACTGAAAGTGATGACGTGTCAAACATTCCAATCGATTGCCATTCATCTCAATCGATTGACATTGTTTTCAATCGATTGACTACAAATATCTGTTACCAATCGATTGACTGGTGTCTCAATCGATTGACATAACCTGAGAAATGTTTTCTTCTTTCCTTCAGCTTTAAACGCGTGGCACTCCCATACCCCTATATATACTCGTCCATTTGTGGCCTTGGGTCACTTTGGCAGCTTGAGAGAGAGAGATATATACCTCTTGTAAGATATATACACATATATATATATATATATCTCTATATCTACACATATATACACACCCTCACACACACTCACTGCCGTGGCAGCTGGGAGGAAGGAGAAGAAGCAGAAAGAAGAAGGAAGAAGAAAAGAGGAGACAGAGAGGGTAGGCAGAGACAGATAGGAAGAAGAAGAGAAGAAGCTTGGGAGTTTCAAACTTAAACACCACCCAAACGCACCCTAGGTGAGTTCTAACTCACTTGGTCTCTTTATGTGATGTTTATGCAAGTTATTACGATGTTTAGATGGGTTAAATGCCTGTAGTGCACGGTTATATATGCTGTTTTTACAAACTGCTGGAGAAGACGTAGTTCCAATCGATTGACATGATCTCAATCGATTGACATCAGTTGCATCCCAATCGATTGAATAGGATTTCAATCGATTGACATTGTTCCAATCGATTGACATGTTTATCAATCGATTGACATAACTTTTGTTCCAATCGATTGAACTTTTGTTCCAATCGATTGACATGATCAGTACATGGTTTTCTTTGCCTGTTTATTATATAAGAGGTTTAGTTGTTCGATTTCTAATTCGGAATTCCATTATGCGATTATGGGGTAGACAGGAGAAATGTGACACCAAAGATTTATGGATAATGAATAAAAAGTAATATGAAGACGTGGGTTGACGTGTTGTTTCTGATATAAGTTCGATATCCGTTTCTTTTAATCCGAGTAGTCAGGCCACATTGGGAATTGTCATGTGTCGATGTAGAATGGAACGTAAGTAGGTTTGGTAAGTTCCGGGAATGGTACGTGGATGGATGATTGGTCATGATATGCTCTTAAAAGCGGTGAACCGGACCATGGTTCTTAAAAGCGGTGAGCTGGACCAAGAAGTCTTAAGATAGACTGGATGATCTGTGATATGCTCTTAAAAGCGGTGAACCGGACCATGGTTCTTAAAAGCGGTGAGCTGGGATCACTAGTAGATGACGTTAAGTCGTGGCAATAGCTTGATATGCCTTGTTCGAAACGTTATATCCCTGAAATGCGGTGAACAGGACCATTGTTCTTAAAAGCTGGGGACAGACTGACGTGAAGTCCATGACATGCGGTGAGCAGGACCATTGCTCTTAAAAGCGATGGACAGAATAAGGGTGTATCCCTAGAGTTAAACGATTGAGTCTGTTCATGACATCTGAATACGTTGAGTTCGGTATTTGAGTAATAAGACGATAAGGGTCGGTTTATAAGAATGAATAGAAGAACAAGATAATGTTATTTTATAATAAGATGTTAACTCTTGTTTTTATAAGCTTGTGTTTACTTCAGATAACTGGTACCTCGTTAGTTTATGCTCACTCAGCTCTCAGTAAGCTGACGGGCTTTTATTGCCTGGACATTCCCCGTCCAGAATATCCTGCCCCTTGTTTTACAGGTGATGACCAGTACACTGATGAGTGTTATCCAAAGGAAGGCCCCACCGATGACGATTACACCAGGAAGGATTATCCTTATGCCAGTTGAAGACTGAAGATGTTATAATTAGATTTAATTTCAGTTGTTCTGTTAAACTTTTGTTAATGGGTACTTGGGCATTTGTTGTCTTCAGACCTGTTGTGATCCTGTGGACCATACTCTGATATTTTGTAATAGTTAACACTGTGTGTTATTCTCAGTTGGTTACTGTTGCTTTTCTTTTGGACTAGTACTGTGTGGTGTGGATTATTAGTGACTTTCACCTGTCATTCCTTATGGACCCATAAAGGAAATTTATTTTTCTCTATTTATGCTGCTCCGGGGCGTGACAAGTATATAGTAATGTATTAACTCCATCAGGAACACCACAATTAATTTTTTCATCAAAGATGGGAATTCCCTCATCATCTTGTTGAATAACATTTCTAATTTTTTCTTTGGATTCTTCAGTAAGGTGTTTTTCCCACCAGGATTTAAGCGTGCCACTAAACCCTGTTACAAATAAATCAACTATTTCAATTTGACTTAAATTATGATTAGTTATGTAACTATTGGCTACCATGGTCATATGGGTTAATTTGTTGAGGATTTCTTGTTCAGATAATCCATCGATATTCCATTCATATAACTCGTCAGCAGAAACTGAAAATTGATTGTGAAAATATCTTTCTTCAAATTGGAGATCAGGGGGTGTAGGTCTTGAATACCAATTTTTGGTAAGAGTAGTAGGTGTGACTTGTGACCCATAAGGCCTGTTTAACCTTTTTAATTCCAATTCAGCAAATTGTTCTTCTATCAAACTTATGTTATCACTTGAGTCTATACCAGTTTTATTAATTGTACTAATATTTTGGGATAAACTGTCTTCTACTACTTCTGTAGTCTCAGGTCTTTTTCCCAAAGATTTTTCCATATCTTTAACATTTTCTCGATTTTGTCAATAGTTTTACTATTGTTTGTTTTAAAAGATGTACTTGTTGGTCTAACTTCTGGTAACTTTATCAAGGGTTCTTCTATTTTAGAGTTTTTTGAACTTTCCATTTTTGTTTCTATATTTTTTAATTGTTTTCCTAAAACACTTAAACATTGATTAGTATAATTATTCTGTTCTACAACTTTTTTAATCTCAGTATCAGTAGATAACTTGAAGGGTGAAGCAACTATATCTGTACCTTTGTGATTAATAATTATGGATTCTAAAGGAGGATTAACTGTTGTTACTTTACTATTATCTTCCTTTTTTATCCATGTGGTTTTGGTAATTACATTAATAGCTTCATTGGGTAAACCTTTTTCTTTAGATCTACTAGTTGTCTTACCGAGTAATTTACTATTTGTATCTTTTTCTTTTTTGGGTTTAGATTCTTTAGACTTTATAGACTTAGACTTTATAGGCTTAGAATCATTGTTTTTACTTTCTTTTTCTGTATTAGTGACTTTTGAAGGTTTTAATTTAATAGTTGGTTGATTACTAGCATCTTTTAATGCTTTTTTGATTCTTTTCTCCATATCATAGAAATCATCATGATAATTTTCTAAACATTCAAAAAGATATATATTTCTTTTAACTAAATTCATGTATCTTTTCCAATACTTTCGATGGGACTTTCTTTCTTCTAAACTCCAATATTCATTATAACCAGTTATTTTACTGTTATTTTTAAATTCTTTTTCCAATATTTCCATATTAATTTTAAATTCTTTACTTATAGTAAATAATTCTTTACTTGGACCTTGAAAGTCTGATTGAGTGGGGGACGTAGGACAACTATCTTCACTTGGAACTTGGTAACAAGGACTATTAACTTGTGCCGTAGTTTTGATTCCTTTTAACTTAATATCAATTTCATTGAGAAGATCTTTATCTTTTCTAACTTTTTTAGATTTGTCAGAAATACACGATGTACTTGACTTTGAATCAAAATCTCTAATTTTTAAAGAGGGTAACCTAGCATGTTGTTCATCAAAACTAATTCTAACTTTTCCGTTATTAAACTGTTGAATTCTTTCTAAGTTTACTACATTATTATTTGAAAAATTACTTGAATGATTTTCATTTTCTAAAATCCAACATTCTGGTAATTCTACATCTTTCCATAGAATAGTTTTGGGAATTTGGATATTAGCATGTTCAGAGCTTCCTAACATAAGTAATGTTTGATTTTTAGGACTTTTAATTAAAGCGTGAACATTAAGATTACTTCTAATACATTTATAATAAATTCTGTAAATTAAAGCAAGACATTGAGAACCATTATGCATATTAGTGATTTGACCAGCAGTTTTAATATTTAATGTTAAGGCTTTTAACAAATGAGGATCACTAAGACTTAAAGGGAAATCAGGGAAACAACTAAAATGAACTGGTCCATCATGAAGACTGGACTCCATAATTCCTATTATACTAGTAGTGAAATCTAAAAATCTAGCATCTCTAAGACATAATAAAACTGAAGAATTTATTCCTTTGAGATTGAGGGGTTTAACTGCAACTTGTATTAATCCTAGGTGAATGAAGTTGTAACCATCAGATCTATGTTTTTTAATTGACTCACTGGTAAGAAGTTGACATTTTTCATGTTCTTTATTAATACTATAAGTTTTCTCTACTGTTTTAATATTGTAATCAGTTCTAAAATTAACCCAACTTGACTTGTAAATTTCTCTAGTGGAAATCTTAGGGATTGTCCAATTACTGTAATCTTGGTTGACTCCTTCATACCTATGTTCTTCTTCATTAACTATGTCTGGTAATATGGGAAATTGGGTTCTAGAGCTAGAACCTATTGTTGAGTTTGATCTAAATAATCTTTCCATCATAAGGGGTTTAATCAAAACAAAATCCTTAATCTAGGACAACTATTCAACACATACCCAGGAAGACTCATACCATAAGACTCATACCCTTTATCCTCCGCTCATGCCCGTCTTACGCTCCTTTCTGCAGGTCTTAATGTTTGGCAGGACTCTAATCAGGTGGCCTCTCAGCTGGTGATCTCTTAGCCTAGGTGGTTGACCTCGCTATCTTTTGAAAAAGTTTTTTGAAAATTAAAAACACAAGAAGATAGAATGACTAATAAAGATACAAACATTCACAAAATTCGTGAAGTCCTCAGTAATGATAAAGGAATTATAGATTATAATAATTTGACATATGGTGAAATAGTTAGCACAATCCAAAGAGAAGGATTAAGAATGTGTATAGATATGAAAATCAGTAATCAAGCTAAAAGTGATAAACAAAAAGCTAAATATGAGTTAGGTAATTTTTGTGAACAACATGGTTTACCACCTATTGCCCCATCTAGGCAAAATAGGATTAACCATAGAAAACACATAAAAAGAAAAGATTCAAAAGACCCATTTTATTCTAGACCAAGTAATACTAGTTACAAACCTAATAATACTAGTAACAATAAACCCAAAGATCCTAGGAGTAAAGGACAAACTAATAATAAAAGTAATATCAAATGTTACAAATGTGGTAAAATTGGTCATTATGCTACAGAATGTAAAGTCAAAACTCAAGTTAAATCTTTAGGGTTATCTGAAGAAGTCACAGGAAATATTTACAAAATTGTAATTCCAATTCAGCAAATTGTTCTTCTATCAAACTTATGTTATCACTTGAGTCTGTACCAGTTTTATTAATTGTACTAATATTTTGGGATAAACTGTCTTCTACTACTTCTGTAGTCTCAGGTCTTTTTCCCAAAGATTTTTCCATATCTTTTAACATTTTCTCGATTTTGTCAATAGTTTTACTATTGTTTGTTTTAAAAGATGTACTTGTTGGTCTAACTTCTGGTAACTTTATCAAGGGTTCTTCTATTTTAGAGTTTTTTGAACTTTCCATTTTTGTTTCTATATTTTTTAATTGTTTTCCTAAAACACTTAAACATTGATTAGTATAATTATTCTGTTCTACAACTTTTTTAATCTCAGTATCAGTAGATAACTTGAAGGGTGAAGCAACTATATCTGTACCTTTGTGATTAATAATTATGGATTCTAAAGGAGGATTAACTGTTGTTACTTTACTATTATCTTCCTTTTTTATCCATGTGGTTTTGGTAATTACATTAATAGCTTCATTGGGTAAACCTTTTTCTTTAGATCTACTAGTTGTCTTACCGAGTAATTTACTATTTGTATCTTTTTCTTTTTTGGGTTTGGATTCTTTAGACTTTATAGACTTAGACTTTATAGACTTAGAATCATTGTGTTTACTTTCTTTTTCTGTATTAGTGACTTTTGAAGTTTTTAACTTAATAGTTGGTTGATTACTAGCATCCTTTAATGCTTTTTTGATTCTCTTTTCCATATCATAGAAATCATCATGATAATTTTCTAAATATTCAAAAAGATATATATTTCTTTTAACTAAATTCATGTATCTTTTCCAATACTTTCGATGGGACTTTCTTTCTTCTAAACTCCAATATTCATTATAACCAGTTATTTTACTGTTATTTTTAAATTCTTTTTCCAACATTTCCATATTAATTTTAAATTCTTTACTTATAGTAAATAATTCTTTACTTGGACCTTGAAAGTCTGATTGAGTGGGGGACGTAGGACAACTGTCTTCACTTGGAACTTGGTAGCAAGGACTATTAACTTGTGCCGTAGTTTTGATTCCTTTTAACTTAATATCAATTTCATTGAGAAGATCTTTATCTTTTCTAACGTTTTTAGATTTGTCAGATTTGTCAGAAATACACGATGTACTTGACTTTGAATCAAAATCTCTAATTTTTAAAGAGGGTAACCTAGCATGTTGTTCATCAAAACTAATTCTAACTTTTCCGTCATTAAACTGTTGAATTCTTTCTAAGTTGACTACATTATTATTTGAAAAATTACTTGAATGATTTTCATTTTCTAAAATCCAACATTCTGGTAATTCAACATCTTTCCATAGAATAGTTTTGGGAATTTGAATATTAGCATGTTCAGAGCTTCCTAACATTAGTAATGTTTTATTTTTAGGACTTTTAATTAAAGCGTGAACATTAAAATTACTTCTAATACATTTATAATAAATTCTGTAAATTAAAAGCAAGACATTGAGAACCATTATGCATATTAGTGATTTGACCAGCAGTTTTAATATTTAATGTTAAGGCTTTTAACAAATGAGGATCACTAAGACTTAAAGGGAAATCAGGGAAACAATTAAAATGAACTGGTCCATCATGAAGACTGGACTCCATAATTCCTATTATACTAGTAGTGAAATCTAAAAATCTAGCATCTCTAAGACATAATAAAACTGAAGAATTTATTCCTTTGAGATTGAGGGGTTTAACTGCAACTTGTATTAATCCTAGGTGAATGAAGTTGTAACCATCATATCTATGTTTTTTAATTGACTCACTGGTAAGAAGTTGACATTTTTTATGTTCTTTATTAATACTATAAGTTTTCTCTACTGTTTTAATATTGTAATCAGTTCTAAAATTAACCCAACTTGACTTGTAAATTTTTTTTAGTGGAAATCTTAGGGATTGTCCAATTACTGTAATCTTGGTTGACTCCTTCATACCTATGTTCTTCTTCATTAACTATGTCTGGTAATGTGTGAAATTGGGTTCTAGAGCTAGAACCTATTGTTGAGTTTGATCTAAATAATCTTTCCATCTTAAGGGGTTTAATCAAAACAAAATCCTTAATCTAGGACAACTATTCAACACATACCCAGGAAGACTCATACCAGAAGACTCATACCCTTTATCCTCCGCTCATGCCCGTCTTACGCTCCTTTCTGCAGGTCTTAATGTTTGGCAGGACTCTAATCAGGTGGCCTCTCAGCTGGTGGTCTCTCAGCCTAGGTGGTTGACCTCGCTATCTTTTGAAAAAGTTTTTTGAAAATTAAAAACACAAGAAGATAGAATGACTAATAAAGATACAAACACTCCAACGGGGTCTTGGTCTGATACCATGGGGTGGTGAAAATTTTTCGTCGCTAAAATTTGGAATCTTTAGCGACAAAAATTTTGTCACTAAAAACCTGTTTTTCGTCGCTAAAAGGGCTGTTGTATGCTGCTAACTTACAACCATCATGTTATAAGTTAGCAGCCCCTATATATATTAGTATACATATTAATTAGTTAGATCATAAGACAAAGGAAAAATAAAAAAGAGAGAGACAAAAGACAATAGGGAGAGAGTCCACGAGAAAGAGAGAGAGGGAAGTGAGGTTCTACATTCTCGATGCCATAGGTTCATCGTACATTGCCCAAATCGCGATACGAAGTCATATTTGGACTTGTGGGGGTAAGCCTAACCTTATGGTACAATTTTATTTGAGTTTAATCGGTAGATTTTTCGTGTCCCAAATGGGTTGGTAACATTAGTTTACCAAAATTGTGTAGGTTTAACTACATGTTCATATTTGGGCTGAATCTAGGAAAATTCATGGTTTCTCGGCATATTCAATTATTCGAAGAGGTGAGTGACATTAATTATGATTTATGGATGGTTTCATGTTTGGGTTCATTTGGGATGTAAAAGCATGTTAAATTAGCTTAATAAAGCTTATTAGTTTGTTATTGGGCAAAATTCATGTGATTAAATTAGGCCCAATTTAATTGTGAAAGAAGGGTGTAATGTTTGTATGAGCATGTTGAGTTGCTTATTTGGGTCAATGGAATTACTAGTTCTATACCACCATGAGGTAATCGATGTGGTGACGACCACGGCCGCCAGAGGCCTATGGGACCGCACGCGTAGAGGCGTGGGTCTTAACTAGGTCACGTGGGCTTAGGGAGTGGAGCCGTGGACTAGTTGGTAGTGGTGGAAGTGAGCTAGTAATTGCCGGAGACTATAGTTGGTTGTAATGAAATGAAATTGAGCATGTTTATTATCCATATGCATAATTAGTGTTATTCACAAGCATATAGCTTATATATTGTAGCGGTTATTGAATAACCATCGTAGGTATTCAGGGTGGAGCTCAGAAGAAAAGGAAAGGACTTGGAGAGTGATCGTGGGCGTGGGATTGTAAATAAATTCTAGTTTAATAGACTTATGTTTAATAAGTGAATTAGTGGAATACTGTAAACAATTATTTATTTTGGTTTGTGTAGTAAAAGGATAGTGGTTTAAATTCTTGTAATATGGGGGATGTAATATGTTTGTTGATTTGGGGTTATGGTGGTATTTCTGTACCTTGCATAGTTGGATCAGGGCGACGAACTCAGAATTTCTACTCATTGAGTTTGACATGAATTAATTATAAATAATATTTTCCTTGGTGGTATTTATGTACCTTGCATAGTTGGATCGGCGCGACGAACTTAGAATTTCTACTCATTGAGTTTGACATGAATTAATTATAAATAATATTTTCCTAAAGTATTTTAAAATTATATTAAGAACTCGTGAAGATTGGGTTTATGACCCGAAGGCATTTTATATGTTTTCGAAATATATACAATGTTTTAAAATGATTGAAGAGGTGTAGGGTCGAGCGGATTGAATGAGACTTAGGCAAAATTCTGCAGCAATGGTAGGAATTCTGCCCAAATCCTATTCGACCGATCGAATACCACTCTCCGATATTCGGTTAACTTTTAATTAGGTAAGGGGGTACACTTGGGGGCCCTTTGACCTACAAAAATATTACTTTTGAAGACGGATTTTGTTAAGGTGTGTTTGGGTATATGTGTGTTCAAACCTTAAAAAAAATGTGTCGAGTTCATTGGTCAAGACTTTTGCTATGCAACTTTAATGACTTAAGACGAGACTTGGTGGCGTGCCACGTATCCTAGATTTACATGTGTGGATCCGGGGGGTGTGACATCTTGGGACCCACAAATAATGAGACTCCCTATGTAAGGGCATGGATCACCCAAAATAACTCACTTCCATTAGCTATAGGGTGCCCGTTTGGTTCATGGATTTTGCTTCCACCCTAAGAATATTGGTAATCTTAATATTTTGTATTTGGTTCACGTATTAATTATTAAATTATTGGGCGCACTGGAGAATGCACATAAAGGTGAAATAGGGTGGATTCTGCATCCTACATTGGAGGTGATTTTCTAAAATATGATTGGAGTTTTGGTTTAATTTTTTCACAATACCTAAACTAGCATTTATATTTGTGAAGGGTACATGTTAAGTTATGGAACAATTTTAATTCATTGTAGATTAAACCTCAATAGACTCTGATATCTATTGACACTATTGAAGCTTTTACATAATTCGTACCAGTCATTCTTAAGAAAAAAAAGCATATATTTTGTCACACCCCTAACCCACCACATGCGGATTAGAGGCGTGTGACATGCCACCAAGAAATCAACCCCAACTTAAGCAGAATAAACAGTAAATGATGTCATATTTTAGTCCAAATAAAAACTTCATTTGAAAACTCCCGACATACACCAACATGTTCGAAAATGATGTCACTTAAAAAGATTAAAAGTGCAACAACTTTTTGAAACCATATACAAAGTCAAAATTAGGAAACAAAAGTTATTGGGCAAATGCCCTAGTGCCAGTCGACCGGGCCTGGTATCGGCTACAAAAATGGTATTCTGCCGGCAGCACTACTATAATATTCGATCGATCACTCGGTGCTACCAGCGGTCTTTTGCCTAGCCGGTCGAACGACAGCCCTATTGCAGAATTCCAACTTCTAGTTTTTCTTTAAAACTAAAACAAGTTTAAAACCCCAAAACATATATACAACATACTCAAAGCCATCTTAGACATAAACATATAAGGTTCTAACATGATTCCCATCAAAGATTACAACTTCCTACAAGTCTCGGATCAATCCACAGAATTCTAACATAGGTTACAAACCATAATCCAAATGGAACCTTTACAACACATGTTCCAATCTGGGACTGCTACATTGGCCAATACTAGATTCCTACTTGGACAACCATAATCAACCAGTGGTCAAAATCCACTTAAACATATGTTAATAAACATCACTAAATATCCTTAATGCATGCTAAAACATGATTAAACCTTAATCGCCGGAGCGGGTTGTCACGACCCATCCCACTACGCGTGGAAATAGGACACGTGGCATGCCACCGAGGCTCATCCAATTCACTTACAACATCATAGCAGCGGAATAAACTTAAATAGAATCCATAAAATCAGAGTTATAAAAAGTTTTCCCATTTGAAACCACTTAAAGAAATCATTCATTTTAGAAATAGCAGTCCGATCGACCGCGTCGGTTTCCCAGTCAACTGCTTTGGCCAGGAGAGACTCAAACCTCTGCAACCCAATCCAGTTGACTGCCCTCCAGGTCTAGTCGACTGTGGCATCAATCTTCCAGTCGACTGGTACTTGTTTGGTCGACTCGACTTAACCTAGCAGAATGTCATGTTTTTCAAACACTTTTTCAGTCGACTGTTTTAGCAACCCAGTTGACTGGTTTTCTAAAATTGAAAAGGGCTTTTCGTCCAAACAGAGGGTCCAGTCGACTGAGTCAAAGACCCAGTTGACTGTTTTCCCAAGCGTAGCCCATTCTGCAGAATTTCTAATTCCAAGATTAAACAATCCCATTCAAGAATTGACTACACATAACAAACTCATTCCAAAGTAGTCCTAATGGTGCTACAACATGTCCAAAACATAATTACAAGAGTTTTATTACATTCTACAATACCACGAATCCATTCCACAATTTTTAAGTTAAAACGACAAAGTTCTAGGTACACAAAAGTTCATTATTACAACATGGGAATGGAAACAAAAAACAGGCACAAGGATAATCCTGTCGTCCCATCGGCCTCACTCTTCTTGCTTCTTCTTTCTTTTCTTCCTGTCACCTGCAATAGAATACAGCTCCACTGCTGAGCTATATGTTCAGTGCACAATTCTAAAAAAATGCTTATATGACAATTCATGCTCTAAACATCAAAACACATCAGTTTCTAGGGTGAGAGTTACGTATTCATCCGGTAATGAAACTATGAAATTGACATCGTGGAAGGCCTTCTCCCAACCACTCATCCAAGGGTCCTGGCAGGGCCTTCTCCCAAACTATACATTATGCCTTGGCAGGGCTTTCTCCCAAACCATGCACTATAGCCGTCACAACAATTAAATCCTCAAACATCGAGGAACTTACCCCCGAAATGAAATTGTACCAAACTCCCCTTCGACCCACATAAACACATAGCATGCTCACATAAACAGGTATACATGCTTTTCTTGCATTTCCACGTGCATTATTAAAGGGCCTAATTAATACATGAATTTTTACCCGGATTTGAAGTATCAACTAGATATTTAAAACATGGAAATCTCTTATAAATCATAGGTCTAGAATTCATACCTTAAGCAATAGTCCTATAACTTCAGAAGAAGTACTAGAACACCGATTCTACGCCGAATCTCCGATCTCAAATGAATCCTACAAGTATTTATATGTTTTTTTTTTCAAATTCTAGAATTAGGATTTTTGTAAAATTTAGCCAAACAAGGCCTAAGAGGTATCAAAATGAAACTCTTACCTCGATGAGTTTGAATATGAAATCTGGAGAAAAACTTACGAACGAATAGTCGTTGATTAGCGTCGGGAAGATCAAAACCCCCAAAATCCTCTTTATCTCCCTTAGCCCCCAAGTTGATTTGTGAGATATTTGTCAAAATATCTCACAACTTCCTATATATAGTCGCATCTCTCAGAAATTACATTTACCTCCCCACAAGTTCTCAAAACTTCTAATTATTCTCCGAAACGTCTTACACGTCTAATTTATTGCTTCACGCCATTCACGGGTGAAAATCTATATTTTATAAAAGTTCCTGTCTAAGTTCCGTTTGAGTCCGTAATTTTGCTCCGAAAACTATTTTCGTGGAATCTCTAGATAACCTACCTTTTATGTAACGTATCCCCTACATTATCACTATACCAAACAAAATGATCTTAAACAAGATCAAAATCACCAGAAAGCATACAAAATAGGTATAATCTACTATTCACATATATCAAAAAAATATCAAATAACATTTAATCACATAAATTTCATCTAAATCATGTCAATCCTTCTTGAAGTACCACATTCTCGTGTCCTTGATTGACACTCTGCATTGACCCATAGTCAACTTCATCTTAATTATTAATCCACATTAATAATTTTCCATAAATCAAATATGCAATTAAAATGAGGGTACTTTTTCCAGGACGGGTGTGACACAGGTGTTACATAATCTACCTAAATGTATATTCGTGGGAGTAAATAAACTAGAAGAGATTTAAGAATAATGCTATACTTCTCAAATTTGAATCCTAAGTTTGGTTTTCAGATGCCTTGACAGTTGTACCACATGATGAGGGGCAGATGCAAGATTTCGAAGTTGGGTGGGCTTGGCAAGAGCAGAACCATGTTGTTACACCTTTGGGGGCAAAAATAAGAAGGTTCAGGCTAGCGCCCCTGAGGCAATTTTTTGAGTCTATTTACATATTCTCGTGTAGAATTTTTTGTAAAGTTTTGGATAATTTTAAATCAATTTGGGTTAGATTAAGCTAAGAAGTAAGAAAATCAGACCAAATATTTACTATGATTTGGATAACAATTGAGTCAATAATGGTTCAACTACTCTTTATTTGGGATCTATGACTTGACTCATAGTTTAGGGTGGATTGGATTGCAATTACTATTGTAAAATTAACACAAAAACTCAAATACTTATAAAATAGGGGGCTAGCTGAAATTTTAAGGGGTTTAAGTTTACTTTTAAAGGTATGTCAATAATTTTCCAAAAATCAGGGGAGCTTAAGCCCCCTTGACCCTCTTTAGATCTGCCCATGTGTAGTGATTAGTGGTACCACATGACATTGTATGTGGTACAAACAGGGACAACCCTTTGGGGGACCCAAAGCAAGATGAGGCCTCTAAACATGTTCAAACAAATTTTTTTCTTTAAGTATACAATTTTTTTTTTGTTACTACAACCTACATTAAAACTACGAAATTAACTACATAATTTTGTTCATGTAGATTAAGAACACAAACTCTCACAGATAATTTTTTTCTCTTGTTGTTTCTTAATTGAACAAAATATAGTATACAACTAGGAACAAGGAAAAGAAACTACGAAACAAAATTTAAAGGAAAAAAAAAGGAGATGACTTAACAAACCAAAAGGAAATGACTTAACAAACCAAACCTTGGTGGCCGTCATCCGTAGGCAATGTCAGTGGAGGAGGGAGAGAGGAGAGGGGATAGAGATGAAAACTAATATTGATGAATAGTAGTGCTATAATGGTGTGCCGGTGTGGTGTTTCGATTTCACTTTTGCTGTGTGGTAGAGATGGTGCTTGATATGATTCAAAAGGAAAATATATATATAGGTTAAACTCTGGAATTATAATTCTAATGGTATTATGTCCTTTTTTGGAATTGTCGTTTGATTTTTTGGGCTAAGCTTATATAATATATATCTTTAAGTAAAGTTCAGACCTTTGGACTTGGATTGGGGCCATCTATTATATTGTAGTTTAAGTAATTTTTTCTTCTAGTTTTGGGTGTATGAATAGAGGAGCATAAGGGTATAAAGTTTGAACTAGAAATGGGCTTTCAAATTTACTGAAAATTTGGTAGCCCAAAGTGGTTGTTGTGCTGGCCTATATCCAGGAACGGTTCTGGGTACAAATGATAAAGTATTGAGAATCAATTTTGAGATTTAAATTTAAGAATCATAGCATTATTTTATTCTTAATCAATCCATATTACTTAGAAGGATGGTTTTAGAGTGGAAAACATAAACAAATACACTGGTATTTCTTTAGCCTCCAAGGATAACTTAGACATTTAGCAATATTCCTATTTTATTTTTCTTGGTCCAACCAAACACTGTTGGTGAACCAAGAGATTCAAATTCGTGGTAAAGTAAATATTGGTATAGTGATTCCTAGTAATCAGAACCCAACTAAAATAACCCGGAAACCGAACGGGCCTTCATACCCTCAAGGTACCCAAAACCGCCCCCAAACTAGGTGTAAATATTGGTTGCAATAGTGATCTTATCATTCATGGTATCTCAAGCCAATAAGGAGGCTTTATCAATTCACCTTGCCCTCTATATCTATGTGTCTTTATCGAAATAAGCAAAAAATCACTCAAATTTAGCAAAAATCAAACTCTGTGAGAGGGATACAATCCTATCTGGTATCATTAATATTTACTCCCAAACTAACGGTCACTTTTATAGTGATTTTAAATCAACTTTTCGATTTTGGTAGGTTAGTTTAAACGATCTTGGCCAATTTTTTCCAATCAGTTTAAGCTTCTGTAATCCTTTACAGTCCGTTTGGTATATCACAAATTAGAAAACAATTGATTTGCAATTCTTATTTGTGGCAAGTCTTGTGTTTGGTTTTTAGCCAATTCTCACAAATTCTTTGTTTTAGCCCAAAAAAACAAATCCTATAACTATTGATATGATTTGGTGAGAAATGATTTCACTTTAAGTGAAACAATGTGATATACCAAACTTAACCCTATATATTTCACGTCTCCTCTTTTTATATGGGCAATGTAGTAAATGACCATAATTCATTTTATTTCTCTTTCAAACTATACATGAGAATTAGAATTGCTAATCAATTCTATTCATTTTCTCTCTCTTTTTATTTTTTATTATTTATTTTGATTCTCTCGAATTCAATTCAATTCAATTTTGAGATCAAACCAAACGGAGTGTTAAACCTTAGTTCTTGTGGCTTTTCTTGAACAACCCTACCCCAAACCCAAACCCAAACCCAAATCCAAACTGCCACATTTATCAGCTTCCCCAAAACGCCTCCTTTATTAAAGTTTTTATTTCTCTCTCCCTTCTTCTCACTTTCATACACTAGGAAGGAATTGGAAGTTTACAGTTCGTCGAAGAAGAAGAAGAAGAATTTGGGACCAAAACCTACTACCAGCTCAAGAAAGTAGAAAACCATTGATAGAAGCCATAAAGTCAACAAACCTCTTTGGCCACCTCAACTATTTTTTTTTCTTGGCAATTGTGCTACTTGAAACGTAAGCGACGAGGGCCCATCTCTCTCTCTCCACTGTCCGACCTCTCGAAGTCTCAAGTGTGAGTGTCCGGCAATGGCGGATCGGATGAGAAAGTTAATCAGAGAAGACTTCAAAACCTACGCCTACATTCTACTCTACATCGCTCTCTCCAGCGGTCAGATCTTCTTCAACAAGGTCCTATTACTACTCTTTTCTTCTCATTCTTGTATTGTTTCCTCTCGCATTTTTCATATAAATGTTGTATGATCTGTCAATTCCTATCACTTTCATTGCCTGTTTCTGTTTGGTTGCTGAGTAATTGTTGGAAACAGATGACAAAAATGGCCATGAAACAAAACGGACAATTGTTGGAAGTGGTTGTAAATGCAATTGAGCAATTTGATTCTGTTGAAAAACTTGAGATTTTCAATTTCATTGGTAGAAGGGATATGAATTACGAAATATTGTTTGGTTTAGGGGTTGGTTAATTATTGGAAGCGGTTTAAGAATGTCGGATTGGCTATTCCTAATTTGGAACTATACTAAAGAACGCGCGCGCGCGCACACACACACATATATATATATATATATATATATACAGGGAGCTTCCTGTGAGGGAGTCCACAAGTTTATAACTTGTGTGAATTTCTGTGTTTTCAGCCCTCGTGTGAAATGACAAAAATACCCTTAATGAAACACATGATCCGACAGCTGTGAAAGACGTCCGCAAGTTTTAACTTGCGGACTGGTTTACAGGAGAAGTGTCTAGTATATATATATATATATACACAACTTGATTTCGAAGTTCGCAAGTTTTGACGAGGTTAGAACCTTGGTCGACAATGCTGGATTTGGGCTCTTTGCGTTACTCTTAGAGAAGAGTTCGAACGATAGGACCCATATCCAGGCCTTAGCAGAGAGATGGTGGGATACAACAAATACATTCCACATGCCATTTGGGGAGATGACGATCACTCCCCTGGACTTTGCTATGATCACAGGCATCCCGTTTGGCGGCTTTCTCGTTTCTTGCTATGACGATCTCCCGACTCGCCATGAAGAGATTATTGACTTACTCGGGGGGCTCACCCAGGGGAGTTCATAGTGCCCGCAAAATGGTTCCTGGTCACTTTCAAGGGGCAGGCCTTTACTGATGACCAGATGGCTAGGGCCTTTATCATGTATGTGCTGGGCTGTTCGCTGATGAGCACAAAGGGGGATAGGATCAACCTCGGGTACTTGGCCTCCCTTGTGGATATTGACCGCTATCTGCGCTAATCCCGACGTCGTTACGGCTCAATCGATCAGATGATTTTTGGAGGATTATGGAGTGTAAGGCGTGAAGCGACTCAATCTTTCAGTGTGCTACCTGATTCGACTATGGAGTGTAAGGCGTGAAGCGGCTCAGTCGATCAGATGACTTTTGGAGGATTATGGAGTGTAAGGCGTGAAGCGACTCAATCTTTCAGCGTGCTACCTGATTTGACTATGGAGTGTAAGGCGTGAAGTGGCTTAGGCGATCAGATGATTTTTGGAGGATTATGAAGTGTAAGGCGTGAAGCAACTCAATCTTTCAGTGTGCTACCTGATTCGACTATGGAGTGTAAGGCGTGAAGCGACTCAGTCAATCAGATGATGTTTGGAGGATTATGGAGTGTAAGGCGAGAAGCGACTCAATCTTTCAGCGTGGTACTTGATTCGACTATGGAGTGTAAGGCGTGAAACGTCTCAGTCGATCAGATGATTTTTGGAGGATTATGGAGTCTAAGGTGTGAAGCGACTATTATGGAGTGTAAGGCGTGTAACGGCTCAGTCGATTAGATGATTTTTGGAGGATTATGGAGTATAAGGTGTGAAGCGACTCATCTTTCAGCGTGCTACCTGATTCGACTATGGAGTGTAAGGCGTGAAGCGACTCAATCTTTCAGCGTGCTACCTGATTCGACTATGGAGTGTAAGGCGTGAAGCGACTCAGTCGATCATAAGATTTTTGGAGGATTATGGAGTGTAAAGCGTGAAGCGACTCAATCTTTCAGCGTGCTACCTGATTCGACTATGAAGTGTAAGGCGTGAAGCGACTTAGTCGATAAGATGATTTTTGGAGGATTATGGAATGTAAGGCGTGAAAGGACTTAATCTTTCGGCGTGCTACCTGATTCGACTATGGAGAGTAAGGCGTGAAAGCTCAGTCGATTAGATGATTACTCGAAACACATGTTCCCAAGAATAAAACTATAACATAATTGGATAATTTGAAGTATAAGGCGCATTTCTGCTGGGTCAGATAATTTTTGGAGGATTATGGAGCGTAAGGCGTGAAGCGACTCAATCTTTCGGCGTGCTACTTGATTCGACTATGGAGTGTAAGGCGTGAAGCGGCTCAGTCGATCAGATGATTACTCGAAACACATGTTCCCAAGAATAAAACTATAACATAACCGGATAATTTGAAGTATAAGGCGCATTTCTGCTGGGTCAGATGATTTTTGGAGGATTATGGAGCGTAAGGCGTGAAGCGACTCAATCTTTCAGCGTGCTACCTGATTCGACTATGGAGTGTAAGGCGTGAAGCGGTTCAGGCGATCAGATGATTTTTGGAGGATTATGGAGTGTAAGGCGTAAAGCAACTCAATCTTTCAGCGTGCTACTTGATTCGACTATGGAGTGTAAGGCGTGAAGCGGCTCAATCGATCAGATGATTTTTGGAGGATTATGGAGCGTAAGGCGTGAAGCGACTCAATCTTTCAGCGTGCTACCTGAATCGACTATGGAGTGTAAGGCGTGAAGCGGCTCAGTCGATCACATGATTCCCCGAAACACATGTTCCCAAGAATAAAACTATAACATAACCGGAGAATTTGGAGGCAAATTCAAAAGTTTCAGCTGGGTCAAGGCATAACCGGTTATGGGAATCATTTTTCTGAATCTCTCTATTGGAACAGGGGAAAAGGAGACCGAATTTCAAATCATCGACATTTCTGCGTCATTCAATCTGCTTCTGGGAAGGCCATGGCTGGACAGTTTGGGTGGTGCCATCCCGTCGACCATCCATCAGAAAGTCAAGTACATTTGGAAGAATAAAGTTTGCGATATTCTAGGAGATAGTTGGATGCATGTGTCTGGGGCTTCGTCTAGTGCCCCAGTTTTGGAAGTACAGATGCAAGAAGAAGAGACAAGTTTGGGCGGGTTCGAGTTTATCAATGTGGTAGAGGATAGCAAGCCAAAAGAGTTCTTGCCGCTCTACTTTGATTAACATGCAAGTTCGTTGGTACTTGGTAGTCGGAATCATGAAAAAGATGGGATTCTTCCCGGGGATGGGTCTGGGTAGGACGCATCAAGGATTACCAAAATTTCCGAACATCATCTCACAAACTCACACTCGCGGGATAGGATATCAACCGACAAGGGAAGAAATAAGGAAAAAGAAGAAATAGGCCGATGCACCAATGGAACCTTACTCGAAAACTCTCAATGGATACTTCCTCAAGGAAGGAGATGATTTTCCATTTTGCGGTTTCCCAGAGCTGTGGTTGGATAAAGTGGAAAAATGTATGAAGCCGGGATTTGACATTTTCTTTACAGTTTACACGACTTCTCTTACTATAAGGACCCTTACTTGCAAGTGCCTACAAAATCCACCACCGTTCAGGATTGGGTGTGTACTTTGGATGGCTTGGCAATGAAAGACCTGCTAGAAGAGGAACACAGAGGAATTGGAAAGGGTAGTACTGGGGAAAGTGTGAATAAAGATAGGAAAAGCAGAAGTGAAGAAGAAAGTAAGGAAAAGGCAGAAAGGGAGAAGTCAGAATAGGAAAAAGAACCAGAGGAAGAAGAAATGGGAGAAATTACTCGGATAGGGGACCTGGAAGAATGCTTCATCACTGATCTTGGAGGAGAAAGCAAGAAGGAATGGGTCTTTGAGTCTAGTGATAGGTATCCCCCTCACCCAGAGTCTGCATTGGCCCAAATGAGGTGTCTTTCAATTTCTATGTCTGTTGTAATTGTTCCCAAGAAAGTTAATGAGAATATGATTAATTCTGCTTACTCGACTGCGCATAATAATTGTGATGCATGTGATGAATGTAGTGAAATACTAGATGAATTGCAAAAAATAATTGAAAAAGAAAATGAATCTGCATGTAAAATCATTGAAGTCACTTTAACAATTAATTTGGGAAATGAAAATAATCCACAAAATGTCTCCATTGGCTCCACGCTTAGTAACGAGGAGAGCAAAGAGTTAATCAATTTATTAAATGAATTCAAAGATGTCTTTGCATGGTCATATGATGATATGCCAGGAATTGATCCAGAAATCGTCCAACATCATATTCCCCTCTTCCCAAACTCAAAACCTGTAAAGCAAAAATTGAGGCGAATGAGGCCTGAATGGGCGCTAAAAGTGAAGGAGGAAGTTGAAAAGCAGTTAGGAGCTGAATTCTTGATTGTCACCGAGTATTCAGAATGGGTCGCTAACATTGTACCAGTCCCAAAAAAGGATGGTCGCGTTAGGGTTTGTGTGGATTTCTGGGATTTGAACAAAGCCAACCCTAAGGACGATTTCCCTTTATTGATGTATTAGTAGGCAAATAATCATACCTATTGTTTGTGGTCTCCGAGAAATGCGGAGTGCTGTCATGCTCGTTCTAGGAGAGAACTTACTGGGTTTGGATAATGCACAGAGCACCGAATTGATGTTGCTTTCAGGGTCACCTCATGTCTTGTAGGTCTGGCTTCTTGAGCGTTTAGGCCTCTTCGTTCACCCTCCTGCTGGGAGACTGCTTCCCTATGATCGCCTGGATGTTCGTTTCCCCTCTTGCACGGTTGACGTCTGGCTTACTTGGCTTCGGAGCCTATGTTGTGAGGATATTTGCTGGGTGTGCCCCCGATGGACTTACTGCTCTGTCACTGTGCGGCTTCCCAGACGCCCGGGGGTTTGACTACCTGGTCTGCATGCTACCACTTTTTACATCACCGGACGGGTGGTTCGCCAGTTTGGTTTACTTTAGGATGTCCCGGACATTATTACTGCAGATTTTTCGAGGAGCTCCGCTCTACGCCCTTCTATCATGAGTTTATTTACCGAGGCTTGGCATGACAGAGTGTCGGCTCTTTTCCGGAGGGTCCCTTCTTCAGTTGTTCCCACTGCCGAGTACCTTCTTGAGATTCAGACTTTGGTCGGGAAATAGCTTCTAGACAAACAAAAAAGGGAAAAAAAAACAAGATTCTAAAACTTCCGACAAATCCTGCTTGGCTCTTACTGTGCTTTTATTTTGTGATGTATTTTCAATTTTCAAAAAAACTTTTCTTTGTATCAGGAAAATGTTCTAAACATGTTAAATCAAAGTTTGCACTTCTCCCATCTTTTCAGATTATGAAAATTTTCCTTTTAATGTCTCTTTTAGCTTTTATTACTTCGTTTTGAGTTTTGCTTTAGAGTTTTAATCATTCTATACTATGAATCCTCATTTACTTCCACACAATACCTATTTTGACAGCCAGTAGATCCAGAAATGGGTTTAGATATTTTCTGGGTTCTTTGGTTTAGCAAACGAAGTTTGCCCCTAGTATAGGGGCTTTGATTCTAGTTCTGGGCAAACGCAAGTTTGTCCCTAGTTCGGCATAGGGAAACTCAGGATATTGGGTTATATCGAGAGTTGGGTTTTATTTGGACCGAGGGCCTTGTGGGCTAAAGTCAGAAGGGAAGTGCCTTTTAGGCAAGTTTATTTATGTGACCGAACCGAGCAGGTTGCCTACGTATCCTCTAGCGGGAATCAAGTCAAGCGTAGTTCATCAATTCTGGAGGTTTTGAAAGGACAACGTCTCAAGCAAAATATTTCTTGAGGCGATCGAGGTTGATTGGTTGTTTAAACTCAACTCCGTCTAGGTCCATGAGATAGGCAGCTCCTCCGGAGAGGAGCGTCTTAATGATATATGGTCCGACCCAGTTGGGTTTGAATTTCCCTCGGGGGTCATAAACGGGCGCTTTAAGTTCTTTGAGGACCAGGTCACCCTCAGCAAGCTTCCTTGGGCGAACTTTTTTTGTTGAAAGCACGAGCTATCCTTTTCTGATATCCCCGAGTGTGATTTATAGCAGCCAGCCTCTTCTCATCTAGTAGTATCAATTCCTCATATCTCCCCCGCAGCCACTCGAGTTCTGTTACCTCGCACTCCGCCAAGACTCTCAGAGATGGTATTTCGACCTCAACTGGGAGAACAACTTCCATCCCATAGACTAATGAATACGGCGTAGCCCTTGTTGAAGTTCTTACGAAAGTTCGGTATCTCCATAAAGCAAATGGTAGCTTCTCATGCCAATCCCTGTATGTATCCGTCATCTTCCGCAGGATCGCCTTTACATTCTTGTTTGCGGCTTCTACTGCTCCATTCGTCTGGGGTTTGTATGGTGAGGATTGATGGCGGGTAGTCCTATACTTCTCTAGGAGTGGGATAGCTTCTCCCTGAAAATGGCTCCCATGGTCAGAAATAAGCTCATTTGGCACCCCGTATCTGCAGACTATATTCTTCTCGATAAAATTTACCACATCCTTGGCTTTCAGAGTTGCATATGATGCCGCTTCCACCCATTTGGTGAAATAGTCTATTATCACGATCATGTACCGGTGTCCATTTGAAGCTTTCGGGACTACTTAACCGATGATATCAATACCCCACACAGAGAACGGCCAGGGGGTGGTCATGTTGTAAAGTTGGGAAGGTGGGGTATGCATAAGATTTGCATGGATCAGACATTTATGACATTTCCTAACATACTCACAACAATCCTTATTTAGAGTCGTCCAATAGTATCCCTGCCGAATTATCTTTTTGGCCAACACGTGTCCATTCATGTGGGGTCCGTAGACTCCTTCATGTACTTCTTCCATCATTTTTCTCGCTTCCCTCCCATATAGACATTCTAGGCTATAACCAGTATAAAACTTCTTCCATAATTTTCCCGCATAAATCACAAACTGAGCTGAAAACCTCCGGATCGCCTTCTTATCCTTTTCCGACGCCCCTTCAGGGCACTTTCCTCTCTCAATGAAACTCCAAACATCCGTATACCATGGTACTTCTGTCTCTTCTCCTCCTTCAATGGCTGCGATTGTCTCGAATGAGGGCCGGGTTCTCTCTTCTATGGACAGGGGAATCATGGTAGCTCCTATAGGGATTTGGATCATCGAAGCCAAGGTTGCTAACGAATCGGCTAGTTGGTTTTCCTCACGAGGAAGGTAATAGAACGAGATTTTCCTAAACTGCACTTTCAAGCTCTCCAGGTATTCATGGTAAGTTTCAATTTCTCATGCTTTATTCTCCAATCACCCCTCGCTTGCGATATTATTAGATTTGAGTCCCCAAAAACATCAATCTTCTCAATTTTTAAGGCCAAGGCTGCTTCCATCCCAATTATGCATGCTTCGTATTCTGCCGTGTTGTTGGTTGAGCTATACTTAAGTTTAACGGCTAATGGAGTGGGGGCCCCATTAGGTGATATGAGGATGATTCTAACCCCGTATCCTACTTGATTGACTGCTCCATCAAAATACATTCTCCACAGGTCTTCCTGTACTTACATTTCCCCCTCATCAGGAAACTTAAATTCTCCTCTTTCTTTGGATTCTATGGCAAGGTCAGCTAAGTATTCGGCGACGGCTCTCCCTTTGACAGATTTGGAAGTGACATATCTAATATCAAATTCGGCTAGCATCATGGTCCAGCGCGAGATCCTACTGGTTAAGGCAGGTTTTTCAAAGAGGTATTTGAGTGGATCTATTCGGGATATTAGGGTGACAATAAAAAAATGATGATGATTGAAATACAATAAAGTTTTACCTCCCAGGCTCCTAGAGGGTAGACGGAGACAGAGATTGATTCAATAGGGTCCCGCCACCTACAATCGATAAGAGAATTCAAGACAAGCTTGACAAGGTAGATAAGCTTGAAAGTGTTCTAAGAAAGAGCAAAGGGGTTAACGATTACATGTTGGACCTGGAGGGTTTGTTCGAACCCACTAAGGTCAAGCTGCTTGAGAACTTCAAGATGCCCGATGTAGACTGTTTCGATGGTACTCGGAACCCAAAAAGTCATATCAAGTTGTGCATGAACATCTTCCAATCCATAGATAGAGAGTTGAAAATTCCTGGGTGATGCCTAGTGTTGTCTTCATTCTCGGAGATCTAACCGTTTAAACCTTGATTTTCTTTTTGGGTTAAAAACTAGACGCACAGAGGCATATCATACCCAAAAATCATTAAGATCCAACTGTTGGAAGTATGATTTTTCTATCTTTGAAAGTCAGGTCTGCTCTCTGTAATTTATGAGAAACAGTCACTGTTTTGGTCTAGTCTCATTGATCTTAATTTAAATGGTTTCCTAATGTCTTGGGACCCAAATCATGTTTTGAATAATGATAATTTAGCTTAAATCCAGAGGCTAAGAGATCCAAATTAGTGAATAAATTCATATCTCATTCTTGTTCATATTCATTCATTCATGTATATTGATACTTATGATTAGAACTAGTTCTTGGATAAAGTTGGACTTAGTTGAACCTAATTGAACATAAACATGGATTCCTTATGATCGTGTTGGGATTATAGAACCCCTATATGGACATTACATTGGCTCCTAGTTGAGACTTGTATATCTATAAAGGTGCTATGACTCCAACTAATCAAAAAGAATTCATAGTTCTGTCAATTCTTTCCATGCTTGATAGATTTAAGCTAGAAGCTTAGGGTTGATTATTTGATATCTTTGATCAAGGCATGTGTACTAATATTTGTTTGTAGCGCATTTGAGGTACAATTTCTCAACTCCTTCTCTAGTTTGATTTACTTCTTTGATTTTAATTGATTTTAAACCTCATGCGCGACACATTAGCCTAGGTTTTTGCCTTATGTGTTTATATGCGTTAGATACCTTTTCTTAGGTTTTATTTTATATGTATGCATTGTACGTTTCTATTTCGCGGCTGGATCCCGGTATGTTTTCTAGTTTCCTATTTGCATATCATATTGCTTCCCATTTGAATTACGTGGCTTATGAATGATATTTTGTTGTTAGCAATTTTGCACCCCTTTCAACATGCTTGTGTAATGTATTATTTATATATATATATATGTATTAGTTGAGGGCACGCTTAGATTAATAATTCAATTAAAAAGGATGTTGAGTAGAGGTCTATCACGAGATAGGATGAAAGGGGGTGTTTTAGTCCGCCGGGCTCCTTCCCCTTTCATTCTATAATCCCCGTACCCAGTTTATCTTTGGTTACGCAAAAGATCGGTTTGCTTTTAAAATGGTTTCTTAATTTTTCCTTTTAAAAATTAAGTGGCGACTCGTATTTGAATTTGAATTTGAAAAATGTTTTAAAATTAAAAGAAGTGGGCCCAAATGCCGGTATCCACAATCTACCTTTGGATCAAATCAGAGGAAAAAAAAAGAGTGAAGTCAGTTTTCAAGATAAAATCATAAAGGGGTGAATAAAAAAATGATGATGATTGAAATACAATAAAGTTTTTACCTCCCAGGCTCTCCAGTTATGTTATAGTTTTATTCTTGGGAACATGTGGTCTCTAGTTATGTGACCGGAGAATACCAGCAAAATTGAAAGGAAAATTTTATAGGACAGCTATTAGGCCAACTATGCTCTACGGGACAGAGTGTTGGGCAACTAAAAAACAACACATTAGCAAAGTGAGTATAGCGGAGATGAGGATGCTAAGATGGATGTGTGGTAAGACTAGGAAAGATAGAATTAGAAATGAGTACATCCGAGAGATTGTAGGAGTAACACATATTGAGGATAAGTTGAGGGAGAATAGACTTAGATGGTTCGGCCATGTGCAACGAAGACCTGTAGATGCACCTGTGCGAAAGAGTGATAAGATTGTAGTGCCTAGAATGGCTAGAGGGAGAGGCAGACCTAGACTAACTTGGGAATATGTAGTGCAACAAGATATGAATATATATAATTTAAATGAGCATATAACTCTTGATCGTGCAGAATGGAGAAAAATGATTAATTCAGCCGACCCCAATTGATTGGGACACAAGGCTTGGTTTGGTTTGGTTATATATATATATTTCATTAGAAGGGCTCTGTATATATATATATATATATGTGTGTATTAGATTTACAGTTTTTTTAGGGTTCATTGGGTTGATTCTGGGTTTGAGTGGAAGGAGGTGGTCATTCTTAGCATGGCTGTCCAAGGGTGATCAATTTGGAAATACAATGTTGGAATTACAAGGTCAATGGTGGGAACTTTGATTTGGAATTAAAAGGGAAGACATTATATGGAGAAATTAGTCAAAGATGAACCAGTTGGTCTATGAAAAAGTGGATGGTTGTTCATATGTTGTTCTTATGTTTAAGGTTCAAACTTAACTGGTAAGAACTCGATTAACATGCTGATACTTAGTAGGAGAACCTAGATTAACCTGTTGAGAGTTCACTTTGGTGATGGTTAGTTTCCTACCAAGTTCCAGCAATGTAAGAATAAAACAATTTTGTGAGGCGATGCCTCATGGAAACACATGCTTCATGCTTTAAGAGCTTCCTATGATTGAATTTAGATAAGATTTGCATGATTTAGCAAACTTGAAATGTAGCCAAAAATCTCGTTGTTGGCTTAATCTGACATGAAATCCGGTGTACGAAGACTTAAAGGCATATTACTTTTTTTGTCAATAGCTAAGGGACAAAATAATCTGTGTCCATTATCTTATGATTCTTATGTGAGAAGAGTGGAATCTATAAGGGCCATTTCCCAGTGTGGTTCAACCACGTACGTAGGGTGCTAGGAGGTGCAAACTAACCTTGCTATTTTCCGAAGAAGTGGCTGCCTCTTAAGTTCTAACATGTGATCTCTCATTTTTCAGCACGAGTCAGTTCCATGGCATGAAATGGCCCAGAATAAAGTCCGAAGTGTATTCCAAAACAAAAATTTTGGACATCTTCTTGATTATAGGAAATTAGGAATACTCATAAGGTGCTTTAATTACTCGTATTTAATTGAACATGTGGCTTAAACCCTTCTTTCTTGATTATAGTACTCTTCTTAAGGTGCTTTAATAACTCGTACTTAATTGAATATTTGTCTTAAATCCTTCTTTCCTGTCAATTTCTATATTATAAGACATGGAAGCAGAAGATTAAGACTTTTGCCTACTAATGGCATGTCTGGCATCTCCACCCATAACGTACAGAGCAGAAATCATGTACCTTTCTGTTCTTGGTGGTATGATTGCAATTCTCCTTATGTAAATTGGATGTTCTTGTCCATATACTGTTTGCTTTTATGCTTTCTGTCTTATTGTTATCGTTTGCTCTCTGCACGTGTTTTATCATGTTTTTGAAAGGTGCTTTACTGTAAAAGTAAAGTTACTTCACATGTCTAACATAATTTTCCTTCTTTTGGACAATGTGAAGTGCAGTGGGTTTTGTCATCAAAGCAAATAAACTTCCCATATCCTCTTGGATTGACCCTGCTTCACATGGTCTTCTCTTCAGTTTTATGTTTTGTACTCACCAAATTTCTCAAGGTATCAGTTTAGTGGAATTATTATATCGTCCATATTTTGTTTTACTTTTGCAATTTTTGATCTTAGTTCATAATCGCTTACAGATTTTGAAAGTTGAGGAGGGAATGACTCCAGAAATGTAAGTACTTAACGAACCTTTCACCTATAGTTGTAAATTTTTTAAGTTTCTTATGTGATAATTGTAGACATCAAACTTCCTTGCTACCTTAGAAACATGGAAGATGAAAATGTGAACTTAACAAATTAATTTAATTTTTCCCTTTCCTCCCTAACTCGCATCCCCTGTGCCTGCTGGATTACACAAATGTCTGGCCATATCTTCCCTTCAGCAATAGGTCCCATAAGCGGCTACAAGGGTGTGAGATGAACTTACACAAATGTCTTAACCGTTTCTTTTCGTTGCGCATTAAGTTCCATTAATACCTTTTGTATCTTCAGATATGCTACATCGGTCATACCAATTGGTGCAACGTTTGCAATGACTCTTTGGCTGGGAAACACTGCTTACCTCTATATATCTGTTTCATTTGCGCAAATGTTGAAAGCGATTAGTAAGTTCTCATTATTCTTGGATTCAATTCTTTTGGTATTTATGCTTGATAAGATAAGAACTATACAAATTTATCCGTTTTGTATGTCCAGATTACCAAATGCCTATCTCTGTAGGCTTATAAGAAGGTTGTCCACCACCCAGGTGGGCTACATGCTTTTTGGGTAACTAGACACTGTTACATGGACTGGGGTACTTCGGACTTCCCAAGTTCATGAATCTAAGAATGCGGGGATAAACTTTTAACTTTAAATTTTGGTGTCACATCAGAATGAAAAGCGATCGAGTTTTATATAATAAAGGATAAACTTGGAACTTGTGTAGTTAAAGTGCATTGACTTTTGGAAATGGATTCTTAATGTGGGACATCCCAAAATAGAATAAAGGACTCTTAAACAAGAACTAAGGGAGTAGTTTTTTACCTTTATTATGTTAACAAAATTTAGCATGAGCATTTCGTCTCTTGTTAAAAGAACTTTATAGCAGAAGGAATATAATTACAGGCTCTTACATACTATTATGCAAGTAATAAAATGCTTCTTGGTGAGTATACTCGAAGGATCGGTCACAGACTCACATATCCCATTCCCTTGTCCGAGTGTTGAGCGTTCAACATAGACTTCAACCTATTCAGAAGAGTCCATTTAACATAGGCTAGAGAGTAGAGATTTTGTTGGTCACTGGTTGCTGACTCAAGTAGCGATATAACTAGTGTCTTGCAAGTTGCAACAATTACTGATATTTGGATTTTTACATACTGCGATTTGCAGTGCCGGTAGCTGTTTTCATTCTCGGAGTAGCAGCTGGACTTGAACTGATGAGCTGCAGAATGCTTCTTATAATGTCTGTGATAAGTTTTGGCGTTCTGGTGGCTTCTTATGGGGAAATACATATTAACTGGATCGGTGTGGTGTATCAAATGGGAGGTGTTGTTGGAGAAGCACTGAGGCTTATATTCATGGAGATTCTGGTCAAAAGGAAGGGTCTTAAACTAAACCCTATATCTGTCATGTACTACGTTAGTCCGTGCAGGCATGTATTGTAATGGTTCTCTGAAGCTTAGAAGCTATAGGGCCTGTTTGGAATCACTTAACTCACGTTTGCGCCTGAACATGCCTATGGGACCCAAAACGCAATTGTTCACTTTAGAACCCCAAAAGCATGTTTTGGATGAAGCAAGTCTTTATACGTGGGTGGGAAATGGGAAGCATTTAGGATTTAATGGAGTTTTCTTAATTCCCACCATGTCCTTGTGATTTATGCTTCTGCTTTTGCGTAAATGCAAAAGCCGTAGGCAATCCAAATGGGCCCGTAGTCATCTCTAGTCTATTCTACTTTTTATATATAACCATTTTCTGCCGATGTGAAGAGAATCTTGGTTTGCTGTGCAGTGCTCTTTGCCTGTTTATTCCATGGATTTTCCTAGAGAAGCCAAAAATGGATGCCGAAGGGACATGGAACTTTCCACCTCTTATTCTAACACTTAACTCTCTCTGCACTTTTGCACTCAATCTATCAGTTTTCCTTGTGATCTCACATACGAGTGCTCTAACCATCCGTGTCGCTGGAGTCGTCAAGGATTGGGTGGTTGTTTTGTTATCAGCCCTTCTGTTTGCTGATACAAAACTGACAATTATCAATCTGTTTGGTTATGGCATCGGTAATATTTCATTAAATTATTTCCATATGGTTTTGTTCGTTCTATAATTTGGACTTACAAAAAACAAACAAGCAAGTAATAACTTCTTTTATTTTAATAGTCTGGCGTATTTCCATAAGGTGTGCTTATTAGTAACTTTACTTTTTCTTACATAAGAACTTTTTTTGGGGTAGAGTTGTACATTTCAAAACCTTTTGCTGTCTACCAAGATCTGTCTACCAAGATTTGTAGTACTTGGGCACTTTATTTTGGGGCGACGATTTCTCGCAACAGATTTTTCAAAATCAATTTTCCATGAATATTTTTTCTTTGTTTTTGATTTCGTATGGGCTGTTAAAAAAAAAAATAGTCTGTTTATGAAAATATTGACGAAGGAACAAAAATCTGTGATTTATGCAGCCATTGCAGGCGTAGCCGCGTATAATAACCACAAGTTGAAAAAGGAAGCCACTCGAAGCACCTCCGATGGATCTCAACAGCCTGAATCTATACCATTAGCTTCATCCTCAACTTCTGAAGATAAATAAAGAGCGTTCTTACAAGTTACTTTGACGTATGTGAACTAATGTTTTAATGCAAGTTTTTTCATGTTGTCCGCACAGAATTAAAGGGTTCTTGGAGTATATTAGTGGCGGATAGTGATTTTTTAGTTGAAGACTATATATATTACATGGTGAATTATGGTTCGCCAAGGTAGTCACATGTACGAGTCTTAATTTCATTCTATTCATTGTTGCAGCTGCTTCTACATTCGGGATTTTTTTGGCAGTAGGGCAGTTGTGTTGTGATGTGTAAAGTTTACTCTTCCACATTTATTAAAGCGTGAAAGGATTACATTTGTTGAAGACTGTTTATTATTGAGGTCCCCTTTACCAGTGAAGATTCTTTTGTACGTAAAGCAATGCTGGAATGTTAGCGGAATGAAATGCGATGTGATGCTCATACCTCATGATTTCAAAAAATATTGGCTTCGAAAGACTTCGATATATTGTTCATAATGACAATGATCCACAGAGGAATAGAACTGTTAGAGGTCTTGAAGTTTTCTTGCAGAAGGTTAAATATTTACAGTTGCTTTTCTTGCACTTCTTTTTTTGGGTGTCAAGGAGCCCTCCAAGGCTGGGCCAAACGACCCGACCCTGTATGGTAAACTCGAATATAAACCTCTCTCTCTCTCTCTCTCTCTCTCTCTCTCTCTCTCTCTTAGGTTTCTTAGCTAAAAAGATAGATGTTCTCTTTACGGAGAGGAATGCAAAACATGAAACATCTTATTTATCCTGGCTGGATTAGATTCTACACGGGCGCGCTGGGTATTCCTAAAACAAAGAGTAGGTTCACACACAGACACAATGTTACTTTTATCTTGATTTTTAAGAAAATAGAGTATTGTGTTGGTTTGATAAACTTTTGAGGGTCTTTTGTCATGCATGGACTCCCATGTAATTGAAAAGCAGGTACTCAAATACCCAAGTGTTTAAAACCGGTTTCTTTTTCAAACGACAGAACTGATGTTTGTCATTACATAGCATTTGATTAAACTTTAGTGCAAGGTTGCAGATGATTTGCCGATCTATCTTTTTTTCTTAATATAATAGGAGCAGCAGCTGGGGCTTCTTCAACATAGGCCTAATCTGAAGTTAAAATGGATAGTAACACTAATCAAAACCATGAAGATAAGACTATGGTCTATGAATTGCAGCTAACTAGTGTCAGAGCCAGTGGTGACAATGTGCTAGAAAAATGAGAAATCAAATGCACATTATATAGCTTTGCAATCATGTCAGGATGTTATTATTATTTTTTTTTGATAACCATGTCAGGATGTTATTAAATCTTCTTTGAATGTTCACATTAGGCATTGTGCTCTGTAAATCACTAAATCATTCAAATATACCACCTACAACAAATATGTAGTATGGTGGGGTTTCGTAGGAGGGTATTATTATTTTCTGATTCTTTTATCCAACTCAGTAGTTGGAGTGGATATAATTAATGTGATTAGTGCATACGCGCCCCAAGTAGGATTGGATGATCACACTAAAAGATAATTCTGGGATAAGTTGGACGCTTTAATGCAAGAAATACCGGGAGGAGAGAAGATAATTGTAGGTAGAGATTTTGATGGCCACGTAGGCAAAGATAGAACTGGATATGAGAGTGCGCATGGGGGGTATGGTTTTGGAGTTCCAAATGAGGCAGGGGTGAGTATTCTAGATTTCGCCGTAGCATATGATCTTGTAGTAGCAAACACAATTTTCAAAAAGAGGGAAGAATACTTGATAGAGTAGTGCTACATACACACACTTTTTGACACACATCTTTAAATGTATGTACCTTGTGCTATGTAAGTGGTGCACATAAAAGTGTGAAAAATTCAAACAGCACAAAGTATATGTGTTTAAAGCATAGTGTGTAAAAAAGTGTGTCAAAAAGTGTGTGTACCAAACATTTTCCTACTTGATAACCTTTAAGAGTGGATCTAATAGAAGCCAGATCAATTTGTTCTTTGTGAGAAAGGTAGACCGCCTAGTATGTAAAGATAGTAAGGTCATCTCAGGGGAGAGTTTAACAGCTCAACACAGACTTACTATTTTAGATATCCATATAAAAGGACAATGCCATACTAGAAAGAACCTATAAACCCGCAAACTAGGTGGTGGAACCTTAAAGTCGAGAAACTAGCAATATTTCAAGATAGAATGTATAAAGAAGTACATTGGAATTTGGAAGATGGAAGTAACACTATGTGGGACAGAATGGCATGGTGCATCACGAGAATATCGAAGGAAGTTCTTGGAGAGTCAATGGGAAGAGGGTTAGCATCTAAAAATACTTGGTAGTGGAATGAAGAGGTACAAACTGTAGTAAAAATAAAAAAGAATTGCTTTAAGAAGTGACAAAATGATAGAAGTGAGGAAAAATTCAAGCGCTATAAATGTGCAAATAAGGAGGTTAAAAGAACAATTAGAGTTGCTAAAATGAAAGCCTATGACAACTTCTACACCAAGCTAGAGACTAGAGAGGGAGAAAAATGTATTTATAAGCTTGCTAAGTCGAGAGAAAGGAAAACAAGAGACATTAATCAGGTTAAGTGTATAAAAAATGATGACTCTAGGGTATTCGTGAACGACGAAGAGATTAAGGAAAGGTGGAAGAGTTATTTTGAGAAGTTGCTAAATGAAAAACATATGGATAACACAATTGAAGAAGAAACTGGAAGTTGCGATGAAACTAGAGAATACAGATTCTATCGGAGAATAAGAAAGTCTGAGGTGGAATTTGCTTTGAAGAAGATGAAACCCAATAAGGCCTTAGGACCAGATAGGACCCCCATTGTGGGGGCATCTTGGCTTACAAAAATTTTTAATAGAATTTTAATGACCAGGAAAATACCTGACGAATGGAGGAAGAACATTCTAGTTCCTATATATAATAATAAAGGAGATGTATAACAATTTAACAACTATAGATGTATTAAGTTAATGAGCCATACTATGAAGCTGTGGGAGAGAGTGATGGAGCATCGCTTAAGAGGCGCAACATCAATGTCAGAAAATCAGTTTGGATTTATGCTTGGGAGATCAACTATGGAAGCAATTTATTTACTTAGGAGACTAATGAATAAGTATAGAGAGAAGAAAAAAGATCTACATATGGTTTTTATTGATATAGAGAAAGCTTATGATAGGGTGCAATTTGGTGGGTGCTAGAGAAGAAGGGAGTGACCAAGGGTTATATTGACGTGGTGAATGATATGTATGATGAAGCGCTTATTACAATTAAATCACCGGCCAAAGAAACAAGGGAATTCCTAATTACCTAGACCTGTACCAAGGGCCGGCCTTGAGCCCTTATTTATTTGCCCTAATTATGGATGAATTGACTAGACACATTCAAGATGAGATCCCATGGTGTATATTGTTCGCAGATGATATTGTCTTGGTTGATGAGATTAAAGAGGGACTCAACACTAAACTGGAAGCGTGGAGAAAAGCACTGGAGACTAAGGGGCTAAAGATAAGTAGGACGAAAACAGAATATATGGAATGCATTTTTAGCATCAGTGGAAGTAGAGACAACGAAGCAGTGAAGATCGAGACTATGAGATTCCAAAGAGGGAATACTTTCTCTATCGATGTTCAATGATCAGTAGAGATGGAGAGATTGGTGATGACGTGACCTATAGAATTAAAGTAGGTTGGCTTAACTGGAGGAGTGCTTCCGGAGTATTATGTGACTAGAGTATACTAGCAAAATTGAAGAAAAAAATTTTAGGCCAGCAATTAGGCTAGCTATGGTCTATGGGATAGAATGTTGGGTAACTAAGAAACAACACATTAGCAAAGTGAGCGTAGCTGAGACGAGGATGCTAAGGTGGATGTGTGGTAAGACTATGAAATATAGAATTAGAAATTAGTACATTAGAGAGACTGTAGGAGTGGCATAGATTGAGGATAAGTTGAGGGAGAATAAACTTAGATAGTTCGGCTATGTGCAACGAAGGCTTCTAGATGCACATGTGCGAAAGAGTGATAAGATCGTAGTGTCTGGAATTATTAGAGGGAGGGGCAGACCTAGACTGACCTGGGTATATGTAGTGCAACAACATATGAATATATATATAATTTAAGTGAGCATATAGCTCTTGATACAGCCGACCCCAACTGATTGGGACACAAGACTTGATTTGATTTGGTTTGGATTGATTTATCCAAATCAGTAGAATTTGAGAAAAATTGGGAGCTATTAAGGAGAGATATTTGGAACTTACAAAGAAAAAATTAAAAATAATTAGACCTTGTTCCTATATGTTACCTGATGCTCTAAGCTGGTTTCTAGTCGTTGTATGTGTTTTAATTTCTTGTTAATACGTCTCTGTGTTCTTGAATGTATTATAATGTTCATACTTGAATATAAAAAATAGTAATGTTATGTTTCTTAAATTTTTATTAAAAAAAAAAAAATAGAGTAATGCTAGGCTTTCTAAATCTTAATTCTAAATCCACATCCCAAATGATGTGACAGTGATGTGGCAGTGAAATCACCTTCATTAATGATGTGACCACTTCAACATTATTCAATGAAAATTTTCATGAATTTTGATCGATTGATGTTGAAGTGGTCTGAAATTTTGATTGGATTTGTTACGTAACTTTTTTAACTCGAGGACCAATTGCCATATACTTCTATTGTCTAGGGATTTATTACTAAAAGACCCTAATTAAAAAATGCAGCAAATTAATTATTTAAGATTAATTTTTTCAAATGCTTGAGAATGACAAAAAAACTGAATAAGATATATATATATATATAATATTTGATGTAGCAAGGTAGAATAATGATATACTTTCCAAATTTAAATATCAAGTTTGATTTTCAGTGCCCTAATAGTTATATCACATGCATTCAATGGTACCATATACTGTTACATATAGTACAACTGGCAACAGAATAAACAAATTTGAAAGTGCTTATGCTCCATTTATTTCGACGTAAGATGTTTTACGTTGAAAAATATTTTGCGTGTAAAACAAATTTTGTTTCCTATGTTTTAATGTGTTTGGTTAAAATGCGAAAAATATTTTTTTGAATACATTTCTTTTCTTTTCTTTTTTTTTGGTGTTTGAAATGATTAAAAAAAATTATTTTTCATCCGAAGAGGATACCTAACTACTAGTGCAATCAAACAATGAAAATTATTATTATTATTTTTTATTTTTTAATAAACATTTTATATCAAAACAGAATGAAGTACTCCTTATTGATGTCGCGCTTATTACCCGGAGTCCAAAATCCCTCCAGACCCTCCCACCTTCTCAAAAGAGTAAAGATTGAGACACACCCAAATACACAACTTTTGAGACACAACCTAAAAGATGTGTCTATATCTTTCCTGTAATGTCACTATGGGGTCCAGTAACACAGGAGAGAGATAGACACATCTCTGCAGCTGTGTCCCAAAAATTATGTCTTTGGGTGTGTCTAGGGGTGTACAGGAGCTGAGCCGCTCAACAAGGGCTCGCGGCTTGGCTTGATAAAATCTCGACTCGGCTTGGCTGGTATAATAAACGAGCCAAGCTTGAGCTTGAATACAAAGCTCGTTTAATAAACAAGCCAAGCTTGAGCACACATGGGCTCGGCTCGATAAGGCTCGAGAACAGTTCGATTAAGACTCATATAGTAGGCTCGCAAAAAATCTCTTTAATAGGTTTGATAAGGGCTTGTTTAATTATATATATATGATAATTATAGAAATGTAATATATGTATAATGCAAAATATTTAAAATTGAAAGAAAATTATATATATATGATAATTATAAAAATATAATATATATGTATAATGCAAAGTAAGTAAAATTGAAAGAATATTGGCATAGTATAATATGCATAGTTCGAAATTCTCGTGCCAAGCAATTGTTTTAGGTAAATATATATATATATATATATATGCCAACTGTCAAGCATTGAGCTTGGTCCGTGAGTTTTGGTTGGCAACTTAAACTTGCTACTAGGGGTGTACACGAGTTGAGTCGCTCGACAAGGACTCGAGGTTCGGCTCGATAATAAATAAGCGAAGCTCAAACTTGAACACGATGCCAACTCTTAAAGCTCGGCTCGAGCTTGACTTAAGTTCAAAAAGCTTGGCTCGAGTACAGCCCTAGTGTCCAAGTATTACCCTTCTCAAAACACTTGTGAGATCATTACACCTTCTAATGAAAGAAATAAAAGAAATTGTCACGCCCCAAAGTAGCAGAAATTAGAGGAAAATAAAAATTTCCTTTCCGGATCCGTAAGCCATGACTAGTTACGTTAACTGATTGTCCTTTCTACATTCTACACATGGTAACAAGAGTAAGCGGAAGCATAAAAACATCTATTGGTATTCTTCAATTGAACTCAAATGTCCGGGATCTGGTTATTACATCATGAGTCTAAATAACAGATCTATAAAGACAGTCTAGGGCTATCTATTCCGATCACAATTCACATCTAAAGCATTACCTCAGATAGAAGACAATAAAGCAAATTAAGTAATTCAAAATACAACTATGTCGGAGTCCTTCGCTTCAACTTGAACATCTGCCGTGTCACTTTGGGTAGGCCTCATCTTGATAGTCGTCACCTATGAAATCTAGACGTGATATGTCCAGGGCAGGAAGAAGAGCCTTTAGCTTTTGAAGCTAAGTGAGTTAACCTAAATAATCATTCCTAATACAAACAATAATATACAAGTACACCGAATATCTCAAGCTAAACATTTGATAAGCATGATCTCAATACGTATGATTTTTGACATGGTAGTATGAATGAGATACGAAACGATGCATCATCGATATATTCGACTATACTTAACCACAGACACCACAACTGACTCATGTGACTTGTTACATTACCAGTGTAACGCCATTAGCTTAGAGTAGAATGATTATGTTGTTATTGTCGCCAAGCAGGGTCCTATAGCAGTTTTGATTTTAAAATAGTGTAATCATTGTACTCTTAGGTCCTCGTGACCTTGCCTGGAGAATGGAATAGTTACAGACACGAGTGTCGTTAGTTAGAATATCGTCGCCTTACGGCCTTAGAGTAACATCGTCGCCTTACGGCCTTATAGTAACATCGTCGCCTTACAGCCTTATAATAACATCGTTGCCTTACGGCCTCATAGTAACATCGTCGCCTTACGACCTCATAGTAACCCCATAGCATAATAACTTGTTCCCATTGATTTGATTGTAACATTTGGACCTTCGTGGTCCACCCAAACATATATGTATAATAATATGAGTTAGTCTCCTTGGCTAACCATGTAGACGTCAACTTTGACATTCATGACTCGACTGCATTCATGTAAATATTTATGCGAGTGTATGACATATAACGTAACAAGTATGAATCATGATAACAATTATTAATTATGCATGTAGTATAAGTATCTAGACATGCGTTCATCACATAAACAGCAATTCTCAACGTTCATATACATAATATTCATAAGATATGTCCACATAGGACATACTGGATATTCACGTAATACACATAGGGTATTTCTATAATATACCAAGTGAGTTAGGACGACTCACCTCGATGCGGGTTCGTAAAAACAAGCGTAGCTTCGGTCCCTACAATTCATATAAATTCACAGAACGACAATTAACATGCATACTAATAACAGGGGCATAATGGTAATTGTATCGGATGGGTTCCTAAACCTCAACATGATGATCTAGACATCATTCTGAGTCTAACGCCACTGACTAAACTCAAATCAGAGTCCGTCGTATAAAATGATGGGTTTTCTATACCAATGTGAGTCCTAGAGATAAGCTGTATTTTTGACCTCGTCAAACGGTCACCAAACTTTAAGGGAACATTCTAAACATTATTCTAAGACTCTGGAAATCGACTGCGTATTTTTTCGAGCTACGGTTTATTTTCTATGATTTATTGAAGTCCTAATTATATAATTATAGTCTCGGGAGTCCTATAATTAAAAAAAAAAAATACAATTTAGGAAGACATTTGGTCCTTATAAACATTTTCATTAAATACTAGGCCTTAAAATACACTTGTGGTATTTTTCTCATAATTTCATAATTTTCGGAGTTCGTTTGGTATTTAAATAAATTAACATAACCAAATGGGTCTTTGATAAATAATTAAATAATATTAAAATTACTAAAGTTTAGGTTTTATGAATAAAAATTTACAAAACAAAGGCATTAGACCTTAGGAAAAGTTGGTATAATTTTCTTATATTTTAAACCGGCTGTTGGGTATTTACTACCTAATAATTATAATTTAAAGCTAATTTTTATTATTTGTTTGAACCCAAATAAATAATAAGAGTAAAATAATAATAATAATAATAAAAATAATTTTAGAATATAATTTAATATTCCAGAATTATAAAACTAATTAATAATGATATGTACAAAAAAATCAGGTCAAAGTCTGACTGCCACCTCAGCAAATAATGCCAGGTCATCTGGAGTGGCGGCTGTTACTCAACCGCCCGGTCTGGACCCACAGCCCGGGCTCTCACAAAGCAGGCTCGTCTCCCAGTGGCCATGACATGGGCCTGACCTGTGGCTTGCCCCGCAAACATCTAAGCAGTTTCCTAGTTCGATCAAAAGACTTACAGAAGGTGCGAGTTGTTTCCTAATTTACTTAGGAAACTCCCATGAATTGTGTAAATCGATTGTAATTAGATTGCATTTCCTAATCCAACCAGTTACCTTATATGAGTGGTCTCTTGCGGATATAAAACAGACCCCTCGTCCCTCAAAAAAGGAGGGGTGATAAAAAAAGAATAGCAGCCATAGCAATACATACTCGCATATACCCTGCCGGTTTACTGGTAGTACCGCCCTCTTTGTGGGCTCACCAAACGCCGCTGGTGATCTGCTAGTGAAAGCGCTCCGATGCACCCGTGGACGTAGGTCACCTCATTAACGGAGAGCGAACCACATGCAACTCCTTGTGTCTCATTCTTTCTCTTTCCTTAAACTGCTTTAACTTACCTTAACCAAAATAGGCAACCACACTGAGCACTAACATGACCCGAGACTAGGTGTATAACCTCCTCTAAGCAGTCCCAGGTACCTACAGTGCCTAGAGTCTATCAGGACCCGGGACTAGGTGGATAACCTCCTCTAAATAGTCCCAGGTACCTACAGTGGCCAGAGTCTATCAGGACCCGGGACTAGGTGGATAACCTCCTCTAAACAGTCCCAGGTACCTACAGTGCCCAGAGTCTAATGATCGGGTAATATTTCATTTCCCCGAAAGGTAACAACTCTAAGCTTCCGCTAAAGCAGGGCTCTAATAAGGCTTAAAACCGGTCGGTTACGGACAGTCCCAAAAAATAGGCATACAAGTACAAAATATATATAAAATAGTTGATAAAAAGGATGGCCTCGGTGGACGTTTACATTTATCAGAAATATGTACATTGCTTGGGGGCAGTTGTAGTAGCCCCAACCCCCCCCCCCCCCCCACAAAAAAAAAAAAAAAAAAAAAAAAAAAAAACACACACACACACACACAACAAAAACAAGCAAAAAAGGGAGCGGAAGAAGGAGCTAGACGTCAACCACCACCACTTCATCACCGGTGGTAGTATCCCCGGTCGGCGCATCATCAGCAACGGCCTGAGCCAACTCCTTCCAGAAATCGGACTCAGCCCAGGAGTAGCCGGAAAGGTCCCAGTCCGGGTGGTCGGTGGCGGCTCGTGCAGTCAGATCAGCATAACCCTTGAGGAAGCCAGCCTCAAACTCTCCTTTCACGTCCTTTACCTCCGCTTCCTGAGCAGCGGCAAGCCCAGAGAGAGTTGCTGTCAGGACCTCTGCCTCCTTCTCGGCAGCCACCCTTCCAGTCTCTACGGCCACTGCCTTGGCTTCTGCGGCATTCCGAGCAGCCCGCTCGGTGGAAATGGTGTCACGGGCCTCCCCCAGCTCCAGGGCCAGAGCCCTGGACTTCTCCTCCTCCACGAAAAGGGAAAAATCCGCGGACTCCCGTGCCGCCTTCTCCGCGAACAGGGCGGCCTCATCAGCTGTTAGTCTCTCATCCACCCTAGGCAAGGTAGTCTCAGCCCCCACCGCCAAACAGTCGACCTGCAGAAAGGAGATAGAAGTTGTTAGCATCCCGGGCCGAGAGACAGGAGTAGTGTATGCGTAAAATGCATGCAAGGCAACTTACCATGTGGCTAACGCTGTACAGCCAGCCAATTAGGGCCTCGGGCTCCAACAGAGAGCACTTGTCTACTTGACTCTGTAGTAGCCCAGGTATTGGGTTTATGCCCTCAAACCATTACTTTATGTATGACATTAGCATTTTAATATATGGATATCAGTTTTACATTTTATTATGTATGTTTCTTTCATGAGATGATTTTCAATCCTTAAGTATCATAGTAGGTAATTCGTGTGTGTATGAGATACATACAAGTGAGATATGAATTACCATCCTTTGATGCTTAAAGTTTGTCATAGTGGATGATGAGACTGGATATCTCATCAAGTATACACTGTAGCATAATTAACTACCATTGGATGGAGTGATTAATCTTAATCACTAGAGTGTCACTTTTAGTTAATATGCTAGTGCTTATAGTGCATTGACGTACCTGAGCTTTCTTATTGACACTTAATGCTGTCAAATAGTGAATAGGAACTCATAACTTGTATAAGGTACGTGTTCTTAATCTTGCGACGATTATGAACACAGACTGTGGATATGGCTGCTTTGACTTACCAATCAGTGAGGTCTATAGAAGATCAACACCTGGGTATCTTGGGTATGTCATGTTCATAGGGTTGTGAACATATATTGTCAAGACAGAATCTACCCTCTGTTTCAGAGTAAGCATTCCCTTGAGAATGTCACCAAGTCGATTACTAAGTACTGCAGTCTTGTTGATAAGAGTTATCAACATGTTTGGTAATCATGAGAGGTGAATGGGACTCAAGGAATACAAGAAGTAATCATGATTCAGGTTAATATTAATAGTTATCCGACTACCTGAATATGATTACGAATGCTGAAGGTAGAGGGACATTAGTACAACATACAAGTCTAGTTATCGCTTTGGATATGTTCTTTTGCGTTGGAGTTTAGTTATCGTTTTATAGTGGAGTAAACGTTAACTGACCAGTTTGTTAGTTTGCTGATCAAAGATGTTTGGTCACGGTGATTAACAAACTGGTCTGAGCCAACAATAAAGAGCCTAGGAGGTCCCACTCTTAGCTCTGCTAGGAAGCTTGGAAGGGCACATGAGGATCATGTCAAGACAGGTTTGATCGATCGAAGGAGTTTCGATCGATTGAAGTCTAGGTAGGTTCGATCGCTCGAGGGTTGTTCGATCGATCGAAGGTTCGATCGATCGCATACACTTCGATCGCTCGAAGGTTAGGTCGGTACTGGGAATCTATAAATAGGGCAGCTGCGTACTGAATGTTTTTAATCATCGTTGTTATACGTAGAAGCTGCAGAAACTATTTAGGTTTTCCTAAACCTTCCCTATCCTCTCTATTAGGGTTTCCACCAACCCTATTCTTTCCGGTAGGCACCCGCAGGAGTCATAAGAGTGAAGACGACCTAGTGGAAGTTGCTGCACAATCAAGGAAAAAGAAGTTTTCAGAATTGGGTTCAAGACTTGAGGTATATTTCCTCTCCCTCTTGTTAGTACGCATCTATGGAATTGACGGGTAGTAGATCCTGGGCTACCAATAAGTTTTTATAACTTGACTTTTCCGCTGCGTGTTTAAACTTTTAATTTAAATCGGTTTTTTCATCAATTGGTATCAGAGCCACGCTCGTTTGGATCTATAGATGTGTTTTGGAACACTAGTTTTGATTTGCATGTAGATTTTAGGACTGTTTTTGAAACTGCATCGTGGCAGATCTATTTCTGCAGCGTTATCGCAGCAGAATACAAATTTGTGATTGCATTGGATGCATGTTAGATTCGATCGATCGAAGTTAGTTCGATCGATCGAAGATGCTCTATGCTCAAGCGATCGAACAGGTTTCGATCGATCGAACATTGGATATGTTCGATCAATCGAATAACATTCGATCGATCGAGACAGATTCTCTGTCAGGTTGTTCTTTTCACAGTTTTAGATGTTTTAAAAATTATATGCTTTAATTTTAAATTATTCTGTAAATTTTTTCAAATCATTATGTGAAATGAAAAGTTCAAGCGATTGAACAATGTTCAATCGATCGAAGGTTCGAGCGATCGAACGATCTTCGATCGATCGAACTGTGATAGTGAAATTAGATGCTGTTTTAAGTTCTAATTCAATATATAAAGAGTTTATGTACTGTGTGAATCAATTAGTAGTTCCAATTGTTATATATGCGTGGAGGTATGTACGACTAACCCTTTTGCAGCAAGCTTAGTCGCTATCTCCCATGGCACCAAGACTTTTAAATTTTTTATTTAATTGTTTGAGATTGGTGTATATTATGTTTTATTGGTTTGGTATAAGGCATATGTAAAGGGCGCTGCGACTTCAATCCTACGAAAATGAAAGTTGCACCGGTTTCCTTAGCCTTTTATATTATGATTTTTTTTTCTGTTTCTAGATAAATTGTAAGCTTCGAAAGAAGCATAGGACCAATGTATTAGAATTAGAAATTCCATGGAGATAGAGCAAGCCGTTGTCCATGAAGATGGAGCTGGAGGCGACCAAATCAAGAAGAAGGTTCTATGGAGATAGAGCCATGGGAGATAGAGGCATATGAATGCCTTTATTTCATTTTAGTTTTTTGTTTTATGTGCTTGGTTTGTGATTGGCGTTTTACATTGTTACTACTTGCATGCACGTAAAACAAGTTTTTTAAAATAAAATTCAAAAATCATTTCAATGCATTAGTGAACATTGGATGTTTATGGGTAATGTGTGGAAACATTTTTTTTTCAAAACCAAAATCCTTATTTACTAAATCTAGTGGGAGAGGGTCTTATTAATAAACACCCACGATCTTCCATTAATGGTTCACAGTAAGAAGAGTGGTGCATTCTGTATCACCTCGCTAGCGGTGATCATTCCATACGGAGGGTGCATTACTCATTGGTTACTAGATGTGAACTTCCTTTGATAGGATCAATCAGACGTGTTAGAGGGTGACCACCACACGGAGGCTCTACTTGAGACGATTATGATTGGATCTTAGTTAATGGTACACACTAGCTAAACTACGGATAAGGGATTCCATACGGGGCATTATTCAGAAACTTAGAGATCAAAAAGGTTCAGGAGTCATAACTTGTTTTACAAGAGTTGCATAGCGGATAAGTTATGATTAATCGAACGATCGAACATTGACCACCACACGGAGGCTTTATTCTTTCATTTCGATATTCCGGCGACTTTGTTTTGAAATAAGAGTTTTTTTTAAGGATTCTTTTATTTAAAACTATCAAATTCTGATAGCCATATTTATTTTGTTTGTTTGATTTTCAGTAATCATAATGTCTGGATCTGCATTTAGTCCACTTGCCACCATACTCACTCAAAACAAGTTAACTGGAAACAACTACATTGAATGGAAATGTAACCTTGGCATCGTGTTAACTACGGAGGATCACATATATGTTCTCACCACCCCAAGCCCTGAAGAACCCGCGAAAAATGCTTCGGCAACTGCTAGACGCGAGTTCGACAAATGGAAGAAGTCGAGTGGAATGGCTCGTTGCTACATTCTGGACTCAATGGCTGGCGTGCTGCAACACCAATTCCAATCGAACGATTTTGCCAGTGACATTATCACATCCCTGAAAAAGATATTTGGGGAGCATGGCAGGCCTGCCAGACAGGTGGCCATGCAGAAGATAATGAGTGCAAAGATGTCGGAAGTGACTCCAGTCAAGGAACATGTTTTAAAAATGATTGGTTATTTAAACGAGCTGGAGACCCTAGGTGCCAACATCGATGCACAAACCCAAGTTGATATGATCCTCAATTTGCTGTCGCCTTCATTCGCTCAATTCAAACTTAATTATGATATGAGGCTTGGCCATATCAATATAAATAGGATTGGCAGACTAGTCAAAGAAGGGGTCTTAGGCGATTTGGTTCTCGAACCAATGGAAGTCTGCGAGTCTTGTTTAGAGGGTAAGATGACCAAAAGGCCCTTTCCTGTAAAGGGTAATAGAACCAATGCATTATTGGAATTAGTTCATACTACCCAGGAAGTCCTCAACTGTCTGCCCGATGCCTCCTCACAAAACCTGAGGGTGGAAACTTGGAAGAATTTCTTCTTCTACCCCCTATTGTTGCTCGGGCAGTTGACTATTATTTTTCTCCCTTGTCTGGCCCCTAGCGAGAAGAAGCCGGCCTCCCCATGCACCTGGAATGGCCGGTGGGTCTAGAAAAACTCCTGTAGGGTGAGTTCGTACCCGAGGACTTGGGGCCGTAGGGAGATGACCCCCATCAAGAATCTCCAACCGTTCCGGGCGAGCTTCTCAGGGAAGATCTCGAGATATATGAGCACATCCCGGGCAATGGGGGTGAAGAGGAAGACGAAGGCCCGCCATAAGGGTGTCCTCGTATAAGGTGACAAAGCCCGACTTGTGTATGTGAGCCTCGCCATCGTGTATGGCTAAGGAAAAGTGGTCGGGAATGTCATACCTCTCCCTGATCCGGCCCAAGTCAGGGGTGCGTAAGATGCTAACAGTCCGCTCGCAGGCGAACACAACATCGGGACTGTTCAGCACCGACCCCTCGTCGCCCGGTCTCCCAGACGCTGAGGCGACGGGGGCATCCTGAGTAGCCTCGTCACCAGATACCCGCACGAGGATCCTTCCCTCATTGTGATGATCAGACGGGGTCACTGAAGGTGGGTCTAAGCTGGTATCAGGGGTTCCAGAGCGGGACTGCTCGTCTTCCGACCGGGAAGATGAGTCAAAACCTGAGTGACACATCCCTAGGGCACCTGTGACTGGGAGAGGGAGTAACTGGCGACCTAGATAGGGGTCAGGGACTTCAAGTCTAGTATACAGAGGAGGTGAAGCTACGAGCCTAAAAGACAGAGTGTACAAGGTCCTCAGGGTAAGGTAATACTCGGTCAATACTACCCCTGGATAACCCGATCGGTTTAGTTGGCCTGTTGAACTACCCAACCTAAAGGCAGAGATGAACCTAAGAAAGAAGAAGTCCCGCTCTCGCGTGAGTCCAAGTGGGTTCGCTCTCTCCAGCTTCGCTCAGAAAAGAAAAAGAAAGAAGAGAAGGGAGAGGACAGTGAATATTGAAGTCCGGGAAGGATAAAATTTACAAGAATCGAATGCGGAAAAGAGCTCGGGAAGCTTGACCGGGGGCTTTTCTCTCTCAAAACTGCTCAGTAATACCTAGCCCTGGACAGCAGGGATGAAATAAATGAACAAGTGTCCTTTATATAGGAAGTGCCAACAGTCTAGATCGACTCAGATCTGATGGCAAGGAAACATTCCCGCCAAAACTGTTCGACAGCTATCACATTAGGCACGTGAAGTGATGCCTCAAAAGGCGTGCGCATTGAATGCGTGACATGATGGTTTGATTACCATGCAATTGTTTGGCTACAATCACACCGGCCTCGCTGGATCTTGACCAGGCCAACCACTAGTTAACATGTGGCACACGTTGGCCCTGGGCGCAAAGGGTCACCGCTCGGTATAGGCCCCGGCTGACCGACACGACCGGTCTTACCCCGAGTAAAGTCCCGACCTCTTTCCCAGACGATTTTTGGGGCAATATTAATTTTCAATCCTTATCCAATGAAGCATCGCATCAGCTTTGAAAATAGGGGACAAGTGATACATACAAAAATATCAGGTCAAAGTCTGACTGCCACCTCAGCAAATAATGCCAGGTCATCTGGAGTGGGCGGCTGTTACTCAATCGCTCGGACTGGACCCACAACCCGGGCTCTCACAAAGCAGGCTCGTCTTCCAGTGGCCATGACATGGGCCTGACCTGTGGCTTGCCCCGCAAACATCTAAGCAGTTTCCTAGTTCGATCAGAAGACTTACGGAAGGTGCAAGTTGTTTCCTAATTTACTTAGGAAACTCCCATGAATTGTGTAAATTGATTGTAATTAGATTGTATTTCCTAATCCAACCAGTACCTTATACGAGTGGTCTCTTGCAGATATAAAATAGACCTCTCGTCCCTCAAAAAAGGAGGGATGATAAGAAAAGAATAGCAGCCATAGCAATAGATACTCGCATATACCCGGCCGGTTTACTGGTAGTACCGCCCTCTTTGTGGGCTCACCAAACGCCGCCGGTGATCTGTTAGTGAAAGCACTCCAACGCACCCGTGGATGTAGGTCACCTCATTAATGGGGACCGAACCACCTGAACTCCTTGTGTCTCATTCTTTCTCTTTCCTTAAACTGCTTTAACTTTAACCAAAATTTGGCATCATCAAATAATATTATAAAACTATTTTTTTAAACATTTAACAATTACTATTATTTATTTACTATAATTAACTAACAAATATTATCTATTTAAAACTAAACAAATAATAAGTACACTATATCATTGTACAATATGTAATTTCAGAATATACAACATTTATCAATAATAATATTTTAAAATAATAAAAAGTAATTTAGACAATATTAATAAAAATTAATTTGGATAAATAATAAAATCATTAGAAATTTGGTATTAAATACCAAATTAGGAGAATTATTTGGTTATAAGACACAAGGGAAAAATATTTGGGGACAAGGAATGTTTGTTGGAATTTGTTGGGGATAAACTCTACTACTTCTAGTTCTGACCAATATACCACTTTCATTCATTTTCAGTTAGAGAGAGAGAGAGAGAGAGATAGAGAGAGAGGAAGAGAGAGAGAGAGAGAGAGAGAGAGAGAGGTGATCGCAGCTCTGGCCACCTTCATCGCACCTCCGGCCACCTTCATCGCACCTCTGACTACTTTCATGGCGCCTCCATCCAGCACTATCGCAACTTCGACCATTATTTTTTTTGGTTTGGATCTACCTCTTCTAAATCTACCACTACTACGACCTCCTCTGTCTCTCTCATTTTCGTCGGACTTCACCACCATAATCACATACCAGATCGCGCGGTCGCACAACCAGATCTGGTGATATTTGTCTCCTCCAACCTCTAGCAAATCCACATCCACCACCAACACCACGAGTAGATCGATGACCACAAGCTAGTGCCGTAAGCATTTTTACGAGTAAATTCGGCCACCAGCGCACCAATCCACCACATACCTATCATAGATTCTTCGCTGGAATGGTGTGGAGTGGTTTTTTTTGTTTGTTATTTTAACACATTTTTTTGAGAAATTTATAAAAAAAAAAGTCAATGAAGTTACTCAACATTTTCCAGATTTTGATATCAACTATAGTACTTGTTTGATAGATCTTCTTGAGTAGGTTGTAAGAATATAAATTTATGCCAAAAAGAAGTTGCAGAATGATATGAATGCTCAAATTTGTAAAGCATTTTACTTTGTGAAATTTCACAACATTTTTTTATTTTGAAAATTTCACAAATTTTTTGGTACTGGTATGAGAAATTAAATTTCAAAAACTTGTTTTGTAATCATTTCATGTTGATGTGGTGGTTTGATTGTGAAGAGATCGATGAAGTGAGGTCGTGGTGGTGATTAGCAGAGGCTTGGTGTGGCGGTGGTGGTTTTGTGAAATTTCACGAACTCTGTGAAATTTCACAACTTTTTGTTGATAAATTTCACAACTTTTTTTTTAAAAAATTTCACAAGTTTTTTTGGTGGTATAAGATTAACTTTCAAGAACTTGTTTTATGACCATTTCTTGTTGATGTGGTGGTATGATTGTGAAAAGATTGACAGAGGTTTGGTGTGGTATTGGTGGTGAACGACAAAGGTCTGGTGGTGGTTGCTGGGGGTCTGGTATGCTGGTGGTGGTGCTCGCCGGAGGTCAGACGAGTTCAAGCGAGGTCGCCGGAGCTCAGGCGAGGTCATGGTGGTGGTCGCAGGAGCTCAGGCGTGGTCATCGGAGGTGTAGGGGATGAAACTCTTGGTGTAGACCATTAATATTGGGGGTAGATTTGTCAAAACACCAAGGAATGGACCTACTCCCAAATATTTTTGCTAGTTATACCTAAACCAACACACTTTCCATATTTTGGATTAATTCCTAATTGCCCCTAAAATCAGTTACTAATCCAAAGCCTAAGGTTTTGTTTGGCTAACCACAATGCTAACCCATATAAGCTCGGCCCAAAGCTGTTTTGCCAAACGGGCCTTAGGCCCAAGACTTCTTCTTCCCCAATTCTCTTTTCAGATCATGCATATATATAACGTATATACACATATTAGTACACAAACTTTAATTGATCATATCTTTCTTATTTCTCAACGAAAATACGCAAACTTTATGTCAAAATCGAGTGTCTCGATGAGTCCGATCCAATGGTATAGGTATTGAAGTCTAACTCTTAACGATCTGTCCGTACAGAGGCAAAAACCAATTCATCCAAAAAAGAATGATTCGATCGTAGGACGACCAAACATGGTGTAAACTTCGAGTCATTCATCGAGGGTCTTAAGGGGGTCGTTAGGGTCATTTTGGCATTACTTTTACGGGTTTTGGTGACGGTCTTAAAACCCAAGCTCGTATGATCTTTCATGGTAGTCCGGCCATGGCAGGGCCTACGGGTCTGTTCGGGGGTGTCCGTGAGGATGTGTGTGTGAGTCTAGAGTGTATAGAAAATACAGACGGGGCAGGCGGCGTTACCTTCCTCGGTGTGGCCTCGATTTGGCTCTGGTTCGGCTATCTCTCTAACGTGGTCTCTTCCTCTCTCTCTTTTTCTCCTCCTTTCTCCTCCTCTCTCCGGTGGTCTGTGTGTACATAATATATGTAGAGCGGATTTGGGAGGGTGTGGCAATGAGGATTGTGGGTGTGAGGCAGAGAGGGGTTGGGTTTGGTTTCCTTTCTCTCTCTCTCTCTCTCTCTCTCCCTCTTTCTCTCTCACCGTTATACTCCCTCTCTAATTATAATACTAGCGGTTGGGTACACGCGTTGCATGTGCAACGTATTGTATTTTGATGTTTTCTAAAACGAAGACACATCTTACATCAATACAAAAAGAGAAGTTAAATATGTATATATATGTATATGTATATATATATAAATTGGAACTCAGAATGCAATTCCATTAATTGAGAAGGGATTGCAAAGAAGATGAGTCAAAACCCATCTCAAGAATACAGACAGTTTTGACCTGAATATCCAAACAAAGAATTTTTGTTTTAGAATCCCCATCAAAGAAATAAACAACTTATTAACCCACAAAAACTTCTAACCTAAATTAGACAAATTTACGTACACTTGGAGTGCAATAAAGACCCCACCCCCACAAAAGGATATGTCACATATAAAAAACCCCATAATGCCATGAATAAAAGAAGACAAAAAATCAGTAGCAATCACAATCAACATCTTTAGATTAAATAAAGAAGTAATTACTTTCAGGTGCCAATGAAATCACCGGAGGTGAGAGTTTTGTTGTTCCAAACTACAACTTTCAATTTGTGTAGCCCTTTTATCAGCGTAAACACAAACTTATATATGTGTGTGTGCGTATGTATTTATAATGGTTCAATTTGTGTGGATTTTTTACAAGTTGAAGGAATCGTGAGGTAGTTTGCGGCAGCCAGATATCATAATAAGGTTTCAACAGTGATCAATCTTCTGACGAATGAATACACCTACTCATCGCAAGTGAATCATCGGAAGGTTAATTAGTTGATGTGTGTGTGTATGTGTGTGTGTGTGTGTGTGAAAGAGAGAGAGAGAGAGAGAGAGAGAGAGAGAGAGAGAGAGAGAGAGAGAGAGAGAGAGAGAGAAAGAGAGGGGATCATGAGAGGAATGGAAAACCGTCAAAAGTGGTGTGGGTGTGTCATGTTAGTGTAACAGTTAATGTTGTGTGTGTGATTGGAAAATACTGGTGGGCATGTAGATGTGTGTGTATGTATATATATACATAGATACCTGATCGGGAGAGAACAAGTCCTAATTATACGCGTTAATTCATATTTGTTAGCCGTTTTTTCCTGTTTTTGTGTATTTTTACTTTGTTTTCTATTTTTCTGCCAGGATTTGGAGGAAAGTAAGGATTCTAGGCTAAATGGGGTGAAAAAGCAGAAGAAAAAAAGCTGAAAAAGGCACAATGCGCGCGCGACCAGCTCGCGCGAGGTCCCAATATCGCGCTCGCGCGGCCCGCTCGCGCGACATGTGTAAAAATCAAAGTTGCATATTTCACTATACTGAAGACTCCTGTGCAAGCAAAACTGCCAAATTTCGTCCACACTGTAAAATATAGCAGTTTTAGTGCGTTTCGTGTTAGGAAAGATTCCAAAACTTGTTCCAAACTCTATATATACTTTGTTTTTATTCAAATTTTAGGGAAGACTATATTAAACACATATACATACAGCCATATACAACAATATACATAGCCATTGAAGAGAGGAAAGCAAGGAGAAGGAGAAGGAGAAGAAGAAGAAGACCAAGGATTCCCATGGCTTTCTCCATCAACCTCTTGCCGTTCATCAATTCCATGGCCAACTAAACCTAGATCTAGGGTTTCAATGAAACCCTAGCCAAGTAATAGGGTGTTATTTATGTTTTTCTTATTAGTTTTATTATGTATGGATGATGATTACATGTTTAGAGGATTTTTTATAATAAATCGTGCTTCTATTGATTAAATGATTACTTTCAAAATATATTCTTGTCTTAGATCTATTTTGACTGTGATGTGCTCAATGGTCTATATTTGCTGTGCTTATATAGATTATTTACATGTAATGGTACTTAATTGAATTGTGCTATCAAGTATCCGAATAGTGCATGCCTAGGTTAGACGGATTATGCCACAACCCTAGTTTAGTGTAAGATAATTCGTGCTAATTGAAGATGGATTATGTTGGTGCTTGAATCATGGTTATTTTCTTGATGGAGGAATTGGGCTTGTAGCTACAATGTTCCATTATCATCCAACTTAATAAGCTAATTGAACGCATAAATGCCCTTATTATGAAGCTCGTGGTGGATTTGCAATCCTAGGTTCCCTAAACATATTTATAAACACAATTTTAAATCACTTTCATAGTTTAGATTTATTTTCATTAGTCTTATTAGTTTAATTAAAATTCAAATCAACTTCCGTTTTCATAATTAATTAGATTTAGGTTTTAAAATTAAAAGCTGTAGTAATTAAATCTCTGTGGGTTCGACCTTTACTTTCACTACTGCAAATCTTTAGAAAAGTAAAGTATACTTTTCATATCTTGATATTGACAACATCAATTTTTGGCGCCGTTGCCGGTGATTGATATATTTTTGCCGTTAATTTTTAGAATTCCAATTTAGTTAGTTAGTGAATACCAGCGTAGATTTTATTTTCTTTATTTCTAGTTTAGTTTCAAGTCGCTTAATTTATCCATATTTTGCAGATTTCAAATCATCAAATTCTAGCAAGTTCGAGTGGAGCAGTTGTGCACGTCAACGAAGCTTACGAGGACCTGAAATAAAAAAATTGCAATCAATTTAAAAATAACAAGTAAATCGCTTCGCTTTAAATTTCGCATCAACTCACTGTAAGTCAGGGCGCTGAGACGCATTACTTGCATTAGGTAGGTGTGGAGTGAGCACTGCATTAGCTAGGAATACCAGGGCGCTGAGTATAATTTTATGCATCATATTAGTCTTGTGTGCTTGCATGCTTGAGTATTAGCGTTTTTTTATTTTATTAATTTTTTAGTGAGTTTTTTAGTTTATGTTTGGTACCCGTTCAAGTAAAGCTAAATTAAATCCACTTAATCTTGAACTTGAACGTACCCTTAGAGTCCTTAGGTCGTCAACTCAAGCTTCTAGAGCTCGGTTGATGTTTGACGATGATTCGACACCAAAACCGTCGTCTGTATTTGAGTTTGAAATACGAAGTACCCTTAAAAGACTAAAGAAACCACGCGTCATTAACATCCAACCTATTCCAATGGCCGACATTGAAAACAACGAGAATAACATAAACAATGGAAATAATCCTAATATACCTCCACCTCCTCTGCTTAAAAATTATTTCATTCCTACGGCCTATACGCCATAGGCAACCATAGAATTACCGGAGGTGACGACATCTCACTTTGAGATAAAGTCATCTACCATCACGCTACTTCTTTCATTCCATGGTCGTATTAAAGAAGACCCATATCAACACTTAGGAGATTTTCAAGATATTTGCTCTACTTTAAAAATCCAAAATTTCACTGATGATGAATTAAAATTGCGACTCTTTCTATTCTCTTGAAAAGATAAAGCGAAGTATTGGCTCCAATCTTTTGAGCCAAACACAATAAGAACTTGGGAAGCCTTACACACCGCGTTCTTACAAAAGTCTTTCCCTATTACGTATACTAATCAGATAAGAAAATCGATAACAAACTTTGTGATGCAAGATGGGAAATGCTTTATGACACTTGGGAACAATTTAAAGAATTGTTATGCTCATGCCCACATCATCAAGTTCCCAAGTAGCAATTGGTTCAGGTCTTCTACGAGGGACTAGTTTTTTCCATTCGTAATCCCGTCGATGCTGTTTGTGCGGGTACCTTCTTACACAAAAGCGCCGACGAGGCATGGAAAAATTTTGAAATGTTAAGCGAGAGTTTGATGCACCAAGCCGTGTCGGTACGTCCTGAGGGGTGTCTTCTTTCTAAACTCAAGCGAGAGGAGTGTTTCAAGTCGAGTCAGTCAATAGAAATACAAGAACTATCTAAAAAACTTGACCGACTTATGACAATGAACCAATCGACAAGCGCACCCTCTTAAGAAGTATGTTCATTATGTTCTGAATCTTCTTATAATATCCTTGCATGTCCTTCCGCTTCTCAATTTCCAGAATTCGTTGAATAACACATAAAATCTATTCAACTATTCCCATGAACTAGTTATAATCCTGTGCCAAATAATTTTCCTAATACTTACCGACCCCAATTTCAACAATATCATTATACACAACCCAACCCTTTGCCTCCTCCACCTCCACGTAATAATGCATTTGAAGAGAAGGTGTTGGCCTCACTTGAAAGTTTTGGTCCGGTGATTCAATTAGTACACTCTCATACACAGTCCATGGCGAAGCTGGAGTCCCAAGTGGGACAAATAGCTAATACACTAAATTATTTAACCGAGAGTAAGTTGCCAAGTCAACCTACTCCGAATCCTAAGGGGCAATACGAGGTGGGTGGTATGAATGAGCAAGTGAATGCTGTTTCAACTAGGACAACTACTCGAGAGGAAGAAGAAGTTAAAATTTCGAATGCGAGAGACAAAGAGGTACACATTAACTCGAATAAAGAAAAGGGTAAGGATACGAGTAAAATTCGGAAAGAAAATGAACCAACCCCAATAAATCATATTCCAAAAATGCCCTTTCCACCAAATGTCGATGAACCTTCACATTTTTCTAAGAAAGGGTCAAAAATGGAAGATATACTCGAGGTGTTTAAACAAGTTAAAATCAATATTCCATTCCTCAATGCGATTAAACAAATCCCCGCTTATGCTAAATGTCTAAAAGACTTATGCACTCAAAAGCGCAAGTTGCATAGTCACATTCCGAAAAAGGTCTTGCTCACAGAAAAAGTAAGTTCAATTTTCCAACACACTCCTCCAAAGTTAAAGGATCTTGGTACACCTATGATTTCATGTGTCATAGGTGACACCATCATTCATCGGGCTCTCCTTGACTTAGGAGCGAGTGTGAATCTTTTAACTTACTTTGTCTATAAACAACTAGGTTTAGGTGAACTTAAACCTACGTCCACTACTATACAATTAGTGGATCGTTCTATTAAAATTCCTAGAGGAATCATCGAAGACGTCCTAGTTAAAGTTGATAAATGTTATTATCCTGTTGATTTCATGGTCCTTGATACTGAACCTGTGCTAGATGCTAGAAAATACACCCCTGTCATTCTTGGTCATCCATTCTTAGCCACGACCAACGCTCGTGTCAATTGTCGAACAGGGGTGATGAAAGTGTCATTCGGGAATATGAACTTAAAATTGAACGTGTTTAACGCTGTTGATCAACCTCCAAAAGATGATGATTATCAATATGTGGAAGGTAGTGAGGTTAGAAGCACTATTGATCTTACTAGAGAAATAAATGTGGATGAGGAGAATAATATAGTAAGTAATGAGCGGATGAATTTGACTAACACGGACCCTAATGACGAATTTACTCGGAAGGTACGAAATCGATTTGAACATGGAAAAGGAGATTCGTCAAATGAATTAACGAATAGCGACCTTGTTTCGGTTTTCCACCGAAATCTCCCTAACTCCCTAAAGGGTACAAACTCTGAATTATGACCTCCTTGAGTCTTGAGCTAGAATGGTCTAGCTGAAGACGTAAAAGACAATGCTTCTTGGGAGGCAACCCAAGCTTTATTTCATCCATTTCTCTTATTTTTGTTCATTTTTGGGTCGTTTTGAGTCAGTTTTGATCATTCTAGACAGGTTTGGGGGTTGAAGTCAATTTATTTTAAAGTTATTTATATTAAAAAGAAGAAAAAAAAAGGAAAAGACCAAGTCGCCCGAGCGGCTCGCTCGCGTGACAGGTCGCTCGCGCGAGTTTGCCCCTTAGAGAAAATTTTTAAAAGTTTTTTTATATATAGCCTCAGTATCATCTCGCGCCTATAATCGCGCGCGCGAGGAGTTCGCTCGCGCGGCCCGCTCACGCGATCTTTGGCCTCAGAGATTTTTCTTTTAAGTTTTATAAAACATGCCTCGGTATTCCCTCGCGGAGGGGCTCGTGCCCGCGAAGCTCGCTCGCGCGGCCCACTCGCTCGAGGTAGGGTTTTCAGGATTTTTCTCTTTTGTTCTTTTACATCCTTTTCCCTAACCTGGTTAGTTGTTTTTCTATTTTTTAGTTGTTTTCATATGTACTTATAGAGTCAGTCCTTCCTTGTTTTCACACTTTTGTTTGTTTTGATTGAGTCTTTTGAGTTTAGTTTAGTTTAGTTTATTAAAAATTATATTAAAAAAAAAAAATGAATCTGTATTATATATATGAGTTTCTATTAGTTGTCATTGTTCTTTTGTTCTTTTAATTTCTTTTGTCGAGTATTGACAGGTGAATTAGTGTCTCCATTTGGAGCAATTGAACTTTATCGCCATATTCATATATGTTCACCTGTTTTTGATTGTCAAGATCGAGGTATTGTCGTTCCTTCTTTACGTACTTTCCTTTCTTTCATTTTATTGTTTCATTGGGGACAATGAAAGGTTTAGGTTTGGGGGTATGCACTCACATGCACATTACTATGCATCGATTTTTGAAAAATTTTGATTGTGCTTAAATAAACGATGTTACCAACGTTTTTGCAATCTTGAGTCGATATTTCTTGTTAGATCACTTGGATTGTTATAGAATAGTAAACATGAAAAAATGTGATTAGACATTTGCTGAGGAAATGATGCAATGTTTAGGATATGTATCGTTTTAATCGTAGTTTTATATCATAGATTTGCACACAAACCTATGCACTTCACGTAGTCTTTTGAATACATGTTTGATATGAACTATTATATGATTCAGATTTCTAGATAATACATGGTGGAGACTAAACCCGGTGAGTTTTTGAGCCTATCTTTTCTTTTAGGGTCATAAATATATTGTGTTTGTCGAATTTCATTGAAATAGCGCATTCACTCATTGTTTAGTCTCATTATTCTTGTTTTGGTTGATAGTCAAGTTAAAATACTGGTTACCATGCTAAATAATCTTCCACTATAATGTTGAAGAACTGTATTACCCTAGGAAATGATGGTAGGCCCTCTTTGTTTACCACTGACCGAAAAATGATAAAATTTTCTTAGTTCGCCCCTTTGAGCCGTAAAATGCCCTTTTTCTTTGTTCACCATTATCCTGTTTTTGCTCCAACTTGGCCAACTTGGAGTTTACCATTGAAAGATTGATCAAATTTTAGTGGTATTAAGGCGGTGTGTCGATTAAGAAAGAGAAGAAAATAAGATGATGTATGGGGAGTTGCCTTGGTATTCCATGAACATTCGTTTCAAAAGCAACGAAAAGGGAAAGAATAAGGTTGGAAGAAAAAGAAGAATAAGGTTGAAAGAAGAAAAAAAAGAAGAGGAAAGAAATAAAAAGAAAATGAAAGAAGAGAAGAAAGATGAAAGTTGGTACAAGAGATGATGAAAGAAGATGAAATATGCCATACAACACCACTCTAAAACTACTTAATGAATCCGTTCTATTCTTTTTCTTTACCTGAGCCACGTTACAACCTTTGAAAAGTCCTATTTGATCCTAGGAAACATGGGTTGGATATGGAAACAATGGGAGGGGAATTAAAACATGGGAATGATTAATTTTTCTTGACTGTTGGCGTCCTATCCACGAGACTACTGTTCTTTCGTGTCATGCGTCTTTTTAGAGTCATATGTGAGCATTCCTTATTTTGAAAGCATATTTCCTTTGCTCCCATATATTAGACAAATTACACATATTTCTGAGTGTTTCATTTTAGAGTGTAATTAACATTGTGAGATTCGTAGTCGAAGCATAGTTGGATGGTTATTTGAGTTATATACCAAGTTCATGACATGCGCGTGTTCATTTGACTACCATATCACACACGTGTAATTTTATGAGAAACTCTATTGATTTATACGATGCATGTGCTTTGGATTGTTTTTCATGATGTAGGTGGACGTTTGGTTCCGTTTCTTCTTGGTTGTTATTCTATTTCAAATCATTGTTCTACGATAAAGAGTATTGACTGTTGTGTTTTTTTTTAATAAAATTTTTCTTTACAAGTTAATAAAGATGGTTGTGGGTGACTTGTTGACGAGAACCCTCACGAGACTTCACTCATCTAACTAGGGATACCTAGGGGTTTAAAAGGCTTGTTGCATACGCTAAATGCAATCGTGATCCATGCGACAATGGAGTAGTATTTTTAGTAGTTTTATTTTTATATTCTTTTTGCTCGATGACTAGCAAAATGTAGGTTTGGGGGTGTGATCGGGAGAGAACAAGTCCTAATTATACGCCTTGATTCACATTTGTTAGCCGTTTTTATCCTGTTTTGTGTATTTTTACTTTGTTTTCTGTTTTCTGTCAGGATTTGGAGAAAAGTAAGGATTCTAGGCTAAATGGGGTGAAAAAGCCGAAAAAAAGAAGCTGAATATGGCACATCGCGCGCGCGACCCGCTCGAGCGAGGTCCCAATATTGCGCTTGTGTGACATGTGTAAAAATCAAAGTTGCATATTTCACTATACTGAAGACTCCTGTGCAAACAAAACTACCAAATTACATCCATACTGTAAAATATAGCAATTTTTGTGCGTTTCGGGTTAGGAAAACTTCCAAAACTTGTTCCAAACTCTATATATACTTTGTTTTTATTCAATTTTTAGGGAAGACTATATTATACACATATACATACAGCCATATACAACAATATACACAGCCATTGAAGAGAGGAAAGCAAGGAGAAGAATTAGAAGACCAAGGATTCCCATGGCCTCCTCCATCAACCTCTTGCCGTTCATTAATTCCATGGCAACTAAACCTAGATCTAGGGTTTCAATGAAACCCTAGCCAAGTAATAGGGTGTTATTTATGTTTTTCTTATTAGTTTTATTATGTATGGATGATGATTACATGTTTAGAGGATTTTTTTTATAATAAATCGTGCTTCTTGATTAAATCATTACTTTCAAAATCTATTATTGTCTTAGATCTATTTTGACTGTGATGTGCTCAATGGTCTATATTTACTGTGCTTGTATAGATTATTTACATGTAATGGTACTTAATTGAATTGTGCTATCAAGTATCCGAATAGTTCATGCCTAGGTTAGACGGATTATACCACAACCCTAGTTTAGTGTGGGATAATTCGTGCTAATCGAAGATGAATTATGTTGGTGCTTGAATCATGGTTATTTTCTTGACGGAGGAATTGGGCTTGTAGCTACAATTCTCTATTATCATCCAACTTAATAAGCTAATTGAACGCATAAATACCCTTATTATGAAGCTAGTGATGGATTTGCAATCCTAGGTTCCCTAAACATATTTATAAAATCAATTTTAAATCAATTTCATAGCTTAGATTTATTTTCATTAGTCTTATTAGTTTAATTAAAATTCAAATCAACTTCCGTTTTCATAATTAATTAGATTTAGGTTTTAAAATTAAAAGCAATAGTAATACAATCTCTGTGGATTCGACCTTTACTTTTACTACTGCAAATCTTTAAAAAAGTAAAGTATACTTTTTATATCTTGATATTAACAACATCAATACCCAAAAGAGCTGACGTGGATATCCTAGCATTTGGCCCGTGCTATGCACGGGGTTTTAAAGAAGTATAACAAAATTAATAATTTAGGTATGATTATTAAATAACAATTACAATCATTGCATCAAGTTATCTAGATTATTAAAATTAGATCAAATTAGTTACGCTTTTAAGTTAAATTAGATCAAATTTTGTGACCAAATGCTTTGTCAATTGTACTACATACAAATCATTTGGGAACCAAATTTATGATTCAAATTTGGGAAGTATAACATTAGTCCCGTTCAATTCAAATAAAAGGTTTATTTTAGTTTTTCTAAAATGTTTTAACAATTGTTTATCTTGTTAGTTGCTATGTACAATGAAGTTTATAGAAAAATAGCATATGCCAATATGAGAGTCATCTACACTATTACCACTAATAGGGGAAATGATTCATTAACTTTTAGAAACTCTAAACAATTGACCAAAACAAAGAATCACATATGTGAAGAATAACCATACTGTACATACGCATATTGCGTAGTCGTAGCAGCCTCATCCTCGCAGATAGCCGAGCCAACTTGTAATAAAGTAGACTTATGAAAAATTTCTCCATTAATAACCAAATCCATCCCGAAAATACTTTTAAGCACTGACAGAGATTGGTGAATTATAGGATATTATAATATCAACTCATAGATAAAAAGGTATAAACTATTTCTTATGGAAACAAAAAATTCCATTAACATAGACTTTTGTTTGAGTAGCAAAATTATTCCCAATTTCATCAATGTTTGACAGTGAACACACTTAAAGAGAGAGGGAGCGAGAGGAAAACATACCTGGTAGAGAGAGAGAGAGAGCCTGATATGTGTGAACTATTTTAGGTGAGAGAGAGGACCAAGTGTGAGGAAGTAAGAGTGGCATTAATGGGGGGGGGGGGGGGGTGTGTGTGTGTATGAGAGAGAGAGAGAGAGAGAGAGAGAGAGAGAGAGGAAAGATGTGGGACAGTGGAGAAAGACGTGGGTGTGTGTGCATGGTTTTTAATTTTTTGTTTGCAGTTGTGGGATTGGTTCAATTATACATGTGATATATATAGGTGTATATCTATACGTGGTGTAGCTCTTTTGATTTGCCACGTGAATGGTAAAGTGTGTTAGGAATGCCACGTGGAGTGGCAACTACATTTGTAAGATGTGTGTGTATGTGTGACGTGGAGTCTTCTGCTCATTTTGGGCCACGTAGATCCTTTATTTATTAGCTCTTTAACCTTCAGGTCAGGTCTGAGGTCTTATAGTCACTTCGGGAATTATACAAGTGCCTTATTTACTAGACCTTTTATACTCAGATCTGATATGAGATCTTTTGATCATGTTGGGCTTTATATAAGTCCCTTATTTGCTAGACCTTTTACACTCAGATGTACAATCTGAGATCTTATGGTCACTTCGGGACTTATCTAAGTCCCTTGTTTGATAGACCTTTTACACTCAGATCTGATATGAGATCTTATGGTCACTTCGGGACTTTTGTAAGTCCATTGTTTACTAGACCTTTTACACTAAGATCTGATCTGAGATCTTATGGTCACTTCAGGACTTACATAAGTCCCTTATTTGGTAGACCTTCTACACTGAGATCTGATCTGAGATCTTATGGTCACTTCGGGACTTATATAAGTCCCTTATTCTCAAGGAAATTCCAACAGATGGGTAAATGTACTTACATCAGAACATAAATTTGCACCATCACACATAACTGGGAATCTGTGTTTTTACATAAATTGGGAACTTGTGTATTTACAAGAATTAAAAATATGCGTATTTACAATAGCTGGAAACTTGGCTGATTTGATCATTGGAAATACTTTCTGAGATGCTCCGCATTCCAAGGTCTTAGAACTTGTCTGGCGTCTATATCTTCCAACCAGTATGTGCCTGGCCAGTTAATTTTGACAACTTTATAAGGACCTTCCCAGTTAGGATTGAGTTCCCTAATCCTGGCTCCTTTGTATTCGGGAAAACTCTTTTCAGCACCATATCCCCTAATTGGAAATGTTTTGGTCTGACCCCCTGATCATAGTACCTCGCGATCTTCTATTGAAACTCCATAATTCTCATAAGAGCTTGATCTCGGGCCTCTTCCCATAAATCTAAGTTCCTTTGGATACCTTGATCATTGTGGTTTGCACTACAGAACGCTGTTCGTGATGTAGGCATACAAATTTCCACTAGGAGCCCGACCTCAATACCGTATGACAGGGTAAATGGTGATTCTCCCATTGACGTTTTCTTAGTAGTTCTGTATGCCCATAGTATCCTAGGGAGTTTGTATAACCATTTTTCTTTAGCCTCATCCAGTCTTTTCTTCATGGCCCCTATAATCGATCGATTAGTTACTTCAGCCTGCCCATTCTCTAGAGGGTGTTCGGGAGATAGAAAAATGGTGGTTGATGCCAAGGCCTTTACAAAACTCCTGAAGCATTCCCCCGATCAAATTGTGTGCCATTATCTGTAACTATCACTTGTGGGATCCCAAATCTGCACACAATGTTCTTCCATATTAAATTTCTCATCTCCTTTTGTCCAATCTTGACTAAGGCCTCAGCTTTAGCCCACTTGGAGAAATAATCCACTGTAACAACAATGAACCTCTTTCCTCCCACAGCCTTGGGGAGTGGTCCCACCATGTCACGCCCCGCAGTAGCAAAAATAGAGAAAATAAATTCCTTTTTGGACCCGTAGGCCATGACAGTTGAAAGTCACCACATTGTCCACAACCAAAGTCAAACCATCAGAGTAATGATTCAACCACACATTGGAAAGTTCTAGGGTTGATATATATAATCAGAGTTCGATACTAACTATTACAAACCATAAGTATCGCAGAAGTACAAATAAAGTATTACGGCAACATATGCCGATTACAAACTTAACTATTACAACGGTCTCTAAAACATAGGCATAAACTATCAACAGCAAGCTCCAAGTCTTCAGCTTGCGTAGTAGTCAGCACCAGCATAGCCTCCATCATCGTAGGCTCCTTCCTCGTGGTACCTATCCATGTATGCATCACCTGCATACTCATAACCCTGGCCAGCTGGACGTTGAATATCCAGCGGCATAAAACGCCGTCAGCTACGAAAGCCGAGTGAATGCAAATACTAACAGAGTATCTACAGATATGTAGCATATAATGACAACATCAATAAAAAGGATCATCTCATCGTTCGTATGCATGTATGCACCAACCCAATATCTAATAACGGACATCGTCCCAAACTCCTAATACATAACATAGACTCTTGGGTCCACATTAATCAGACACGTAGTCCCATACCTACGGTCTGTTCACTCTTGACACGCAGTCTCACACATAACATAGACTCTTGGGTCCACATTAATCAGACACGTAGTCCCATACCTACGGTCTGTTCACTCTTGACACGCAGTCTCACACATAACATAGACTCTTGGGTCCACATTAATCAGACACGTAGTCCCATACCTACGGTCTGTTCACTCTTGACACGCAGTCCCATATAATCTAGCCAAACGCCCCGATATACTTTGGCCAACACGCCCAATATGTTATTCTGGCCAACTCGCCCATGTTACTCTGGCCAACTCGCCCAATATGTTACTCTGGCCAACTTGCCCAATATGTTACTCTGGCCAACTCGCCCATGATGTTACACTGGCCAACTCGCCCATGTTGTTACACTGGCCAACTCGCCCATGATGTTACACTGGCCAACTCGCCCATGATGTTACACTGGCCAACTCGCCCATTTTGTTACACTGGCCAACTCGCCCATGATGTTACACTGGCCAACTCGCCCATGATGTTACACTGGCCAACTCGCCCATTTTGTTACACTGGCCAACTCGCCCATGATGTTACACTGGCCAACTCGCCCATGATGTTACACTGGCCAACTCGCCCATTTTGTTACACTGGCCAACTCGCCCATGATGTTACACTGGCCAACTCGCCCATTTTGTTACAGAACATTTCGGCCCTATATCATACGATCTTCGTGACCGCATTTGTACGTACCAATCATAAATAGTATCGACCATTGTGGTCGACAGACCCACTACTATGCACGTCGGCCTTTCAATTTCATTATTATCTCAACATATATCAAAAGGATATAACAATACAAGGAAAATACAGGGTATTACATATAACAACATTCAAACCAAAACTAGAATGAAATATTAGACATCGTGTATGATTCTAGTGAAAAATAGGGCACAGGGGTATTTCAGTCATTTTCCAGTTTTGTACGTCCACAACCGAATTTTATAAAAGTTCCGTGAGATTAAATAAATAAGTATTCATGTTGGAAGTTAAGAGTTTTTGATCCTCATTAAGAATCCATCTCGATTTCAGTCGTATTTGAAAATACAAGTTTATCGTATTTATACCGTATTTGAAAACCAGAATACCGTATTTATACTATATCAGAATACCATATTTATACCGTATTATACTATATCAGAATACCATATTTATACCGTATTATACTATATCAGAATACCATATTTATACCGTATTATACTATATCAGAATACCGTATTTATATGCACAAAAAATATAAATACGTAATATAATACGTATATACATCACATAATCATAATCATATGTTCATAACCAAGTGTAATGTAAATAGCTGAGTGAGTTGGAGACTCACCTAAATTCGCAGAATAATAATGCCGAGAAAACCCGAAGAATCTTCGAATATAAAATTCCGGCTTCAAATAGCGTTCTTGGTGTTCTTGGTGTACTAGGTGTGTTCTTGGTGTTCTTGGTGTTTGTGTGTGCGTTCTTGGTGTTCTTGGTGTACTAGGTGTGTTCTTGGTGTTCTTGGTGTTTGTGTGTGCGTTCTTGGTGTTCTTGGTGTACTAGGTGTGTTCTTGGTGTTCTTGGTGTTTGTGTGTGCGTTCTTGGTGTTCTTGGTGTACTAGGTGTGTTCTTGGTGTTCTTGGTGTTTGTGTGTGCGCATTAGGATGACTTCTCAACCTTATATGTCTAAGGATAAATGTAATGGAATGGTCCCATATATATAGGAACCAAGGAGGGACCTTACCTTGCAATTACCAAGAGTTAAAGGTTCGAAGGATAATTATTTTCTTAGGGCATGTTTGGTTGGAAAATCATAACTGGTCCAAATATACCAGATATTCACAAATCTGCTAAATTTCTGTTTCTAAAAATTCTGAAAATTTATAAACGAGTTCTATAAATACTGAATATTATAATAACAACATAAAAACACTAATCATCTAGGGAAATAAATATTTAAAAATAGCGGGTATTACATCATCCCCCACTAACTGAAGATTTCGTCCCCGAAATCCGAACTAAGCATCGTTGAACAACTCCGGGTACTTCTCACGCATCTCTGACTCTAGCTCCCATGATGCTTCTCCTTCGTCGTGAAACTTCCACTGGATCTTCACCAACGGAATTTCCTTACTTCTCAGCTTCTTAATTCCCCAATCCAGAATTCGCACTGGTCCTTCATGAAATGACACATTATCGTTAACTTCAATGTCCTCAAAGTTGATCTCATGACTCGGATTGTGAGCACACTTTCTTAACATGCTAACATGAAACACGTTGTGTACTCCCGACATCTTAGGCGGTAACGCGAGTCGGTAGGCAACTTTTCCTACACGTTCAAGGATCTCAAATGGTCCAATGAAACGCGGTGCTAGCTTTCCTCTCTTCTGCCCAAATCTGACAATTCCTCGCACCGGAGATACCTTAAGCAGCACATGATCTCCAACACTGAATTCCAAACTCCTGCGACGTTTATCTGCATAACTCTTGTGTCTACTCTGCGCCGTTCGCATCCTTTCTTTCACGATCTGGATCTTCTCGTTAGTTTCCCGAACTAATTCCGGTCCAAGCAGTTGATTGTCTCCGACCTCTGCCCAACACAAAGGCGATCGACACGGTCTTCCGTATAATGCCTCAAAGGGTGCCATTCCTATGCTCGAGTGGTGACTGTTATTGTACGCAAATTCTATCAGCGGTAGATGAGTCTCCCATGAGCCCTCAAAATCAATAACACACGCTCGAAGCATGTCCTCCATCACTTGGTTAACTCGTTCAGTCTGCCCATCAGTCTGTGGATGAAAGGCAGTGCTCAAGCTTAACGAAGTCCCCAAAGCTGTCTGTAGACTTTTCCAGGATTCTGCCGTAAATCGTGAGTCGCGGTCTGATACGATTGAGACTGGTACACCGTGCAGTCGCACAACTTATTGTATGTACATCCGACTCAAACGTTCGACTGGATACGACATACTATAAGCTATGAAATGCGCCGATTTGGTAAGTCGATCCACAACTACCCAAATAGCATCGTGGTTTTGCTGAGACCTTGGCAAACCTACCACGAAATCCATAGTTATATGTTCCCACTTCCATCCGGGAACTGGTAATGGTTGTAGAAGTCCTGGAGGCTTCTGATGTTCCGCCTTCACTTGCTTGCACGTGAGACATTGAGACACGTGTTCCGCAACTTCTCGTTTCATTCCTTCCCACCAGAAGTTTCTCTTCAAATCTTTGTACATCTTTGTGCCTCCTGGGTGGATAGTCATTCGCGACTTGTGTGCTTCATCCATTATATATTTTCTAAGATTGTCTTCATCTGGCACACAAAGTCTGCCTCTGCATCTGAGTGCTCCATCCGAACCAATACTCCAATTCTCTGGTTCCTTCACTGCATTGCTCGCAAACCACTCTTGAAGTCCTTCATTCTTCCTCTGTGCTTCAAGGATACGACTGATGAGTGTCGGTTGTACTACCAAACATCCAAAGTGTAGTCCTTCACCTGAACCTGAGGCTTGAATACCGAATTCAGCCAAAGTTCCCAACGCTTGCCATTCTTTGATCATAAGAGAAGCTACTATTATCCTCCTGGGTTTCCGACTTAAAGCATCGGCTACTACGTTTGCTTTCCCAGGGTGATACTGTAACGTGAAATCATAGTCTTTCAATAATTCCATCCAACGTCGTTGCCTCATGTTCAACTCCTTTTGAGAGAATAAGTATCTCAGACTCTTATGATCCGAAAACAGATCAAACTTCTCACCATAGAGATAATGCCTCCAAATCTTGAGTGCAAAAACAATCGCAGCTAGCTCGAGGTCATGCGTCGGGTAATTCAACTCGTGAGGCTTCAATTGTCGCGATCCATATGCGATTACCTTCCCATCTTGCATCAAAACACATCCGAGTCCTTGGTGTGATGCGTCGCTATAAATAGTGAACTGTTCACCGCTCTTTGGTATCGCAAGCACTGGCGCTGTAGTCAATCTCTCCTTCAATTCTTGGAATGCTCGTTCATGCTTGTTACCCCATTCAAACTTCAAATCCTTCTTCGTTAGTCCGGTAAGAGGAGCTGCGATCTTGGAGAATCCTTCCATAAATCTCCGGTAGTATCCAGCTAGACCAAGAAAACTTCTGACTTCCGTTGCAGTAGTTGGTATATCCCAATCCAGAACTGCGTCTGTCTTTGACGAGTCTACTGCTATTCCATCTTGTGAGACAACATGTCCTAAGAACTTGACTTCTTTCAGCCAAAACTCGCACTTACTGAACTTCGCATACAGTTGGTTATCTCGGAGGGTCTGTAGTGCGATCCTTACATGTCCCTCATGTTCCTCCTCGGTCTTGGAGTAGATCAGAATATCGTCTATGAACACGATAATGAACTGGTCCAAGTAGGGCCTAAATACTCTATTCAATAGGTCCATGAATACCGCTGGGGCGTTGGTTAATCCAAAAGACATAACCAAGAATTCATAATGCCCATACCTCGTCCTGAAAGCAGTCTTTGAAATATCCTCAGGTCGAACCAACAATTGGTGATATCCAGATCGTAGGTCGATCTTCGAGAAAGTCGTCGCTCCTTGCAACTGATCAAACAGATCATCGATTCTAGGGAGTGGGTACTTATTCTTAATCGTGACCTTGTTGAGCTCCCTATAGTCGATACAAAGTCGCTGAGTTCCATCTTTCTTCTTAACAAATAACACCGGCGCTCCCCAAGGTGACGTGCTGGGTCGAACGAACTTGAGATCTTCTAGCTCTTGCACTTGCTTCTTCAGTTCTTGCATCTCCGTTGGTGCCATCCGATAAGGAGCCTTTGATTTCGGTGAAGTGCCAGGCACTAACTCGATACAGAAATCAATCTCCCGCTTAGGTGGCAGTCCAATAATACTCTGAAACACATCCTCAAAGTCTCGGACTACAGGAATCTGTGCAACAGTGAGTTCCGAACTCGAGCTCTCGATAGTTGCTAGATGGCTAGTGAGAAAAGCATCGCTAGAGGGGTTGCACTGAAAATCAAAAGACTGAAATCCTGGTACCAAAAAGGTAATCATCCTATTGGCACAGTCCATCTTGGCACGATACTTCGTGAGCCAATCAAATCCTAAGATGATGTCAAATTCCCTCATTGACAAAACGATTAGATCTGCGGGAAGAATTCTATCCTCGAGGGTTAAAGTACAGTCCTTGCACACTTTCCCTAATTTTACGGTTACTCCCAAAGGCGATACCGCATTTAGGGCTACATCAAGCGCCTGGGGTACTAAACCCAAAAGTTTAACAATTTCGATAGCAACAAACGAATTCGAAGCACCAGTATCAAATAGAACTTTAACTCGAGTGCTGAATAACGTAAGAGTACCTTCCATGTTCTGCTGTTCAGTCTCATAAATCCCGCGTTCTCGGGGAGGATAGCATTCATACGAGCCTGTCCAACTTGGCCCTGAGCAACTGGTCTGTTGTATGCCCTATGGGGTGCTCTGCAATCCTTGCTGATGTGGCCATGCTTGTTGCAGTTGTAACAGAGAACGCTCGCCTTGTTGTAGTTCTTGGAAGCTCGGCAGTCCTTAGCCAAATGACCTGGCTTTCCGCAATTAAGGCATCCACCAGTATTGCCTCCAGTAACGACAGGAAGTCCTTGTGGAGGAGGAGCTGGGTTCATAGCATAACGATTCTGGGGAAACGCCGGTTGTGGCCTTCTCTCTCCATTCCAGCTACGCTTGTTCCCTTGGAATCGCATCGGAGGTCTAGGTCCTGGGTTACCTCTGGGTGGTAGCCGATTCCCAAAACGTCCTTGCTCCCGTCCATTAATATCCTCATGACCGACTGCCATTCCTACCATGGCCTTGAAGGTTTGACCCTGATGATTCAGAGTCATCCGTTGTAGTGGAAACGAAAGACCTTGGTGATACTGCCTGTTCTTCTTCTCTGGAGTATCAATCATATGCAGAGCAAATCGAGACAATCGTTTGAACTGCACCGTATACTCCCTTACGGTAAGGTTCCCTTGACTTAGCTCGATGAATTCTCTCTCCTTCCTGTTCCTCTCTGTCTGAGGAAAGTAGTTCTCCAAAAATAATCCCTTAAAGATGATCCATGGCATTCTTCCGGCAGCATCTTCTCCTACGGTTGCCTTCTCCGATTCCCACCAATCGGCAGCCGCATAAGTCAACTGGAATGTCGCCAGTCGACGCTTCTCTATCTCATTACATCCCAGTGTATCGAAGATCGCTTCCATCTCTCGGAGCCACTGTTCTGCCTGCCACGGCTCAGTATTCCCGTCAAACTTCTCCGGACGAAAGTGACGAAAACGCTCCACTATTCTATCTTCAACTGGCCGCGGGGGTGGTCCATGATTATTTCCGTTGTGCATGTTAGGATTGTTGATCCTTTCCATCCTACGCACAAAGGCTTCGAACAGTCCAGTCGGATTAGCAGCTTGGGGTGCTTGGGGGACGTCCTCAATCTGAGCGGGACGATTCCGAGTAGGCATTCCTGCCATCGATGCAGTAAGGTTGGGTACCTGTACAGACATCTCTCGGTTAGTCGTCAACCCAAAAAAATAGTCATAGAAAATAGTTTCAAAATTAAACGTAATAGTTATAAAATAACTCGCAACTAAACATAATAGCTATAACTATTATCACATTAATAGCAAAGCAACTATATACGAATATTTAAAAAAAACGATCACTGAGAGAGTCAACCTCTTATCTCAAGGAAATCTTAGGTTCATACTCAAGAAATGTTGGACAATTGGTGAACGCGACTACTAAACCTAGGCTCTGATACCAAAAATCCTGTCACACCCCGCAGTAGCAAAAATAGAGAAAATAAATTCCTTTTTGGACCCGTAGGCCATGACAGTTGAAAGTCACCACATTGTCCACAACCAAAGTCAAACCATCAGAGTAATGATTCAACCACACATTGGAAAGTTCTAGGGTTGATATATATAATCAGAGTTCGATACTAACTATTACAAACCATAAGTATCGCAGAAGTACAAATAAAGTATTACGGCAACATATGCCGATTACAAACTTAACTATTACAACGGTCTCTAAAACATAGGCATAAACTATCAACAGCAAGCTCCAAGTCTTCAGCTTGCGTAGTAGTCAGCACCAGCATAGCCTCCATCATCGTAGGCTCCTTCCTCGTGGTACCTATCCATGTATGCATCACCTGCATACTCATAACCCTGGCCAGCTGGACGTTGAATATCCAGCGGCATAAAACGCCGTCAGCTACGAAAGCCGAGTGAATGCAAATACTAACAGAGTATCTACAGATATGTAGCATATAATGACAACATCAATAAAAAGGATCATCTCATCGTTCGTATGCATGTATGCACCAACCCAATATCTAATAACGGACATCGTCCCAAACTCCTAATACATAACATAGACTCTTGGGTCCACATTAATCAGACACGTAGTCCCATACCTACGGTCTGTTCACTCTTGACACGCAGTCTCACACATAACATAGACTCTTGGGTCCACATTAATCAGACACGTAGTCCCATACCTACGGTCTGTTCACTCTTGACACGCAGTCTCACACATAACATAGACTCTTGGGTCCACATTAATCAGACACGTAGTCCCATACCTACGGTCTGTTCACTCTTGACACGCAGTCCCATATAATCTAGCCAAACTCCCCGATATACTTTGGCCAACACGCCCAATATGTTATTCTGGCCAACTCGCCCATGTTACTCTGGCCAACTCGCCCAATATGTTACTCTGGCCAACTCGCCCAATATGTTACTCTGGCCAACTCGCCCATGATGTTACACTGGCCAACTCACCCATTTTGTTACACTGGCCAACTCGCCCATGATGTTACACTGGCCAACTCGCCCATGATGTTACACTGGCCAACTCGCCCATTTTGTTACACTGGCCAACTCGCCCATGATGTTACACTGGCCAACTCGCCCATTTTGTTACACTGGCCAACTCGCCCATGATGTTACACTGGCCAACTCGCCCATGATGTTACACTGGCCAACTCGCCCATGATGTTACACTGGCCAACTCGCCCATTTTGTTACAGAACATTTCGGCCCTATATCATACGATCTTCGTGACCGCATTTGTACGTACCAATCATAAATAGTATCGACCATTGTGGTCGACAGACCCACTACTATGCACGTCGGCCTTTCAATTTCATTATTATCTCAACATATATCAAAAGGATATAACAATACAAGGAAAATACAGGGTATTACATATAACAACATTCAAACCAAAACTAGAATGAAATATTAGACATCGTGTATGATTCTAGTGAAAAATAGGGCACAGGGGTATTTCAGTCATTTTCCAGTTTTGTACGTCCACAACCGAATTTTATAAAAGTTCCGTGAGATTAAATAAATAAGTATTCATGTTGGAAGTTAAGAGTTTTTGATCCTCATTAAGAATCCATCTCGATTTCAGTCGTATTTGAAAATACCAGTTTATCGTATTTATACCGTATTTGAAAACCAGAATACCGTATTTATACTATATCAGAATACCATATTTATACCGTATTATACTATATCAGAATACCATATTTATACCGTATTATACTATATCAGAATACCATATTTATACCGTATTATACTATATCAGAATACCGTATTTATACGCACAAAAAATATAAATACGTAATATAATACGTATATACATCACATAATCATAATCATATGTTCATAACCAAGTGTAATGTAAATAGCTGAGTGAGTTGGAGACTCACCTAAATTCGCAGAATAATAATGCCGAGAAAACCCGAAGAATCTTCGAATATAAAATTCCGGCTTCAAATAGCGTTCTTGGTGTTCTTGGTGTACTAGGTGTGTTCTTGGTGTTCTTGGTGTTTGTGTGTGCGTTCTTGGTGTTCTTGGTGTACTAGGTGTGTTCTTGGTGTTCTTGGTGTTTGTGTGTGCGTTCTTGGTGTTCTTGGTGTACTAGGTGTGTTCTTGGTGTTCTTGGTGTTTGTGTGTGCGTTCTTGGTGTTCTTGGTGTACTAGGTGTGTTCTTGGTGTTCTTGGTGTTTGTGTGTGCGCATTAGGATGACTTCTCAACCTTATATGTCTAAGGATAAATGTAATGGAATGGTCCCATATATATAGGAACCAAGGAGGGACCTTACCTTGCAATTACCAAGAGTTAAAGGTTCGAAGGATAATTATTTTCTTAGGGCATGTTTGGTTGGAAAATCATAACTGGTCCAAATATACCAGATATTCACAAATCTGCTAAATTTCTGTTTCTAAAAATTCTGAAAATTTATAAACGAGTTCTATAAATACTGAATATTATAATAACAACATAAAAACACTAATCATCTAGGGAAATAAATATTTAAAAATAGCGGGTATTACACACCAGGTCAATTTCCCATGTATGAATGGCCACGGGCTAGTAATTGGAGTCATTAGCTGACCTGGGCTGCATGTGTAATTATCATATTTTTGATATTTTTTACACTTTCGAACCAGCTACTGATCGTCTTCCTTCATATGGGGCTAGAAATAGCCTACAGGAAGAGCTCTGTGCGCTATCGACCTTGATCCAAGACGATTACCACATATATCCTCATGGATTTCTCTGTGTATGTAATGACTTTGATAAGGCGTTAAACAACGTAGGAAGGTTTATGGGAAAGATCTCCTATACAAGATCCCTTCGTAAACAACGTAGCAAGCTGACTTAAGCCTTAACTTCCGAGCAGATAGTTTATCTTCTAGAAGAATTCCTTCTGTGAGATACAGAAAAATAGGCATAATCCATGTGTCTTTGTATTCCTCCGAACTCGTCACACACACTCTGGGCATGTGACAAATACCAGGAAGCTCTGGGATCCTAATTTTTACCTCACTCTCGGACTGAACTTCTAATGCTGCTGCTAATTTTGACAATGTATCAGCTCATCCATTATCCTCCCCTGTAATTTTAACTATTATAAAATTGTTGAATTGGTCATCCAACCTCTGAGCAACTTGATTGTACAACCGCATCTCTCATCCTTTAATTCAAATCCCCCTTTCACCTGTTCTACAACTAATTGGGAATCACAGTAGACTTTTAAATTTTCAGCTCCACACATCTTAGCCATTTACATCCCTATGATCAAAGCTTCATACTCAGCCTCATTGTTCGAGGCTTTGAAGCAAAAAGCCACTACTCTTTCCATTTGGACTTGCTCAGGTGATATTAAAACCATACTGGCACCGCTTCCCTTTTAGCTAGAGGCCCCATCAGTGTACAATACCCAAGTTTGTCGATTTTGGGAGATCTCAGGTTGATTTTCGGCTAAAGGTCTTTCCTGGAATTCTGCTATGAAATTTACCAAAGCTTGTGCTTTGATATGGGATGAACTTAATATCAAATCCCCCCAACTTTATTACCCACTTCATGAGACATCATGAGATACCTCGATGTGTTAGGTTTATGTAACACTGATCTAAGTGGATGGGCAGTGGGTACCACTGTGGTGTGTGCTTGAAAATAAGGCCTTAATTTACGAGCAGAAACTAAAAGAGCTAACGCAGGTTTTTCTAGTTCGAGGTACCTCTGTTCGTTTTCTAGAAGTGTCTTTGTAACACCCGTATCCAGAAAAAAAAAGATTAATTTGGTCTTAATATGTGTTAATTAAAGATAATTAATGCATAAGATGGTTTAAGGTGGGGTTATGAACCCACATGTGAAAAGGTGTTCTAATGCGGACACAGATGAAAGTTCTGAAAAGACAGAACTGGTATAAATGTAGGGCCCAACGAGGGTCTAATTAGAATAATTGCATTTTGATGTTGTTTTATGTTCATATGAATACTTGTTTAAATGTTTAAAGATTTTATTATGTCTTATGATAGGTTAAGGGGATCAATTTGGGTACCCATGTGAGGGCGTATTTGAATGCAATTGAAAATTGGTAGGTTTAATAGCAATCTCATAAATTATGTGGGACCACATTTGGGACCCACGCGGGACATAGATGAAATACATTTAGAGAAGGTGGGTAGTTAATGTAATTAGCAGGGGGATTTCATAATAAAACTTAAAGAAAGTTGGGGGAGGTAAATGAGAATAAGAAAAAATGTTGACAACACATATGCATGGTAGCATATGTGTCTCTCCATTGTTAATTACAACTGGGAATTGAGAGAGGAAAGGACCGAGAGCTCTCGACGAAGACGACGGTAATCCTGACGACGATTTCTTGCCGTTTCTTCGTGGAGGTAAGATGATCACATGCACGTGATTTATTTTCATTTTCGGCAATGTTTTAACGACAACTGTTCTTGATAGATGTTGTTTTTGTTCTACCAAAACTTATGTAGGATTGATCCTAAAGCAAGAGTTGGGTTGAATCTAGCTTAAAATTGGATTCTAGAAGCTTTAATCGCTAGTAAATCAAAGAGGTGAGTGTTCAAATCCTAAAATTGGGTGTTTAGATATGTTAATGTGATAATTGTTGTTCATAGTTGCCAAACTCATGCTTATGTATATATGTGTTGATGAATTTGGCCAAAAAGCATGCCAATAAGGTAAAATTGTTATGCTTATGTGCTAAGTTGCTTAAATATTTATGTGGATCAAAGGGAAGTCAAGTAGTGATCACCATTTATAGGTCCCATATGTAAGGGATAGGAAGTCCTCAATGAGTAGGACGTGGTGACGACCACAATGAAATGCCGGTGACGCCTTCGGGATCACAAAAGAGTGTGTGTTGCGCTATATCCGCCAAAAGTGAGAAAGATCCGGGGAGAGAAGGACTCGGGGGTGGTGGCTGGATTTGCTTGACTTCCTGAAGATCAAATTATTCTTGTTTATAATGATTGTTGTATTTGCATATTAAACATTCCAATAGCATGATTAGTTCTCTCACTAAGCGAAAGCTTAAACAAAAATATATTTCTATTGTGGTTATTGAATAACCATCGCATGTACGGCATGGGAAGAGGAGAGAAAGTGATCCACGCAACGGGTTGGGCATGGGGTTTGTGAGGAGTCTTGATATGTACATATGTATGGATGTTTTGAAGTTAAGGTGTAGCTTTGTGCTTTAAAAAGTGTAAACAACTTGTATTTTGATGGTATTGAATCAACTTGTGTTTTGGGAGGTTATTTTGTAACATGTCAAGTTGTTTTTAGGGTAGTCATATGTGTTGCGTTGTGAGTTATATTTGGTACTTCACAAGTAATGTGAGTTGAAAGAATTGTAGGGAATTAAGTAGCTTCAAGTGTAACCTTTGTAATAGATATGTGAACCACTCATGTTTTAAGAAAACTTGAAATATGCTAAGTTGGGTGTTGAGTTTGGTTGTCCAACAAACCATGAGTCATGGTTGCTAGTTACAAGTCATGTGTATTGGGAGTGACTTGGAAGAACCTAAGTGATTTTGATTGTAAATTTAACTTGGTTTTCCCAATATTGAATGGTTGTGTGTGTAATTAAGAGAAACATGAATTTTGGGATGAACTTTTGAAACATATGAGGATTTGATGTATTTTGATTGACATTTTTTGGTATCATAGGTTATGTTGATGTTCTAAACTATTTGGAAATGTTTTGATAAAGGTCCTTAATGTATCCCCAAAGTTTGGTTATGTTTGGTGTTGGTTTGAACTCAAAATCTGATGTTTTAGCAGCTGGAAAAACTCATCTGCATAAACCGGATCGATCCGGGTCTGGTGCGAATCGATTCGGGTCTTCTGGAGGAGCAGAGTATAGCAATCTACTAAAATCGAATCGATCCGGATTTGGGGCGGATCGATCCGCTAGTCTGGGTTCAGTCCGACGGCTTTTACGGAAACAAGCATAACTCTCTCTAGAAAATTCGTATTCGCGCACCATTTTTTGCGTTGGAACCGGGACTCAATGACCTATCTTTTGGTATAAAATTTGCTATACTTTATTAATGACCATTTTGATCTTGGGGCTATTTTATGTCAATCGAGCTGTTTAATGAGGTCTAATCCATGTTTTTCTTAGTGAATTAAGGGTGTTTTGATGTGTGGGGTTGTTACACGTGTCCCAACACACCCGAGGTGGGTTGGAGTATGACAATTTTTTGTATCAAAGCAATAGGTTAGAGCCTTTGGGGATGAGTGACGATTACGACGCATAATAAGCATAAATGAGTGAAAGATGTGTAGTTCATGCATTAACGTTTACTTAGCATGTTGAATGATGTTGAGCATGCATTAAAAAATATACAAGTAATGTGTATATGAATATGTATTGTGAATGCCAGAGAGAAAAAATCTGGTGAAAGATCGACACCGCCTACGCAAATGGAAAGAATGGAAAGAGTTGTAGCTGGTTTAATACAAGTTGTTGAAACTCATGCAATAGAGGGGAGACACGATCAACCGAATCCTAATCCGAGAGGGGAGGTAACCACAATTTTACAATTTTACAAACAGAAACAGACATTATTCAGGGGGAGACTGATCTAATGAGAGTTGATTTTTGGTTGTCCCATATGGAGAGAATATTCAGAGTTCTTCCGTGTTTCGAGGCTCAGTAGGTTTTATTTGACGCTGATACTTTAAAAGAAAAAGCACAGTACTGGTGGCGTACAAAATTGGGACCGAAAAGGCCGAACACTTGGGGGGAGTTTGTAGTACTCTTCAAGAAACAATTTTTTCCGAAATCGTTCGAAGATGTGAAAGCTCAAGGGTTTATGGAATTAAAACAAGGGGGGAAGACAGTTCTAGAGTACTCCACTAAATTTACAAGTTTGGCTCAATTTGCTGAGAATATAGTACCAAATGAAGGGGATCGAACTAGAAAGTTTGTGACGGGACTAAGGGATGAGATTTGACGTCAGGTATCAGTGCAACGGTTGGATAAGGTTACAGAGGCATTGGATGTGGCTTCGATTGCTGAGAGAGATATGGGGTATCAACAAGGTTCCCAAGCACCGGTAACTCAACAATACAAAAGGCCGAGTTCAAGTCAATATAGTGGTCAAGGAAGTTTGAAAAGGCAAAGTTTTGGAGGTTCCTTAGGTGGTGGAAGTAATAAGCCGGGTGTAATACGTGTGGGAAGTTTCATTGGGGTCTGTGTAATTTACCAACAACGGTGTGTAATAATTGTCGACAAATGGGGCATGTGGCAAAGAATTGTCCGAGGGTGAGGCCAAATACTTACACTCCGATGAGGCATATGGATGATAGTGGAATGGTTTGTCATAATTGTGGGGAACTTGGACATCGAATGCACAATTGTCCTAAGCCGAGACAAGGAGGCTCCAGTGCAACCGCGAGTAGTGCACCAGTATCATGACCACCTCAACAACAACAATCACAAGGAAGGGAGCAACGACAGGGCCGTTATTTCCAGCTTAACCCCGGGGAGACCACCGTTGCTAATTGTGGACACGCGGAATTCCACCTCTTTGTTTTGATTTGAGATTGTTTTGAAAGAGAAAAAGAAAAGGAAGGTCTGTTGAAAACAGATACAGAGTCGCCACTTGGTCTTTAGGGAACCAAGAAGCCCAATTTGACTCACCTAAATGGATAAAGGGCACCGACCATTCATAAGATATGAACTAATTTGGAGTCCATGTGAGCATCAAATCAAAGGATGGAAGTAAAAGTATACTTGCTGTGAATAGTGGACAGAACAGTGACTTGAACTTGTGGAAAATGAAAAGTAGGGTTAGGAATGTTTTCAATGCATGATTTTTTTTTTATGAAAATCATCCTTAGTGTGTCTAAAACACAAATCAAAAATCCAATCCTCAATAGCTATTACAGATTGAGAGAAATCATATAAACAATAGAGGTTACTCAGAAACAGAGTCCGTACTGTCGACCGAAATGTTAAAAATCTTAGAAAATAAAAAAAAACGATATAGAGGCCCATATTATACAGGAAGTTCCCTAAGACACTGAAATTCAAGAGAAAAATGAGTTGGGACCACTCCTTTTGGAAACGTTTTCTGTAAAATAAGTTGAAAGTTAACCAAGCTGCTGTGACAGCAAAAATAGAATATCTGGAGAGAATGTTTGGGTCCAAATGGACCACTTCCAAGTATTTCCACGTCAAACCAAAAATCATGGGTGTTCTCTACTGAGTTAATAAGACTTTCCAAGTGGTCTCATGTTAATACTTTGAGTATTGAGTCCTAGAGAAATCTTTGAACTCAGATTGTTCACTGTTTTGAAGATTTTGGGAAGAACTAGGGTCTTATTCTTTGAAATCAAAATGAGGGGTTTAAGAGGGGGAGGTTTTAAAAGTATATTTTCAGCACTTAAATGGATACTATGACCACTTGAAATATCAACATTAGAACCCATATCAAGAACCTCCAAGATTGTTGGAGACACTGTTTTCATTTTTGAAGACAACTTCAAGAATACATAGGTATGTATTGAAGTTGAAATTATCATCTATCAAACATATTTTTGAGGTCAAGAGCTACTATCCGTAAGGATTCACTTACCTCAAACTTCATGTCATCATCTACATGATGATAGACTAGTAAGTAAATAAAGAAAATAAAAAAGAAATGGGATTAAGGAGGGATAAGCATAATATGTAAACAAGCAAGTAAGTAATCAATAGATGATATTCATGATGATTTTGGACTTGTAGCTTGGTGTTTCACTCATATATGGTAACTTTAGACATGGAAGAAGCTTCCTATCTCACAAATGCTCACTAAAATGGTAGTTGGGTGTATTGAATGTGAAGTAAATGGGAGTAATGAAGTAGAAAACAAAGTTTATAACTCACTTTTTAGTTGAAAATCAAAGGAAGAATCTCACTTTCACTCTCCTATCCTTATCTTCTACAACTTTTCTCTCTATAACTTCTCTAAGCTTTGTATTTCCACCCCTAAAATGAAGAGCAAAGGGGGGGTTTATATAAGCCAATTTGGAGTGGTTTTGGGATTTAGAAAGTGCTCCCATTGGTCCCAAACATCTGTGAACAAGAAACTACGTCGTTTTGGCTTTCAATTATTCAAAATGGACCCCCAAATTTTTTTTTCAAAAATGGACTATCCTCGGGCAGAGTGCCACGGTGGCACTGGGCTAGTGCCGCAGCAACACTGCTCCTCCTTCATCCAGATAATGCTGTTTAGGCCCCCAGAGGTTTCGATATTCGCGAAAAGGCCCTATTTCGTCTGAAATTCACAGAAAATGCGTATGAACTCCAAAATGGAGTCTACTTTACATAAAAAATAGTCCTGAGATAGGTCACTTTTAAAAAGTTTTGCGGTATTCGCTGATCGGGAGAGAACTAATCCTAATTATATGCCTTAATGTGCATTTGTTAGTACCTTTTTATCCTGTTTTTGTATATTTTTACTTTGTTTTCTAGTTTCTGACAGGTTTTGGAATAAATCAACTAAACCAGGCTAAACAGGGTGAAAAAGCAGAAGTAAAGAAGCTGAAAAAGCCAAGTCGCGCGCGCGAGCCGCGCCCGCGAAAATCCGAGAATCGCTCGCGCGATCCGCTCGCGCGAGAATCCCAAAACCGCTCGCGCGATCCGCGCGCGCGAAAGACAAAATGTCGCGCTCGCGCGACCCGCTCGCGCGATATGGGTAAAAACCAATGTTGCGTATTTCAGTATACTGAAGACTCCTGTGCAAACGAAACTGCAGAATGACGTCCAGATTGTAAATTACATCAGTTTCAGTCCGTTTCGAGTTGTAAAGGCTTCCAAAACTTGTTGTAAATCTATATATACTCTATTTTACTTCAATTTAAGGGTTACACACCCATACATACATATTATACATACATACTTCCAGCCATTGAAGGGAGGGAAGCAAGGAGAAGAAGAAGAAGACCAAGGGTTTCCATGGCCTCCTCCATCAACCTCTTGCTATCTACTACTTCCATGGACGGCTAGATCATAGATCTAGGGTTTCAATGAAGCCCTAGACGAGTAATAGGGAGTATTTCATGTTTTTATTTTAGTTTTATTATGTATGGATGACAGTCACATGTTTAGAGGATTTTTATAAATAAATCGTACTTACATTGATTAAATCATTGCTCTCAGAATTTATTCTTGTCTTAGATCTATTTTGACTGTGATGTGCTCAACGATCTATTCTTGCTGTGCTTGTTTAGATTGTTTACATGTGATGGTGCTTTATTGATTCGTGCTATCAAGTATCCGAATAGTCCATGCCTAGGTTAGACGGATTAGATCACAACCCTAGTTTAGTGTGAGATAATTCGTGCTACCCGAAGATGGATTATGTTGGTGCTTGAACCATGATTATCTTCTTGTCGGAGGAATTGGGCTTGTAGCTACAATTTCCCATATTCATCCAACGTAATAAGCTAAAGTAATTCATAAATATCCTTATTATGAAGCTAGTGGTGGATTTGTAATCCTAGGTTCCCTTAAACATTATTTAAAACAATTTTAATTGCTTTCATAGTTTAGAATTACTTTTATTGTTATTAGTTTAATTAAATCCAAATCAAAATCCGTTTTTCCTAATTAATTAGACTTAGGTTTTAAAATTAAGTCGCTGTAGTAATCAATCTCTATGGGTTCGACCTTTACTTTCACTACTACAAATCCTTAGAAAAGTAAAGTACACTTTTTATATCTTGATTCTGACAACATCAATTTTTGGCGCCGTTGCCGGGGATTGTATTACTACCTTTAGTTTTAGACTCGTAGTTTAGTTAATTCGTAAATATTAGATTAGGTTTCCTTTTCTTATTTTTTCGTTTTATTTTTAGTTACTAACTTGTTTTTTTTTTATTATTATAGTCAACGTTTCCGAGTGGAGCAGCTAATTACATCAAAGGAGCTTACGCAAATAAAAATATAAATTAAATTAAATAAATTGCTTCCTTTGGAATTCGCTTTAAACCGCTGTAAGTCAGGGCGCTGTGACGCACTATTTGCATTAGTTTAGGGTTAATTGCACTGCATTAGCTAGGAAACCTGGGGCGCTGGGCTTGACGCGGTCATTGCATTACAGGATAATTTGCATGCATCATAGTAGTTGAGTGCTTGTTATCTTCTTTGCGTGATTGTTATTTGTTTATTTTGTTTAGTTAGTCTTTGTTTTTAATTTCTTTTCTTTTGTTTAGTTTATGTTAGGTACACGTTCAAACAAACCGGAATTAAAACCTTTTGACTCTGAACTTGAACGTACATTAAGACTTAACAAGTCTTCAAACTTAACTTCTGGAACTAGGTTTTTAATAGACGACGATTTGACACCGAAACCAACATCTTTATTTGAATCTGAAATACGTAGTACTCTTCAAAAACTAAAGAGACCGCGCTTTAATAACATAGAACCAATTAAAATGGCAGACATTGGAAATAATAACGACAACAACCAAAATAACAACGGAGCTAATATGAATAATCCTAATATACCACCACCTCCTCCACTTAAAGATTATTTTATTCCGACGACTTACACGCCACAAACATGTATTGAATTACCGGAGGCGACGGCATCTCACTTTGAGATAAAGTCGTCTACCATCTCGCTACTTCCATCTTTCCATGGCCGTTTAAATGAAGACCCTTACAAACACTTAGGAGATTTTCAGGACATATGCTCCACTTTGAAAATTCAAAATCTTACTGATAATGAATTAAAAATGCGGCTCTTTCCATTCTCATTAAAGGACAAAGCTAAATATTGGCTCCAATCTTTGGAGCCAAACACTATTAGAACATGGGAAGACTTACACACCGCATTTTTACAAAAGTTTTTCCCGATAATGCGTACGAACCAGATAAGAAAATCTATAACAAACTTTGTGATGCAAGATGGGGAATCACTTTACGACACGTGGGAAAAATTTAAAGAATTATTACGCTCGTGTCCACATCATCAGGTCCCTAAGTGGCAACTTGTTCAGGTCTTCTATGAGGGGCTTATTCCCTCTGTTAGGAATACCGTCGATGCCGTTTGTGCGGGAACTTTCCTACACAAAAGCGCCGACGAGGCCTGGAAAATATTTGAAACTTTAAGCGAGAATTCGATGCATCAGGCTGTGTCGGTACGTTCTGAGGGATACCCACAACCTAAGAGGGAGGTAAAGTTCGAGTCAAGTCAATCAATTGAAATAAAAGAACTATCTAACAAACTTGACCGACTTTTAACAATGAACCAAACGACAGCCTCACCCGCTCATGAAATTTGTGCATTATGTTCTGATCCTTCACATTCGATACTTTCATGTCCATCGGCAAGTCAATTTCCGGAATTCGTGGAGCAACACATTAATTCTATTCAACAATACCCACGAACTAATTATAATGCAACTACTAATAATCCGGATGCGCCATGGAGAAACCACCCTAACTTCTCGTGGAAAAATAATACTAGTAATCCTAATGAGGCAACTAATTTTCCAAATGCGTATCGACCTCAGTTTCAACCTAATCAATACCAACACCCGCCTCCTACTTCGAATCCTTCAAGGGGTAATGCTTTTGAGGAAAAGGTGTTGGCGTCCCTTAAGACTATTGAAACGCAAGTACAGGCACAAGCACAAATAGTGCACTCACACACACAATCCATTGCGAAGCTTGAATCCCAAATGGGACAACTAGCTACTGTAGTGAGTCGTAGAAACGAGGGGACGTTGCCTAGTCAAACAATTCAAAACCCTAAGGGGCAATATGAGGTTAAGGGGTCGAATGAGCAAGTAAACGCCGTATCAACTAGGATGACTACATGAGAGGAAGAGGTAATAGAAATTCCGAATGAGAATGTGAAAGATATGAATATCAACTCTAATACGAAGAAGGGTGAGGACGCGAGCCAAAATAAGAAAGAAAAAGAATTGGACCCAACGAATTATATTCTGAGAATGCCATATCCACCGAACGTTGAGGGACCGTCACATTTGCCCAAGAAAGGGTCAAAAATGGAAGATATACTCGAGGTATTTAAACAAGTAAAAATAAATATTCCTTTCCTCGATGCTATAAAACAAATTCCCTCTTATGCTAAATGTCTAAAAGACCTTTGTACATAAAAACGCAAAATACGCAGTCATACGCCTAAAAAGGTCTTCCTCACGGAAAAAGTAAGTTCAATTTTCCAACACGCTCCTCCGAAATATAAGGATCCCGGTACGCCTACGATTTCATGTGTCATAGGTGACACTATCATTCATAGGGCTCTCCTTGACTTAGGAGCGAGTGTTAACCTTTTACCCTATCACATCTATAAACAATTAGGTTTAGGTGAACTCAAGCCTACGGCCGCTACAATACAATTAGCGGATCGTTCTGTTAAAACACCTAGAGGAATCGTCGAAGACGTACTAGTAAAAGTTGATCAATGTTTCTATCCCGGTGATTTTATGGTCCTTGACACCGAACCGGTGCTAGATACTAGAAAATACACTCCTGTTATTCTTGGTCGTCCATTCTTAGCCACGGCCAACGCACGTGTCAATTGTAGAACAGGGGTGATGAAAGTGTTGTTCGGGAATATAAAACTAAAGTTAAATGTTTTTAATGCTGTTGATCAACCTCCTAAAGACGATGATTATCTAGGTGTGGAGGGTAGTGAGGTTAAACGGAATATTGAGCCTAAGAACATAATAAATATAAATGCGGGAAATAATATAGAGGATGATGAGTGGATGAACCCTAATACTTCGGACCCTAATGCTGAATCTACTCGAAAGGTAAGAAATCGATTTGAACATACTGACAAACCGTCGATTGAATTAATTCAAAGCGACGTAATTTCTGTTTACCATCGAGCTCTACCTGACATCCTTAGGGGTACACAGTCCGATTTACGGCCTCCATAAAATCTTGAGCTAGAACGGTCTAGCTGAAGACGTAAAAGTTAGCGCTTCTTGGGAGGCAACCCAAGCTTTATTTCATTCGTTTTTCTTATTTTTGGTCGTTTTTGAGTCTGTTTGGGTCTGTTTTGGACATTCTGGACAGGTATGGGGGTTGTAATTAATTTATTATACTATTATATACATAATTTTAACCAAAAAATGGAAAATACCGTTCTCGCGCGCGCGGCCCGCTCGCGCGAGACGTCGCTCGAGCGGCCCGCTGGCGCGAGAATGTGCCTTAGTGTTTTTCTTTCGTTTTCTTGTTTTGAGCCCTCAGGTTCTCTTCGCGCCTGGTTTCGCGGGCGCGAGGAAGCTCGCGGGAGCGAGATTCAAAAAAAAAAAAAAAAAAAAAAAAAAAAACCAGGAATTCGCGCGCGCGACGGCCGCGGGCGCGGACCGCGCGCGCGATTTCCCCTTTTTCTGATATTTTCTTTAGACTTCCCTATCAGTCCCCCACACGTGTTCTGATAGTTTTTACTTTTCTGTTTTTCTTTCATACGCACTTTTAGATCTAGTCCTTTGTTGGTTTCGTAGTTTTAGTTCTGTTTAACTTTCTTTTATAGTTTAATATCTTTTTGTTTTCGTTTTATAGTTTAGTTTAGCTTAGTTATAATTCTTTTAGCTGTTTTTATTATTTTGTTTGTTTAATTTTCTTTTGTTAAGAAGTAACAGGTAACATTGAACTTTATTGCCATATTTCTTTGTGTTCACCTGTTATACGCTTGTCAAGATCGAGGTATTATCGTTCCTTCTTTATGTACTCTCCTTTCTTTCATTTTATTGTTTCATTGGGGACAATGAAGGGTTTAGGTTTGGGGGTATGTACACACACATGCACATTATTTTATGCAAATTTTAAAATTTTTCAATAAGTGTGTTTAAATAAACGATGTTACCTACAGTTTTGCAATCGCTAGTCGATACTTCTTGTTATGTAATTATGATTGTTATAGAATGGTAAACAAGAGAAGATGTGATTAAATATTTGCTGAAGTTATGATATGACGTTTTAAGTTATGTATTGTTTGAATCGTAGTTTTATATCATAGATTTGCACATAAAACTATGCACTGCACGTAGTCATTTGAATACATGTTGGTTGTGAACTATAATATGATTCGGATTTCTAGATAACACATGGTGGAGACTAAGCCCAGTGAGCTTTTGAGCCTATCTTTTCTTTTTAGAGGGTTATAAATACATCTTGTGTTTGTCGAATTTCATTGAAATAGCGCATTAACTCGTTGTTTAGTCTCATTATTCTTGTTTTGGTTGATAGTCAAGTTAAAATATTTGTTACCTTACTAAATAGTCTTCCATTGTAAACATTAAAGAACCATATGACCATAGGACATGATTATAGGCCCTCTTTGTTTACTGCTGACCGATAAATTAAAAAATTTCCTTAGTTCGCCCTTTGAGCCGTTAAAATGCCATTTCTTTCTTTGATTGCCACTATCCTTGTTTTTGCTCCGACTTGACAAACTTGGAGTTCACCACTGAGAGATTTGTCACCTTTTAGTAGTGTTAAAGTGATGTGTTGAAAAAGAAGAAGAAAATAAGATACTATTGGGGTAGTTGCTTGATATTCGATAAATAATCATTTGAGAAGCAAGAAAAGAAAAAGGAAAAGAAAATAATAAAGAAGAGGAAGGTTGGAAAAAAAATGATGATGAAAGAAAAGAAGAAAAAAGAATGAAAAGGAATGAAGGGAAAGAAAAGATGAAAGTTGGTAGAAGAGAAGAATGAAAGAAATCGAACATGCCTTACAATGCCATTCTAAAATTACCTAATGAATCTTTGCTATCCTTTTTCATTGCCTGAGCCACATTACAACCTTTGAAAAGTCCTATTTGATCCTAGAAAATATGGTTTGGATATAAAAACGATGGGAGGGGATTAAAACATGGTAACGAGTTAATTTTTCTTGATTATTGGCATCCTATCCATGAGACTACTGTTCTGTCGTGTCATGCGTCTTTTTCGAGTCATATGTGAGCATTTCTCGTTTTGAAAACATATTTCCTTTACTCACATATTTTAGAAAAAATTACACCTGTTTCTGAGTGTTTCATTTGAGAGTGTAATTAACATTGTGAGATTCGTAGTTGAGACATAGTTAAATGGTTATCCGAGTTATATTCCGTGTTCATGACATGCGCGTGTTCATTCGACTACCACATCACACACGTGCAATGTTATGAGAAATTCTATTGATTTATACGATGCATGTGCTTTTGATTGTTTCTCATGATATAGGTGAAGGTTTGATTCTGTTTCTTCTTGTTTGTTATTTTATTTCGAATCGTTGTTTATAATAAGGAGTATTGAATATTATGTTCATTGTTTTTAATAAAATTTTTTCAATTTACAAGTTAATAAATATGGTTGTGGGAGACTTGTTGACGAGAACCCTCACGAGACTTCACTCGTCCGACTAGGGACACCTAGGGGTTTAAAAGGCTTGTTGCATATGCTAAATGCAATCGTGATCCATGCGAAAATGGAGTAGTATGTTATTAGTAGTTAGTTTTTATTTTAGTTTTGCTCGAGGACTAGCAAAATGTAGGTTTGGGGGTGTGATCGGGAGAGAACTAATCCTAATTATATGCCTTAATGTGCATTTGTTAGTACCTTTTTATCCTGTTTTTGTATATTTTTACTTTGTTTTCTAGTTTCTGACAGGTTTTGGAAGAAATCAACTAAACCAGGCTAAACAGGGTGAAAAAGCAGAAGTAAAGAAGCTGAAAAAGCCAAGTCGCGCGCGCGAGCCGCGCCCGCGAAAATCCGAGAATCGCTCGCGCGATCCGCTCGCGCGAGAATCCCAAAACCGCTCGCGCGAAAGACAAAATGTCGCGCTCGCGCGACCCGCTCGCGCGATATGGGTAAAAACCAATGTTGCGTATTTCAGTATACTGAAGACTCCTGTGCAAACGAAACTGCAGAATGACGTCCAGATTGTAAATTACATCAGTTTCAGTCCGTTTCGAGTTGTAAAGGCTTCCAAAACTTGTTGTAAATCTATATATACTCTATTTTACTTCAATTTAAGGGTTACACACCCATACATACATATTATACATACATACTTCCAGCCATTGAAGGGAGGGAAGCAAGGAGAAGAAGAAGAAGACTAAGGGTTTCCATGGCCTCCTCCATCAACCTCTTGCTATCTACTACTTCCATGGATGGCTAGATCATAGATCTAGGGTTTCAATGAAGCCCTAGACGAGTAATAGGGAGTATTTCATGTTTTTATTTTAGTTTTATTATGTATGGATGACAGTCACATGTTTAGAGGATTTTTATAAATAAATCGTACTTACATTGATTAAATCATTGCTCTCAGAATTTATTCTTGTCTTAGATCTATTTTGAATGTGATGTGCTCAACGATCTATTCTTGCTGTGCTTGTTTAGATTGTTTACATGTGATGGTGCTTTATTGATTCGTGCTATCAAGTATCCGAATAGTCCATGCCTAGGTTAGACGGATTAGATCACAACCCTAGTTTAGTGTGAGATAATTCGTGCTACCCGAAGATGGATTATGTTGGTGCTTGAACCATGATTATCTTCTTGTCGGAGGAATTGGGCTTGTAGCTACAAATTCCCATATTCATCCAACGTAATAAGCTAAAGTAATTCATAAATATCCTTATTATGAAGCTAGTGGTGGATTTGTAATCCTAGGTTCCCTTAAACATTATTTAAAACAATTTTAATTGCATTCATAGTTTAGAATTACTTTTATTGTTATTAGTTTAATTAAATCCAAATCAAAATCCGTTTTTCCTAATTAATTAGACTTAGGTTTTAAAATTAAGTCGCTGTAGTAATCAATCTCTGTGGGTTCGACCTTTACTTTCACTACTACAAATCCTTAGAAAAGTAAAGTACACTTTTTATATCTTGATTCTGACAACATCATTCGCGATAAAAGCCGATTTGATTGCATTTTTCACCTTCAGAAATTCATAATAAATTCGTTTTAAATCCAGGAATTATGTGCGATATATCATTGGAAAGCTATTTACCTCTAGTATTCATAAAAAAAATGTTTGAAAAATGATACGGTGCTCCGGTTTCAAAGCCAACTTTTAGGTCAAATCGGTCAAACTTAAGATTTCCAAGAAGTTCTGGGAACCTTTGGGAGCTCCCGGGAGCTGACGTTTTCGTCCAATTTTCTTTTAAAACTCATTTTAGTACTTTTTAAATGATCTTGAATGATCTTGGAACTTTCTGGAGAATTCGGATGATTTCGATCAAACCTGGTCAAACCTAGGTGAAACCGGTCAACGGAGACTTTCGGGGAACTTCCGGGGGTCTCTGGGAGCTGACGATTTCATTTTATTTTGCTTCAAAACTCATTTTTAGTACTTTTTTTATGACATAGCATGTTTCCAGAACTTTCGGTCCAAATCTGGGAGTTTTTGGGCTTTCAGGGACATTTTTATCATTCTGAGCATTTTGAGAAATAGAACTAACTTCCAAGAGTCCTTTTTGAGTCTTTTTTGATTATTTTGGACCACCAAGATATGGATTTCCTAAATCTGATAGCCGACAAAATGGGGTGTCTACACTAACACAGTCATTTTAGGTAAAGTTCTTATTTGTTCAACACCTGCTCATGTATTAATGGATTCCGGTTCTACGCACTCATTTGTGTCGCACCCATTAGCTAGAAATTTGAATGTACCTTTAGAACTTCTTGAATACGATTTTTCTGTTGATGTACTGTTGGGAAGATCTTTAGTAAGTTCGGGCATTTATAGAAATTGTGAAGTTAAAATTAATGATGAAGTGTTAACAGTGAATCTAGTGCCATTAGTAATCCAACATTTTGATGTCATATTGGGAATGGATTGGTTGTCAGTCAATCATGCGGTTATTGGTTATGAAAACAAAATGGTAGAATTTTAAGCACCGACTCATAGGGTCTTTTCTTTTCAAGGGATAGGTGTCGTGTCACCACCTTACCTTGTATCCGCCATCAAGGCTTATCGTTTATTGAGAAAGGGTTGTAAAGGTTTCCGCTGTAGTATATCGGATACTGGAAGCACTGAAAAAAAATTAAAAGATATACCAGTTGTTAGGGAATTTCCTGATGTATTCCCAAAAGATTTATCGAGTGTGGTAATTGAGAGGGAGGTTGAATTTGGTATAGATGTGATACCGGGAACATAACCCATTTCACGGGCACTATATAGAATGGTTGCAGTAGAGTTGAAAGAGTTGAAAGTTCAGCTACAGGAGTTGTTGGATAAGGGGTTCATCCAGCCAAGTGTATCACCCTGTGGTGCACCGGTCCTTTTTGTGAAAAAGAAAGACAGAACGATGAGGATGTGTATTGATTATCATGAGATTAACAAGGTAACTATTAAAAACAAGTACCCATTGCCACGGATCGATGATTTATTTGATCAACTACAAGGAGCTCAGCTGTTTTCAAAGATTGATTTGAGGTCGGGGTATCATCAACTGATGGTAAAGGCTGAGGATGTTGAAAAGACGGCCTTCAGAACTCGATACGGCCACTATGAGTTTCTTGTAATGCCATTTGGGGTAACCAATGCACCGGCTGCGTTTGTAGACTTAATGAATAGGGTCTTTAAAACGTATCTTGATGAATTTGTTATTGTTTTTATTGATGATATACTTATTTACTCAAAGAGTCCGAAAGAACATGATAGACATTTGAGATTGGTGTTACAACGTCTTCGAGAAAAGCAATTGTTTGGAAAACTGAAGAAAAATGAGTTTTGGTTGTCAAGTGTTACTTTCCTTGGTCATGTAATTTCTAAAGATGGTGTGTCAGTTGATCCACAAAAAATAGAAGCCATTATGAATTGGGCGAGGCTGACCAGTGTGTCAGAGATTTGTAGTTTTCTGGGATTGGCTGGGTATTATAGAAGATTTGTTCGAGGTTTCTCAAAGATTGCGACTCCAATGACAACATTGATGAGAAAAGATGTTCCGTTTGAATGGGGCAAAGAATGTGAGGAATGCTTCCAGACGTTGAAGAGTAAGTTGACTTCTGCTCCGATCCTTGCAATTTCGACAGGCACCGGGGGATTTAGTATGTTCAGTGATGCTTCTCATCAAGGTTTGGGATGTGTCCTTATGTAAGGGGACAAGGTGATAGCCCATGCTTCAAGGCAATTGAGAACTGATCATGAGAAGAATTATCCAACCCATGATTTGGAACTTGCCGTAGTAATCTTTGTTTAAAGATTTGGCGACATTACTTGTACGGGGAAACTTGTGAAATTTTCACTAACCATAAAAGCTTAAAATACTTGTTTACTTAGAGGGATCTAAATATGTGACAATAAAGATGGTTGGAGTTAATGAAGGACTATGATCTGAAAATTCAATATCACCGGGGTAAGGCGAATGTGGTCGCCGATGCTTTGAGTCAGAAATCATAAGAAAGTTTGACATGTGTTTTGACAGCACAAGAGGGGTTGGTAAAAGAGTTCAAACGACTGGAATTAGAAGTGATTCCTAGAATTAAAGGTGGATTGATGGCTGCAATTGTAGCACAAGCTGATTTGATTGGGGAGATTAAAATGAATCAACTTCTAGATCCAAACTTGAAAAAGGCTGTGGATGAATTACCTGAAGGTAAGCGGCCAAAGTTTAGTTTACATGATGGGGCATTATGGTACATTAACCGGTTATGTGTGCCTAATGTTGGTGACCTTAAGGAAAGAATTTTGAAAAAAGCTCAAAGTACTCGATATTCCGTGCATCCGGGTAGTACGAAAATGTATAGAGATTTGAGAGAGGTCTATTGGTGGAGTGGCATTTAAATGTGAAGTTGCTGAATATGTATCTAAATGTATGACATGTCAATTAGTAAAGCTTGAGCATCAACGACCCGCGGGAGAGGTACAACCATTGGAAATACCGAAATGGAAATGAGAGCACATTATAATGGATTTTGTGTCTGGATTGCCGAGGTCCCCTAGATCTAATGATAGCATTTGGGTAATCGTTGACAGGTTGACTAAGTCAGCCCAATTTTTGCCGATAAAGACTATAGAATCGACTTTATGTCAAGGAGATTATGAGATTGCACGGGGCATCAGTATCTATCGTATCGGATCGTGATACACGTTTTGTGTCCAGATTTTGGGAAGGGCTACAAAGAGCAATGGGAACAACTTTGCATTTTAGCACGATATTTGACCTGCAAACCGACGGACAGTCGGAACGAGCTATTCAAATTCTAAAAGATATGCTTAGAGTTTGTGTTATGGATTTCAAGGCTGACTGGGAAACTCATTTATCGTTAATTGAGTTTTCTTATAACAGTTTCCAGACAAGCATTGGAATGGTGCCTTGTGAGGCATTGTATGGTTGGAAATGTAGGTCACCCGTATGTTGGACCGAGGTTGGGGAAAAGTAACTTCTAGAGCCAAAATTGTTCAAATTACCACCGACAAAGTTAAGTTGATTAGGTAACAGTTACAAGTCGCACAAAGTCACTACAAAAGCTATGCTGATACGAGTAGAAGACCGTTGAAATTTGAGGTTGGTGATTATGTGTTCTTGAAGGTTTCGCCTTTAAAGGACATTACGCGATTTGGTAAGAAAGGTAAGTTGAGTCCAAGATATGTTGGACCTTTTCTGATTTCGAGTAAGTTGGGACCGGTAGCTTACAGATTAGAATTGCCACAATAGTTGGCACATGTTCATAATGTGTTTCACGTGTCTATTCTCAGACGTTACATGCCAGATTCGAGTCATATTCTTGAACCAGAACCGTTGGAAGTTCGAGAAGATATGACGTATGTTGAGCATCCAGTACAGATTCTAGACAGTAAAGATCAAGTGTTAAGAACAAAGAAAATTCCGTTGGTCATGGTCCTCTGGCGTAATCATAGCGTTGAAGAGGCAACTTGGGAGCGGAAAGATGAGATCAGAGAGAGACATCCACACTTGTTCGACTGATGAGGTAAGAATAAGTTTGAGGACAAACTTCTTAAAAGGGAGGGAGAATGTAATACCCGTACCCGGAAAAGAAGATTAATTTGGTCTTAATATGTGTTAATTAAAGATAATTAATGCATAAGATGGTTTAAGGTGGGGTTATGAACCCACATGTGAAAAGGTGTTCTAATGCGGACACAGATGAAAGTTCTGTAAAAGGCGGAATTGGTATAAATGTGGGGCCCAACGAGGGTCTAATTAGAATAATTGCATTTTGATGTCGTTATATGTTTATATGAATACTTGTTTAAATGTTTAAAGATTTTATTATGTCTTGTGATAGGTTAAGGGGATCAATTTGGGTACCCATGTGAGGGCGTATTTGAATGCAATTGAAAATTGGTAGGTTTAATAGTAACCTCATAAATTATGTAGGACAACGTTTGGGACCCACACGGGACATAGATGAAATACATTTAGAGAAGGTGGATAGTTAATGTAATTAGCAGGGGGATTTCATAATAAAACTTAAAGAAAGTTGGGGGAGGTAAATGAGAATAAGAAGAAATGGTGACAACACATATGCATGGTAGCATATATGTCTCTCCATTGTTAATTACAGTTGGGAATTGAGAGAGGAAAGGACCGAGAGCTCTCGACGAAGACGACGGTAATCTCGACGACGATTTCTTACCGTTTCTTCGACGTCCGACGCTGGATTTTTGATCCGAGACCATATTTGGACTCGTAGAGGTAAGAGGATCACATTCACGTGATTTATTTTCATTTTCAGCAACGTTTTTATGACAACCGTTCTTGATAGACATTGTTTTTGTTGTACCAAAACTTATGTAGGATTGATCCTAGAGCAAGAGTTGGGTTGAATCTAGCTTAAAATTGGATTCTAGAAGCTTTAATCGCTAGTAAATCAAAGAGGTGAGTGTTCTAATCCCTAAAATGGGTGTTTAGATATGTTAATGTGATAATTGTTGTTCATAGTTGCCAAACTCATGCTCATGTATATATATGTTGATGAATTTGGGCAAAAAGTATGCCAATAAGGTGAAATCGTTATGCTTATGTGCTAAGTTGCTTAAATGTTTATGTGGATCAAAGGAAAGTCAAGTAGTGATCACCATTTATAGGTCCCATATGTAAGGGATAGGAAGTCCTCAATGAGTAGGACATGGTGACGACCACAATGAAATGCCGGTGACGCCTTTGGGGTCACAAGAGAGTGTGTGTTGTGCTATATGCGCCAAAAGTGAGAAAGACCCGGGGAGAGAAGGACCCGGGGGTGGTGGCTGGAGTTGGTTGACTTCCTGGAGATCAAATTGTTGTTTATTATAATGATTGTTGCATTTACATATTAAACATTCCAATAGCATGATTAGTTCTCTCACTAAGCGAAAGCTTAAACGAAAATATATTTCTGTTGTAGTTATTGAATAACCATCGCAGGTACGGCACGGAAAGAGGAGAAAAAGTGATCCACGCGACGGGTTGAGCATGGGGTTTGTGAGGAGTGTTGATATGTACATATGTATGGATGTTTTGAAGTTAAGTTGTAGCTTTGTGCTTAAAAAAGTGTAAACAACTTGTATTTTGATGGTGTTGAATCAACTTGTGTTTTGGGTGGTCATTTTGTAACATGTCAAGTTGTTTTTAGGGTAGTCATATGTGTTGCGTTGTGAGTTATATTTGGTACTTCACAAGTAATGTGATTTGAAAGAATTGTAGGGAATTCAGTAGCTTCAAGTGTAACCTTTGTAATAGATATGTGAACCACTCATGTTTTGAGAAAACTTGAAATATGCTAAGTTGGGTGTTGAGTTTGGTTGTCCAACAAACCATAAGTCATGGTTTCTAGTTACAAGTCATGTGTATTAGGAGTGACTTGGAAGAACCTAAGTGATTTTGATTGTAAATTTAACTTGGTTTTCCCTATATTGAATGATTGTGTGTGTAATTGAGAGAAACATGGATTTTGGGATGAACTTTTGAACCATATGAGGATTTAATGTATTTTGATTGACAATTTTTGGTATCATATGTTATGTTGATGTTTTAAACTATTTGGAAATGTTTTGATAAAGGTCCTGAATGTATCCCCAAAATTTGGTTATGTTTGGTGTTGGTTTGAACTCAAAATCTGATGTTTTAGCAGCTGGGAAAACTCATCTGCATAAACCGGATCGATCCGGGTCTGGTGCGGATCGATCCGGGACTTTTGGAGGAGCAAAGTATAGCAATCTGCTAAAATCGGATCGATCCGAATTTGGGGCAGATCCATCCGCTAGTTTGGGTTCAGCCCGACGGCTTTTACGGAAACAAGCATAACTCTCTCTAAAAAATTCAGATTCGTACGCTGTTTTTTGCGTTGGAATCAGGACTCAAAGACCTATCTTTTGGTATAAAATTTTCTATACTTTATCAATGATCATTTTTCCCTTGGGACTGTTTTATGTCAACATAGCTGTTTAATGAGGTCTAATCCATGTTTTTCTTAGTAAATTAAGTGTGTTTTGACGTGTGGGTTTGTTACACGTGTCCCATCTCACCCGAGGTGGGTTGGGGTGTGACAGTTTTTCTGGTGTAATAAATAGGCTTCTGAACTCCTGAGTCCAATCTTACTAAGGCTGAACTAACGACATGATCCGATGCGCCTAAGTACAGGAAAAGCTCTTCTCCTCAGATTGGAGTACTCAGCATCACAGGGCTTCCCAAGTAGGTCTTTAACCTTTGGAAAACTTCTTCACAATCTTCTATCCACTCAAAACTCTTGTTCCCCTTGAGTGCTTTAAAGAAGGGCAAACACTTGTCAGAGGCTTTGGAAATGAACCTAATCAGAGCTGTTAATCTTCCATTCAGGGTTTGCACCTCCTTCTTATTCCAAGGTGAAGTCATTTCTTGAAGTGCTCTAATCTGATCTGGATCTGCTTCTATCCTTCTTTCGGATACTAGGAAACCTAAAAATTTTCCTACTGTAACCCTAAATGTGCACTTAGCTGGGTTCATCTTCAGATCATACTTTTGAAGTATGGAGAATGTTTTCCTTAAATGATTGGTGTGGTCTGCCTTTCTTTTAATTTTGACCAGCATATCATCTATATAAATCTCCATTGTCTTTCCAATCTGGCGGCTAAATGTACCATTGACTAACCTCTGATATGTGGTCCCCTTGTTTTTCAATCCGAACGGCACGACCTGGTAACAATAAAGACCCCTTTTTGTGATAAAAGAGGTTTTGTTCTCATCACCTTGGTACATCCGTATCTGATTATACCCTGAGTACGCATCCATATAGGTGAGTAGTTCATTCCCAACAGTCACATCGACCAACTGATCTATCTTCGGGATCGAGAAATTGTCTTTAGGGTAGGCTCGATTGAGATTTGTGTAATCTACGCATACTCTCCACTTTCCTCCTTTTTTTGGGACTACCACAATATTAGCCAACCTCTTTGGATAAAAACCTCTTTGATGTGCCCGTCCTCCAGCAACCTTTCCACTTCTGCATTGATAGCCTGGTGCCTTTCTGATGCAAAGTTCCTCTTTTCCGAACTGGTGGATGTTCTGGATCTACCATTAACCAATGCAAAATTACTTCCGGATCTATCCCCACCAGATCTCTAGTAGACCAAGCAAAAACATGCTGGTGCTCAGTTAGGAACTGAACTAGTTCCTCTCTGAGCCTACCCACTAGACGAGCTTCCACTTTTACTTTTCTTTAGTGATCTGCCTTGCCAAGGTCAACTTCTTCAACATCTTCCCCTGGCCTCAGGCATTCAAGTCGCTCATCCCTTATCTCTGGCGGTATCAGTTTAGAGTGTTCTTCTTCCATACGCTCCTGTCTTGCTTGGCTTACCCGATGCTGTAATTGTTATTTCTCCCTAGCATACTTGAATGATGTCGCATGACGTTCTCGCAAAACCCTCTGATCCCCTTTGATAGATACCACTTCGCCGCTGAGGATCAGCTTCATGCACTGATGATAAGAAGATGGAATGATCTTGAGGTCGTGAAGCCATTAACGTCCCATGAAAGCGTTGTAGGGAGATGGTGCATTTATCACTGAGAATTTGTCTAGCCTCGATATGTAATTAGTATCCTTTCCAATCATAATAGGTAATCTAATCTCACCAACCGACTCGACCACTTCCCCACTGAATCCGGTGATCTTTCCAGTCGCCCCTCTCATTTGCCCGAGATTGATATCCATTTTCTCCAAGGCTAGGAAAATGAGATTGATGTTACTTTCATTGTCAATAAGAACTCTTCTAACGTCATAGTGAGCTATAGGCAGAGTCACGACTAGTGCATCAGCATAAGGAACGTGCACCCCAATTAAATCTTCATTCCTGATCGTTATTTGCAGGATCGGGGTATTTAACCTCTGCTCCATATTGAGGACTCGGGTCGGCCCCCATTTGACTTCTCGGGGAGAACCAGTTCCTGGCTCGATTCGAATACTTAAAATCTCTTGTACAACCATGAATTGCATAAATAACATTGGGCTGAGGGGGTTGGTCCGCATGACGTTGTTCCGATTTCTCTTTGGGCTGTTCTTTATCAACCCGATCTCTTGCAGGACCTGCTTGGTCATTCCTTCCAACATATTCCCTGAGGCGTCCCCTTCAGATTAATTCTTTAATTTCCCTTTTTAAGATTCTGCAGTCGTCCGTGGTATGGCCATGATCATTGTGAAAATCACAAAACTTACTTTGTTCTCAGTTCCCTGGTTCTCCCTTTAGTTTTCCTGGCCAATTTAGTTGTTCCTTGCCTTTGACCTGCCTCAAGATTTGAGATAGAGATGCATTCAAAGGCGTTTATTGATTTGACCTCGGGGGATCTTTCTCTACTACGAATTGCTTTCTTATCAAAATGATATGGCGATCTTCCTTTCCTCCTATTGTCCTTCATCCCTCTGGAACTCCTTTTGGGTTCAGTCGGTGGCTTGTTGTCTCGACGGGCCAAATCCATATCCTCCAAAGTTATGTACTTATGAGCCCTTGTTAACAGATTTGCATTATCCAAAGGTGGTCTTTTAGTGATGGACTGAAGACCTGCTCTCAACGTCGCAGTGGCAAAACCTTCCTCTTATCCATCAATGTTGACGAGTTCAGCATTGAATCGCGTTATATACTCCCTCAATGATTCCCCCTTTGACTGTTTGATAGTGAGGAGGTGATCTGGTCCCTTCTTTAGCTTTCGGCTCTTAATAAAGTGGTTGACAAACTACTTTGCCAACATAGCAAATGAATTGATTGACTTCGGTGGTAAGCGTCTGAACCATGATAGGGCTGCTCCTGTGAGGGTGCTCGAGAATACCCTGCATAAGAGGGCTTCACTACAATGATACAAAGCTATGGCATGCTGGCAATGGCACAAATGTTCTGTGGGCTCGGCTTTCTCATTATAGGACTCCACTTTTGGCAGGATAATCTTTTTTGGTAACCGCTCCGTCATGACGTGTTTAGCAAATGGGGCTCTGTTAACCCCAATATCATCCTCCATTCCTGATCTGCTTCATGCAAGTCTTCGTTCCTCAGATTTGACTTATCGGGATTCTTTGACTCGGCCATATCTTCTTTTAGGCCACCTCCATTTCTGTTACTTAGAAGACAGATACTTTGCTGCGCGTGCTGGTCCTTTTCGCTTGGGTCTTTAATTTCTGGACCAGAGGGACTGATGTCTGGTTCGCTTGCTGTTTGACCAACACCTCTATGATTTTGGTGAGCGACTTGATCTGTCGCATTCATAGCCTCCACTTGGCTGGGCATTGCCTGACTTTCGCTAGTCTAGTCAGTCACTTGAACATCCTAGTCCTTTGTATTTTTGACCTCTCTCTGCTTTTCCCCAGTATGGTGTGAACTATTTTCTTCCACAAGTGATGTGGCACTTGTATTGAATCCCTTCAAGTGTGTAAACTCAATTGCGTTGTTCGCACAGACGACGCAAAACTGATGTTGCTCAATTCTTCGCGATGTTATCTCCGATTTGGATCTAATTATTTCCTGCGAAACAAACAAGAAAGACCACAGGGGGTTGGATTCTCGAAGCCTCCTCCAATGCTTAAGTCAGTAAATACTCAATGATTAATCTCACAAGTGACTAGTAGGGAGTTTTCGGTGTACCTGTTCATTCTTCCCGCTGATTCCTTTTATAACCTCCGTTTTCCATTTTTCCCTCCAAGGATCCACCACTTTCTCCACTTGGATCAGTTACCCATGATCCCTTTTAACTGCTCACTTAGTGGGTTCATGGTTTTTTCTTTAGTCACGTGTAATGGACGTGATTATCTCTTGGGCTTTTGGGCCAATCATTACTGAATAACACAAAATCCAATTAAAGTATGAGTTATATTTGGGGCACTAACAATATCCACTAACACTTACTAACACACTCTATCTCTCTCCTAGTGGCATTGTGGGGTCTGCAGTGGACCCCGCAGTACCACTAGGAGAGAGATAGAGTGTGTTAGTAAGTGTTAGTGGATTTTGTTAGTGCCCCTAGCATTGCCCTTAAAGTATTTAGGCGGCGCACGTATGATGGTATATGCGGTGGTCCCATGATAATATAATGGATCGGGCTCCGACAAATATACTTCTTACTAACTGGTATAAAATTAGATATACCAAATCTAAAAATGTAATTATTTAGATGAGGAGAGAAAAAGGAACAAAGAGTAAATATGAAAATGTAAATTATTTGCTAAGTGGGGAGAATGAGATTTTGTCAATCTACCACTCATGTCAAAATTTTATTTACCAACTTAAAAGTGAAAATATGTAAGACTTGTTTTTTTTTTTTTCCTCTGAAAAGGTAAAGTTTATAGATCTAGAAATAAGTTTTAAATGAATAGGACAATGTAATTATGCACCTGTATTTAACAAATGCAATTCCAAAAATACATGCACCTTTTCAAATGATGTGAAAAAAAGTGGTTTTTTTTTTTTTAATTAAATACTTTTACAATTACTTGAAAATGCATTCCCAAATGCATTCCCACAATGTCAATTTAAGCGTACCATAAATTCGTAAGCAGCATGAGTGACTTTATTCTTCACTAAAGTGGTTCAACTAACCTCATAAAATATACTCCCTCCGTCCCATAATAAGTGTCCACATTTCCTTTTTTGGATGTCCCACAATAAGTGTCCACTTTCCTAAATTGGCATATAGCTTTTACTCACTTTCCAAAACTACCCTTATAATAAAGACAAAGTAGCATTTATTTATGGTCTCAAAACAAACAAAAAGTCAAACACCCATCACATCTAAAGGTAAAATTGGAAAATGACCCATTTGATAAACCAAAAAAACTAATATAATACTTCTTTCTTAAACAATGTGCAAAATAGAAGTGGACACTTATTATGGGACGGAGGGAGTAACACACAGTGCCCCATTACTCGTCAGTCGTCAAGTCAAGTGTTTGATAGCTGCCTCCCTTCCCCAAGCTCCTACTAAAACAATAACAACTACATGTATTTTATTATTACTATTAATTTTTTTTTTCCCGGTCTCCTACTAAAACAATAACAACTTACAACTACATGTATTTTTTATTTTTATTTTTATTTTTATTTTCGCCATAAGACAAAAAAGAAAAGGAAGATATTTGATTGTGGGGGGGGGGGGGGGGGGGGAGGATCCCAAGATGGATAATCCGGTTGTGTGGGGAACATTGTTTTGGGCCAGATTATAAGGGCCTAAATGGACCAAGTGCTGATTGTAAATACCCATTCTATAATAAATTGGCCTTTATTGAGTTTGTAATTATGGTAAATATCATTGAACACCCTTAAGATAGGAACAGATTTGGGTGCTGTTATTTGTGTGCTGTTTGTGCTATTTTTCACACATGAATAGTGAAAATAGTGTGAAATTACAGTTTTGGCCAAGCTATTTTAGCACTGTTTTCACTGTTCATGTGTGTAAACAGCACCAACAGCATACAAGCAACAGCACCCAAGTCTGTTCCCTTAAGATATTATCTAATATCAATGATCTTCCCTAAAATTTAAATAATCTGATCGCCCTCTAATTTTTGTCACATCTTGATTTTTCGTTCACGATTATCTCATTTTCAAAAATTTGTAATTGGCTTAAATACAAAATCTACCTCTGAAGTTTGATCCCCGTTTTATTTTAGTCTTTGTAGTTTTAAATACATCAATCTCGCCACTTGCTTATTAGCATAATTGTGCATAGTAGTGGATGAATTCTGTCAAATTTTCTAACAGAATGTGAAATTTTGATTATATTGCTTATTCAAAAAACTTCAGAGATCAAATTAACACAATTAAAATCTAAAGAGTTTAAAATAAGACGGAACCAAAAATTCAAAAGTATATTTTATGGGTAATTCTTTGGTGACAACTTTCATACAATTTCCTAACAAGATGTGTCTATCTCTCTCCTGTGATGTCACTGAACCCGAGAGTGACACATGAGAGATAAACACATCTTTTTAAGAGATTGTTTAAAAATTATATAAAAACTGTCAACAAAGAATTACTCATATTTTATAAGAGAAATGCTACACACACATTTCAAACCACACCCCAAACCACACCCCTTGCTTTAAATGCATGTACCTTGTGCTGTTTGAATTTTTCACACTTTTCTGTGCACCACTTACACAGCACATGGTACATGTATTTAAAGCAGGGGTGTAATTTGGGGTGTGGTTTAGAATGTGTGTGTAGCATTTCTCATTTTATAATAAGCCTTTATAATTCTTTCACCCAATTCTATGTACCCGATTAACAATTTCACAACCAACCCATATAGTTTTCAATTCACACATCTGTAAGCTCAAAGGTTTACATTTCTTATGATATCTGCAAGGTCTGCAAAAACAATGGCGAGTGGGGTTGTTCTGTTAGATTACTGGCCAAGCATGTTTGGGATGAGGGTCAAAATAGCATTAGCTGAAAAGGGTATAGAGTACGAGTACAAAGAAGAAGACTTGAGGAACAAAAGCCCTTTGTTACTGAAGATGAACCCAGTTCACAAGAAAATCCCAGTTCTCATCCACAATGGTAAACCCATCTGTGAGTCCCTTATTGCTGTTCAGTACATTGATGAGGTCTGGAATAGTATATCTCCTCTCTTGCCCTCTGATTTGTACCACAGATCTCAAGCTAGGTTTTGGGGTGACTTTGTCGATAAGAAGGTGAGAACTCATAGCAAAAACATTTATACACACACACACACACACACACACACACACACACCCTCATATATTGATTTATTATTTCTTTTGACCAGTTGTTTGGGTATATTTATACTCCTTGGGTTGATTTGATAGATTTTCTCTTCTCTGTGTTTGTCTATTGTGTTTTTCTTCTCTGAGTTTGTGTTTTTCCAAAGGTCCTGTTTGGTTGAAATAAAAAAACAGCTCAAAATGAGTCTCAACTTTTAGCTTACTTCCCTGTGAGTTCTTTGCAACCAACAGAGGAAGAGGATGAAATGATCTTGGGATGTGGGGAATTTTACTTTATTTTATTTATTTATTTTTCGTTTTTTCCTTCATGACTTTTTTTGGGTATTGCATCTTCATTTGATTTTGTTGATAGGACATAGTTATTGAATAGTTTTGAGTTGGGTTGGTTAATGAATCTACTTGTGCTGTAAATTTAATTGGGTCAGAGTTTATCTAAAATAGTACAATGGCATAAGTGAGAAATGGAAAGAATGCAATCAGTGTCTGAACTTGATAAGTTTACATACTGATTACTCTGCAACTATTCATACCAATCATTCCTATGGTGAGGAAGAGCTCCCTAAATTACAGCATATTTCCTTAAAGCTATGATTAACTTCACAATGGCTCGGCCTTAAGTATTGAATTATGTATATGACAAATTTTTGATGGAAAAGCAATCGAAAGGTCTCCCTAATTGGATTTGCTACCAATTCTTGTCCATATGCAACATTGTTTTAACTTCCGATGCATGTGGATGACATATTTGTTGGAAACTGCATCTGAGTTTTAGTTATCACTGTCTGTGCAGAAGTATGTTATCCTAGGGAGTAAGTCACGGTAATAACGTTCCAATGACCTTTTTATTAGAAAAAAACTGAGTTGTGAATTATTAGTGGTACAACCTGCATTGGACTTGCACAAGCAAACCGGGTGTTCCTCTAATAGAAAAGCCAAAAGCACCATAAGACATCGAGACAGTGTAAGAATTTTTTGCCCTCTAGGCCTGTAATGCCCGAACCACCATGCCAGCTCGCTGTACCCATACCCACAAGGGTTGAGCTTAGGCCGAGATATAGAGTAAGGGAAAATCAATAGATCAGCATGAGAAATAGCACCAACCTTCTCATCAACATTAGTTCCAACGATTGGTAATTCTTTCTCGGCCAAATGGCTTGTATTCTTCCACAATTTGTGCATTGAATTCGGGAAAATGCTAGGTCCATCAAAGATATTTACGCAGATTTCTTTAATGCCTGATGATTAAATAGATGCAAAAGAGGGTTCCTTTGGTTTTCAACTTAAGAATAATTTTTCTTATCCATGTATTTTGGTGACACTTTTTAGGTGTTTCTAGCAGTGATTGTAAGTTTAATGTCATCCTAGCAGCAGTACACTTTGTGAAAGTTTTGAAGTTAGCATCATACTGTTATCTTCATTTTCATGAATGGAGTTTAAAAGAGTAATTACTGCCACTGGTCCTCAAAACTTTTCGATATGAGCTAGGTTCATTGCCAGAAAAATGGGTTGCTTACAATCAATTCTAAAACTTGTAATTCGTCTGTAACCAAGATTTACAAAAATTCTGGTCATGAGATCTCTCTTTGTAACTATATGATACACGAGAAGACAAATGGAATATTAAAAGAAATTGATTGCTCACTCTCACCTATTTCCAAATTTTGGTTGATTCAGTCTTCATGTGTTCATCTTGGCAAAGTGCAATGATGTACTGTTATTCTAGATTTACTGCTCACTGTGGTTTTGGGAAATTGATGAAAATTTTGATGTTCTTGATCTGATGTTCGTATATTATATTAAAGATCACTCTTTCCTCCCTCTGATTACTTCCAACCTCCATTTCTTTCCATCCATCTCTTCTCACTCTCTCTCAGATCAGTTCCTAAGCATTTCTCATCATTGTTTAATAGTCTTTTTGCCCTTTTATTGAGGCAGTTTGTTTCATGGGTTTAATGAGGGAAAGGAAAAGAAAACAACGAGGAAATAAGAGTAAAGGAAAATAGGTGAAAAATTAATTAATTAATTATTTTTGGTCTTCTCTTCTTTTTTCTTCTTCTTCGAGCTCCTATTATGTTCAGACCATTTTCCATTTCTTATTCTGATCTAAGCATGACGGGAAAAAAAAAATAGGGAATACACTATGAAATAGCTTTCCTTGTCGTTTTCATTACCTCTTCATTTTCCTTCTCTAAATCCACAACCAAACAAAGAAAATATAGACTGTGGAAAGTGGTTTACTATCCACTTTAAAAGACTTTGAATGGTGAGCTCAGCTGTTATACTTTGCGATGTAGATATATAATGATGGGAGGAAAGTATGGACATCAAAAGGAGAAGCTCTCGAATTGGCCAAGAATGGGTTCATAGAAACTCTGAAGATATTGGAAGGAGAGCTAGGAGAGAAGACTTACTTTGGGGGCGAAACATTTGGATACGTTGACGTGGCACTTGTTCCATTCTATAGCTGGTTTTACGCTTACGAGACCTGTGGTGGCTTTAGCATAGAGGCAGAGTGCCCCGAGCTGATCGCGTGGGCTAAAAGGTGCATGGAAAAGGAGAGTGTGGCTAAGTCTCTACCTGACCAACATAAAGTTTATGAATTCGTTTTGATGTTGAAGAAGAAGTTGGGATTGGAGTAGATGATTGAGACATTTGTTCCGTGATATGAGACATTTGCTGTGTTGTTTTGAATGGAACAAATGTTTCTTATCCCGGGAATAAATGTTTCGTAGAATTCCCCAGAAAAGAGATGCATTCATTCAAACTTCTCTCTCTGTTCTATCTAAATGATATCATAGCCTTGTTCTAGGTGGTCTTAAATTCGAGCATGTATCCCACGTTTTGTTGGGAATATTTGTACTTATGTAACCTGTCCATCACGAGTTCGTTTCATTGGTTTTGCTTGTTACACGAGTTGGTTACAAGTTGTTGGAATCACTCTCTCACAACTTAAAGCTATTAGAGCTTGGTATAATTAATAAAGAAATTTGAGATGAGTGATCCCAATAAAGAAATTTTGTCTCGGTCTACAAATACTTTTGTCTTTACTCCAGTCTTCAATCAGTTTTAGGCCATTTTAGACTTTTTAAGGGAATGACAGTTTTGGTATCATGTGGTAAAGTTTGGGACACACCCAAAATTCATACACTCAAGTCCATACTTTAAGGTGGACCAATAGGAAGAGAGAAAGAAACTGTTGGGTTCACTATTAGTGTGAGGGCGACCAGAGTGATGTAAGTGGGGTGTGTACTTGGGTGTATGTTTCAGGTCAGTCCATAGCATTGCCCGGTACAACTGTTAAGTCATTTGGGACATTTTGAGAGACAGTGATAGTTGATTGTTAATTGAAATATATATATATATATATATATATGGGAGATGCTTTTGGTTGCGGATAACTCTTGGGGCACATAAAAATCTCACATAATCAAGATACTTAAATTTTATGTGTCTATCTCTCTCTTCTGTTGACTCCATAGACACTATGGACCCCACAGTATTAGTGGACCCTATCAGGAGAGATATAGACACATTGTGGTTTATGTATCTTGTTTATGTGAGATTCTTGTGTGCTCCAAGAGTTATCCATTAGTTACACTGGACTTTTAAGCGTAAAAATCAGCGGGGTGCGGGTCAGCTGGGAAGCCCGCGGGTTTTTTAGGCTTAAAAGTCTAGTGCACTGGGTCAGTGCACTTACTATCCAGTGCACCAAAGAGCATTTTCCTATATATATATATATATATATATTTGAAACTAGTTTTAAATATATACTCCCTCTGTCCCATTTTATGTGTCCATCTTTACTTTTTGGGATGTCCCAAAATTGTTGTCCACTTTCTTAAATTAGTATACAAATTTTATTTAGTTTCCCAAACTACCCTTCCTTGCAATCAACACCAAAACAAAATAACAAAAGAAAGTGCAATGATTATGGGCAATTGTGGAAAGTTGGTGTAGATTCTTTTTGTCCCCTTAAATAGTTGGATTCCCCAAGATGGACACATAAAATGGAACAGAGGTAGTAATTGGCAATTAAAACTTACACTACAAAGACAAAAATTCAGAATTTTGAAATTGAGTCAAGAATTAGGTACTTTATCTTTGAGGTGATTTTGTCCTGCAGTGGTGCTCACTAATTTACGACAATCGTCTCACAAGATCAACAATCTCCCTCCTTACCGTGGAAGCACTTCAAATGTTAAGATATGACTGACCGCATATATTTTGTGCTCTCTTTTACCAATGCAGCCTCACACTAAGTAAATGTGAGCCAATTATTTATATATAATGAATCAGGGACATGACTTAGTTATAGACATGACAAAACTTGACAGGAAAGACATGACTGTTGGCATAAGTCTGTTCAGAATAGACATGAATGAACAGATAGTCATACACGATGTTTGACCCGAATAAATACAACACTTCAGAATAAGAATAAGGCTATGTTTGGTTGACCAAATTCTCATTTACTCAAAGAAGATGTTTGGGAAACCAAAATTTCGAACAGATTCAGATAATAAGAGAGAGCGAAGTCGGAAAGTTTTGTCTTTGGGTAATACTTGGGTCACAACCAAAGTCACAACCTTTTTTCCACAACCTTTTATTTTGTGTCTATCTCTCTCTTGATGGGTCCCACAGTGCCAGTGACCCCACAGTGCCCACTAGAAGAGAGATAGACACAAAATGGAGGTTGTGAGCAAAATATTGTGGTTTTGGTTGTGCCCCAAGTATTACTCTTTGTCTTTTTTTTTTTTCGTGTGTCCAATATGTGTTGGCGTGAGTAGAAGTTTACCTAGCCGAGTTATGAAAGGTACATGAGCATTTTTCTGTTAGTCAACCTAATGGCAATTTGACAGAGGGGGGATATGCCACTGATATTCAAAATGGAGGGAGGTAACTCTTATTCCTGGAACATAAGAGGTAATGAGTGTGATATGGACAAACCCCAGGGGTGATAAGTGATATTTATCCCCCCCCAAAAAAAAAAAAAAAAAAAAAAATCCTTCGAAGAGTATATGGATTCCATGTGTAGTTTGATCATCCTTCCAAGGGCTGGCCAGCATGTAATGACATATACCAAAGACACATTACAGAAAAAACAGAACAATGTTCTCTTTAGTATCATAACATCCAATGTTTCCAATGTTTGACTTTGGCCTCACATAAGGAACTTGGTTTTAAGTAAACACTCACATCACACACCACCCAATTACTTCATTCATGATTCTCTCTCTTTCTATCAATATCTTCAAGGATGGGAAACGATGTCGTTCTGTTGGGTTTCTGGCCTAGCATGTTTGGGAATAGGGTCAGAATTGCATTAGCAGAGAAAGGAATAGAGTATGAGTACAGAGAAGAGGACTTGGGGAACATTAACAAGAGCCCATTGCTTCTTGGGATGAATCAGGTTCAGAAGAAAATACTGGTTCTCATCCACAATGGTAGTAGACCGGTCTGTGAGTCTTTAGTAATTGTTCAGTACATTGATGAGGTTTGGAATGATAAATCCCCACTTTTGCCCTCAGATCCTTATCAAAGGGCACAAGCCAGGTTTTGGGCGGATTTTATTGACAAGAAGGTATTGTGTTTCCCTCTCGATCTATCATTGTTCTATTGTTTGGGAATGTCTTTTCTATCTGGTTCTTGTCAGAATTGATATTATATTAATTTGACAAAGAACCAGTTTTAAGTGAACTACTAGATTAGATATGGACTCCTTTGCAAGATGTTGATGATACTCACCAAACACTTGAACTTATTGAACTAATTGCACTCTTGTACCACAAAATCTGTTATTTGCTTTCCCAAATAGCCTCCACTATTGTTTTTTTGTTTTTGTTTTCATTTTTTTGGGAAACCGCAGTAAAAAAAAGCATGTTTGGTAAAGTTGTTTATGTTCGTATTTTTTCAAAAAGGCTCAAATTTTACCAAGCGATTTTTTTTAAAAAAATATACGAACACAAAAACTGGTAAAACAGAAACTTAAAAAACGAAAGGTTATAAAACTCCACCTTAGTGTAGAAGTTGACTGGCATGGGACTCCATCCACGCAGCTCAAGTCCTTATATATAAACCAACATCTCTAATTTAAAAGTGCAAACAAGTGCAACTTAATTTTTAAAAAAGGTAAAATTTGTACAAAATGCATCTTTAAAACCAGTTAAAATGACTGGGATAATTCAATTAAAATTAGGAAAAATAAATTCCGAATATCATTCACACACACCCTCAATGATCTGCAATTTGCTTTTGTTAAATATCTTCTCTATATATGCACTACATGCAGATGTACAATGGTGCATGGAAATCATGGACATCAAAAGGGGAAGACCAAGAAGTAGGAAAGACAGAATTTGTAGAATGTCTGAAGGAGTTAGAGGGAGAGCTTAGAGACAAACCTTACTTTGGCGGTGAGACTTTAGGCTTTCTTGACATTGCTCTAATCACATACTATAGTTGGTTCAAGACCTATGAGACCTTTGGCAACTTCTGCATAGAACCAGAGTGCCCCAAGCTGATTGGGTGGGCTTAGAGGTGCATGAAAAAGGAGAGTGTGGCTAAGTCTCTTCCTGACCAGAACAAGGTCTACGAGTTTGCTTTGGAGCTAAAGAAGATGTTTGGGAATGGTGTATTGATCTTCCCAGAATCACTTTTTGAGTTCTCATGTCATATGTTGTTATGTTTTTAAAAATCGTTGCAAGAAAGTTTATTCCATTTTGATTTGGGCTTTACGAGTTTGAAATGCGATAACAGCCTCTTCGCATGCAGGTTGTGCAATGTGCATATAGGTTGGTCCTTTGTTGTAAGAAATTGTTAAAAGAAGGCATGTGGTTGAAAGTAAGGATGTCAAATTAATTGTCTCTTGGTCAATTTTTTGAATTTTCTAATCGGCAATTTGTAAGTCATTCATATTGAGGTTTTCTTGTCATTTTTCTTCCGTTAAACTACAACACAAATACAGAAAGTAAGGAAGGTCAGTGATATTGTGTCAAGTGGTTGGGTGTAACTGATATGAATGGAAATCTCTAGGGAAGCCATTGATTTGGACCCCATAAAAGGTCTTGCTACCATTTAACGGACAATCAAAGTATATGCCACCTCAAAACAAGTATATTGATGGGCATTCTTAATTTTGTTTCTTTAAATGGACAAAAAAACCTCTATCACCTCATCACAATGCGTAATTTTATGAAATTTCTAAAATAAAAGTACTTTAGGGCCTCATTTTAAGAAGTGACATAGACTTTCTTTTGACCATTTAAAAAAGAACACAATGATATCCTACTACACTCGGTATGAGAGAAAGAACCTCTATATATGTGTGTATATATATACAAAAATTCTCTATATAGGGCAACCTCTCTTTATTAAAGAGAGGGCCTTTGTTTTGGCCGTCGGATCGTGTTTAAAAATTGTGAAATGATAAAACTGCCCTTAATGAAAACACGATCCTACGGCCAAAACAGAGGCCCTCTCTTTAATAAAGAGAGGGTGCCATCTTTAGATCCTGATTGACTATATATATATATATATATAACTAAACAATTTATAGAACCTGGTTCCCCTGTTCTGATAGTATGTACGTGAAGATTCCAAAAGGTATAACATTCCTTGGGCAGATAACTCAACAACGAAAAATAATTCAAAGAGTACAAAGATTCTTGACTCTGTGCTCAAAAATCATACCTACAGAGATGCTTTCCATTTCTTTATGTAATGGTATTACAGTACGCTTACAGTTGGTATTACCAAAGATAAAAGATTACAATTACCAAAGATGGAAGATTACAATTTGGTATAATGTTACATTTGGTATTTACCAAAGATAGAAGATTAAAATTGCTATTTTGGTGAAGAATGATATGGGGGATCTTGTGGTTGTCTAATACACCCCTGCAAGATGATGGGCCGTGGTCGGACCATTTGCTTGTCTCTCAATTTGTGAAAACGAGATGTAGAGAGGCCTTTGGTGAAGATATCAGCAACTTGATCTTCAGTGCAAATATATTGAACATCCAACTCTTTTCGGACAACCTTTTCCCGAACATAGTGATAATCAACCTCTAAATGTTATGTTCGAGCATGGTAAACGGGATTAGAGGCAAGAGAGATAGAGCTGATGTTGTCACACCAAATGAGCGGGGTGGTTAAAAAAATTCGAAGGTCTTTCAAGAGAGATCGCAGCCAAGAAATTTTTGTCGCCGTTTGAGCTAATTGACGATATTCCGACTCTGTACTTGATCGTGACAATGTGGCCTGTTTTTTAGCATTCCAAAAGATGGGATTGTTCCCAAAATAAACATAATATCCACCTGTAGAGCGCCTATTAGCCGGACTCCCAGCATAATCGGCATCAGGATAAGCATCAAGGCTTAAAGAACTTGGTTGGAAGAATAGACCATGATTAGAGGATCCCTTGACATAGCACAAAATATGCTTAACAGTAGTCCAGTGAGTAGTAGTCGGACGATGCATGTACTGGCAAACATGATTTACAGCATATGAAGGGTCCGGACGGGTTAAGGTTAAATATTGTAGGGCCCCAACCACACTACGTTACTCAGTCGGATCAAGAAGAGGATCACCATTCGAAGGAGCCATTTTCATTCCACTACAACAGGAGATGAATAAGGTTTAGCATCCACCATGTTAGTACACTTAAGAAGATTGACAACATTCTTAGTTTGAGTTAAAGACAACACTTTGGGAGTAAACATGGCTTCAAGGCCCAAAAAATAATGTAAGCGACTGAGATCCTTCATAGAGAACAATTTTCCTAGGTTCGTTATCAGGTGTAAAAGATGAGTTTCACTATTGTCGGTGAGAAGAATATCATCCACATAAATTAATAACAAAACAATGATGCTGTGACGATGAAGTGTGAAAAGAGAATAATCAGCCTTTGAGCCGACAAACCCAATTCTTCAAGATAATCAGAAAACCGTTGAAACCAGGCACCGGGTTCCTGTTTCAAGCCGTAGAGAGAATAATGGAGCTTACAAACATGGTTGGGAAATATCGGATCCTCAAAGCCCCTAGGTTGGTGCATGTATACTTCTTCATTGAGATTGCCATGAAGAAAAGCATTTTGAACATTGAGTTGGCGGAGTGGTCAGTTGTGATGAATAGCTAGAGCCAAGACTACCCGAATAGTAGTATGTTTGACAATTGGACTAAAAGTTTCTGTGTAATCAAGGTCTTCTTGTTGATGAAATCCATTGGCCATAAGTCGTGCTTTTTAGCGCTCAATAGATTCGTCAGACTTTTTCTTAATCTTATAAACCCATTTATTGGCAAAGACATTCATGGATGGGTATTGTTGGACAAGAGACCACGTCCCACTTTTCTAAAGTGCATTGAATTTGACACCTATAGCTGATTGCCACTCTTGATATTTGATTGCTTGTGTGAAGCAAGTGGGGTCAAGTTGTTCGTGATTGGAAGCAACAATGAGGGCATACTTAGGATTAGCACCCGTATACCACTTTTTGCACGAGTAGTCAACGGATGAGTAGATAGCATAAATATTGTTGAAGGCGATTCAGGAATGGTGTTAGGGTCCTCAATTTGAGGGGGGGGGGGGGGGGCATAGGAGGGAGGAGGATAGGGTCGGTGCAGAACTACGAGATGGAGGGGGCGAGGTGAGTAAGGGTGGTAGCACTGGTGCAGGTTCAGGACTTGTGGTGGAAATAGGTGGCATATGTATATCAGGAGAAATGATCAAAGGAGAGGATATTTCCGCCAGCACAGAGTTAATTGCCAATAGTGGCTGGTAGGGAAATGAAGATTCATTAAATATGACATGACGGGACAAGTAAACTCGACTGTTGTCAATATATAAGCAATGATAACCTTGATGATTGAGAGAGTAACCCAAGAAAATGCATTGTTTGGAACAAAATTGAAGCTTATTTTGATTAATGGACGAAGGTAGGGAAAACATGCACATCCAAATTTACGAAGAATTGTATAATCAGGACGCCGTTGAAAAAGCTTTTCGTAAGGTGACATTTACCCCAAAATTTGAGTTGGAAGACGATTGATAAGAAACACTGCCGTGTTAAAGGCAGATCCAACATTCGGTGGGCATGGCGGCCTGAGCCAAAAGTGTGAGCCCAGTGTCAACAATATGTCTATGTTTACGCTCAGAAGCGCCATTTTGTTCTGGAGTGTGAGGACACGACAAGCGATGAGAGATTCCATGCTGAGATAAAAAAAAACTGAAACTCGTTGTTTTGGTGAGCATTCCCATATTCACCACCCCCATCAGTTTGCAAGGATTTAATTTTACATGAAAAGAAATTTTCAACATGAGCCTTAAATTTGATAAAGCTAAATATTGTCTCATGTTTGAAACGCATAGGAAAAATCCAACAATACTTGGAATAATCATCAAAAAATAATAAGTAATACTTTGAACCTTTTATTAAAATACATGGAGAAGAAAAAATATCAAAATGTACTAGTTCCAAAGGAGAAGAAGAAATGGAATCTAATGACTGAAATGGCAATTGAGAACTCTTTCCTAAGGGACATTTATCATAGAAGAAATTATTGTTGACTTTCCGTGAAGGGGCAGATTGTGCTGAGAGACGAGACGCTGCAAAATTGGTAGTGCTGGATGACCCAAACGATGATGCCACACATGAGACGACACACGAACACCAACAAAGGCAAACGGTTGACGTGCTTTATTCTGAAGAGCGCAAAGATTGATGGGATAAAGGCCATGGTCACTCTTGCCGCGAAAAAGCATCTTTCTACCCCATTAGTTTTTCCCTTACACAAAAGCCATCCGAGTCAAACAAAAAATAACAATGATTGTAACGAGAGAATTGGTTGAAAGATAATAAATTGGCAGAAACAGAAGGACAATGTAAAATGTTATTCAAAGTGAAAGGGGAAGAGTTATGATGAAGTTGGGATGAACCAATGTGGGAGATTTTCAAACCTGAACCATTGCCAATCTCTACGTGATCCTTTCCAAGGTATTTGTTATGAAGAGACAAGTTTACAAGGTCTGAGGTAATATGATTCGAGTCGCCACTATCAGTATACCAAGTTTGATCTTCTGATCGAATATGCACTACACCAAAAAGGCCAAACTGGCACGTTTTGCGTTTTTTTCATTTAGCACTGCTTAAAACCGTGCCAAAATCTGGAACGGTTTTTGGACAATCTGGCACGGTTTTTAGCAGTGCCAAATTTGGCACGGTTTGAAACAGTGCCAAATGAGCCTTTAAAAAAGAAAAACGTGCCCAAAAAAAAAATGTTGACCACAATCCGACTTAAAAAAATGTTGAAAGAGGGTAAACCCTATTCTACAGCCGCCGCCCAAACACATTTTCTCAAACAAAAAAAAATGACTGTAGAGAAGATGGAGCGACCGAGCGACTGAGGGTCCGTCGCCTCCTCCTCTACGTCACCGCTGCTACGATGCCGCCTTCTCCACCCCACCGCCTTCCCCACGCCACCTCCTTGACGTCGCTTCCTCCACGACGCCGCCGCCACCACCACGCGATCGCCTGGTAATGTTGAATCCTCTTCTCTCCCTCTCTCTCTCTCTCTATCTCTCTCTCTCCACAGATCTGAGGTATAATCCTTTGTGCTTGAGGATTATGTTTCAACATTATGACTTTGTTTCGATTTGAGGTACATGGAGGATCATCAAAGGAAGTGAACAATTCTCCACAGATCTGAGGTACATTTTGATTTTGTTTCTCCTCCTTTGTGTTCTTAATTTCTTTATTCCGATTTTGTTTCGGCATGTTTGCCTCCTGTTTACCCTTTTCCCCTTTCCTTGTTTTGATGTTTGCACTAAATCTTACTATTAAGAGGATGAAACTCATAAAAAAAAAGTAACTGAGATGCTCAAAGGGTTTTGAAGATCTAGGGTTTTACATTGAGTTTTTTTTTTCAATTCTTTTTTGTCTCTCCTTCTTTACTGATATAGAGTTTTGAAGACATTTGGGTTTCTTCATCGGAGAGTTCAGTTTGATTTTATTTTTCTCTCTTAGTTAACTTGCTTGACACAAATCTCTGATTTTCATTTGCTGGTTCATTTTTTGCCCGTGCTCTTGTCCATTGCAGCATCTGACCCCTTTGGCTCTGTGATTTCTGGGACTGCAATACACTATTGCAACTGGTTATTCCTCTTATCAGGTCTCTTTGCTATCATTTATTTGTTGCTCTTTCATTTTCATTTTCTCTGCAATACACATGTTTAAGCTTGTTTAGTTTAAATGGTGAGCTGAGGTTTTTTTGGGATTGGTCAGTGTAGGGTGTATTCTTCTGGGGTTGTTTAGTGGTCTGCTAAGTTCTTATCATTAGGCTGTATTAATGTAGCCCATTGCCTTATTGGTCAAGATTAGCCATTCGTTTGAATAAGTAGGAGAAGTGTTGGTATTTCACACGGGCACATGGAGCAAGGATCAGGGAGGAATGCGTTTAACTCACAAGATTCTAAATTATAGATGGAATCTACTCATCTATTTGAAATTTTTATGTAGTCTACTGTATAATGCTAACTTTCGTTAGTTATTATTTTTGGGCTAATATGCTGGTAATATCCTATATCACTGAATAGTACTTTTTTTTTAATCCCTTCTTGATGCATAGATTAATCCTTTTTTTTTCTCCTGATATTGCTGTTTAGGAGGAGGGGTATTCAAGTTAGAATTATTTTTGCCCGAAGAATATCTGATGGTGGCTCCAAAGGTATTTGATAGTTGTTGATAGCAGTGAAGCTATCTCTGTTCCTTTTTGGGACTGTAGGTTTTAGTAGTTGTTAATTAGGTCAGTATAAGCTCTTGACAGAGTAGTACTTAACTGAGATATTACAGTCAACATTTCTGTTGTTGTTGGTCACTTAGTATTTGGACATGCACCATGTTAATCAATCAATACAAAGCCCATATTTGGCTGAATAGAAGATGTTTTCTGCCAACTTTTTTTTGCGCTGAATTGTTTTCTCTTCTGACTAATCAAGTCTAAATTGTCATCCAAATCGAGGTCTTTTATACAGTCTCCCATTTTTGTTTTAATGTTCTCATTAGTGCTTTAGTTTTTCCATTTCTCCTTACAACTAACTCTACCAATTTTGTATAGACTCTGAATGCTTAGTATGGATGCAATGTGCCTCTAGTTCTAATGAACTCATTTAACACGCATGACGATACACTAAAGGTGAGGAGTACTTTGAGTCTATCAGAAAGAATGTCACGCCCCGACGTAGCATAAATAAGGAAAGCGTTTAATTTCCTTTATGGACCCGTAGGTCGCGACAGTTTGAAGGATCGATTCCGTCCCAAACGTCGAACAATAATAGACAATAATAATCAGAGCAGAGCAATCAAGGCTTACAAAAATTTTCTATCTTATTACATCTTATAAACCGGGGTCAACTAAGGCACAGACCGCCTTGAAAACAAAACAATAACTTAGTGTCTGTTACAGTCATCCTTATAAAACAAAACAGTTTAAAACTTAAAACTCATAGTGAATAAACAGTTTCTCATCCCAACAGCAGCCATTCTCAATTAGCATAGTCGTATGATTCCTCCTGGTTATAACCTGAAAAGCCTGAACACGAATGTCCAGGACGCATCAACGTCGTCAGCTTCAAGAAGCTGGTGAGTATTAAAAACATGACTTTGAATGTAAAACATACCAACTTACCTTTTTCCATTTTCCATTTAAATCCACAAGTTTATAATTGAAGTAAGAAGCTCATTTAGAAAACATTCACAACATTATTTAAAGAGGGTAAATTAACACTGATGGGACCGTGTATGAGAACAATGCACCACACTCATCTTGCCGACTCTTTTCTCTCGACAGCCACAACAACCCACTATCCTACTCCTGGTCTCTTTGAAATACTACGATAGCCACACTTTAGCAACGGGGCGCCAGGGAGTGTCCAGTTTGCCTCACACTTTGGTCCGGGGTACCAGGGAGTGTCCAATGCCTCGCACTTTGAATACCCTAACCGCCATGCAAATACCGGGGCGACCCCTCACACAGTATCCAGACTTGAGTTATCAGGGAGTGTCCGTAGGCCACACTTTAGCACTACCATGGGTGCCAGGGAATGTCCGAGTTCGGCGTCACACACTTTAACGCTTCCATGAGCGTCAGGGAGTGTCCATATTTGCCACCGTCGCATTTCAAAGATACCCTCTCCACAAACTCAACCACAACCACAACCACAACCACAACCACAACCACAACCACAACTACAACCACAACCACAAACTACCACCACAAACTCAAACTCAAACTCATACTCTTTCCACACTACCATTACTCTTTTCCACACAGACTGACACCCATATGCATGTACCACTGACCCCACATGAATGACATGCACATGAACTTAAGCACAACACTGAATTAAAGGAACAACACGCGTACGGGGATTGATAACTTGCAATACAATGTTTTAATCATTCAAAACATAACCAAATAGAGTTCTGATTAACTAAATATCCCAAACAGAACCTTAACAGTACTAAATAGTTGAACCAAACAGTCCTTTAACAGAAAACAGACAAAAACAGAAACTGCCAAAACTCGCGCGCGCGGGCCGCTCGCGCGAAAGGTCGCTCGCGCGATATGCCCAATTATTCTTTTTATATATGAACTTTTCTGTCTGCCTGAGAAAGCCAAGGTCGCGCGCGCGGATCGCTCGCGCGAAGGGATTCTCGCGCGACCCTCGCTCGCGCGACCTGTTCAAATTTCAATTTATATATATAAACTTTACTGTTTGCCTGGGGACGCACACCTCGCTCGCGCGAAGGGATCGCTCGCGCGGGCCGCTCGCGCGACCCTCGCTCGCGCGATCGCGCGCGCGAGGTGATGCAGAGGCTTCATCTTCTTCGTGGGACTGTTCTGTTTCAGCAAAACAGGGTCTAAAATCTACCCATTTCAATTCTGTTAGTATATACATCATGTTATATATGGATCTCTTGGTTTTTAAACAAGGATTAAGAATCTATTGTCGATTTAACATGAATCAATCTATAACTCTCCAATTTTATGAAAAACTAAAACATGTCAAAACTTATTTTCTAATATACTTTGCCATATGAATAAATTAAGCTCTAAAACTTTAACCATAGTCAATACATACTGTAATCTTTGATATTCATCTCTGAAAACGAATTTAGATTAAGGTTGAGAAATCTTGATTTTCAAGCCATGGAGTTCATACGTGAAATCAACAATGGTGTTTTACAAAATTAAGCAAACACACAGTAAATAGACATGTAATTACATTCTTAGTGAGTTAGTAATACTCACTGTGATTAAGAGGTGAAGTAATTGTTGAGAAAGAATGGAAAATACAAGAATCCAATACTCAAGCTTGGCTATGGAGTTGTGAAGTTTCTCTCTCAAAATTCTGAAGAACTCTCTGCACTCTCTTTTCTCTCAGTGTTTTGTATATTGCAGAATGAAAGTATGTGTGTGTGTGTGATGAAGAGTGAGGGGTATAAATAAACATAGCAAGCATTGAACTTGGAGGCCAAGTCTCTTAACCTTCACTCTACAAAATGGTGTTAATTCTACACAAAATCAGTTTATGTACGTATATAACTTGCTGATATAACTCCACTGTGTATCCAAGAGCCAAGCATAGGGATATAGGGGTCAAATGTTGGTTGTTTGGCAATTTGGCTTATGGCACAACATTTGCACATATAAGTTGTATGTTCCCAAACAAGGCACGAGGCAATCATCACTTGCCATAATTGGAAATAAAGCAAATGTCCAAATCGGTCACTTCCAAAATCTGTGGAAGTTAAACACAACATGGACAGTTTTGAACATAAACTGGTATTTTCGGGGCGCGGTGGTCACCACAAAAATACAGGAAATTCATTTTATCGTAAGAATTGATTTTCTGATTTCATAAAAAAAATACTGATTGAATTAAAAGAAAGCATTTCCACCGTTTTGAAATACAGATTTGAAATCTAACACAGGTGTTGTTCAATTTTATAAAATTACAGTTTAACCCCAAACAGAATTTTAATATGAAATAACACAAGGGATAATAATTAGAACATGAGAAATGTAATTAAATGAAGCAGTCAATACCAAATGAAATTTAATATGACAATGCAATTACAAATTAAATATGAAAATGCAGGTTATTACAAAGAACTTATAATCAGTCTTTGTAGAATGCTAACCAATTGAATTGACATACCCCTCAAGGTAATTTATTTTCCTTGTGAGTTTACTTCAGTTTTGCTCTTTTATCTGTTATGACCACTGAGATTTTCGCACACATTTAAACTCCCCCACTTTGGCTCTCCGGTCTAAGTTAGCTGAACCCTTTCTTACTAGCATTAAATTGACGTTAAGGGAGTAAAGTTTTGAACTCCATTTGTGATCTTTGAGCTGTGGATTGGTATTTAATAATTTTAAAAAACTCAAGCTATAAACCGCACTATACAATTTCATCCACTAAAAAATGGACCAAACATGTTCCTTTTGATGCTTGCTAAGCACCTTTCCTCGTTGGAACAAATCTATTCCTTTCGACCCAAAGGGACCAAAAATGCTCATAGGAATTCATTTCCACAAGAAGCTCCAGAGAGCTTGTCTGAGAAATCCTGTTAAGGTGATACCTAACACTTTTAACGTATCATTCTCGATGGTTTTCTTTGAAATCTGGAGCTAATTTTTTTGGAAAAAACTTACAGATTGAGACTGCCTCTAAATACTTCACCGTTGACATATTGAAGCAGCAATATCGCTTTGTCCCTACTAAGTACAAGGTTCTCTCTTCCCTAGCATCATACTACACTACTTGACAAGTAATTGGTTGTTTTTGCTAGTAAACCTAATTTGTTATGGACTTAATGGGCTTTCAAGAAGAAAAGGGAAAAGCAATGGACCCTACTCTGTAATTTGGGAAAAGTAATGGACTTAATGGGCTTTCACCGTCTTTTTTGTAGCGTCTTTCCTTATAAACTTCATATTTGCTACAACATAGCTATCTCGTCTATATTCTGACTGAGATGTTTGGAAGCACGTCAATGGTTTTCACTCGCACTTGTGATGCAACTCGTCACTTATTCTTCACAACCTCGGTTTAAGGGCCATCCCAATCAGTGGCCAAATGACACAGGCATATAGTCTGCTTTCCTGATAGATACAACTAGCATGGTTTCACTACATTCACATTCTTTGCCGCCTCCATTATAATAATCTATTTTTCCCCCTTACCAACTTTTACCATGTATGTGAAATGTGTATGGCAGGCGAAACGGCTTGTAGAATTGAACAAGTTCAGGCTTAAAGAGTGTAGTATTCTTATCTGCACTGATAGAAATATATAAGTGTTGCTTAAAATTTATAGTAGTTGGTTATCTTCACCTCTATAATTCTTGTATTAGATTAGGCAATGTCATAGGGCCTTTGGTAGAATTAATTTAAGTATTTCTTTTGGGGGTAAGTTGCCTTTTAGTTATAGACTATTACAGAACTATATATCTCACACCAAGGAAGCGCCGACACGTATCGTGTAAGTGTGTTCGTGTCGTGTCGTAGCTTTTAGTCCCCTAAGCTTTGTTTGTTCCAGATATGGACATTGCTCAAAAGCAGCGAGGTGAAGCTTTTAGTGTTATTTTGTCCAACAGAGTTTATAGACACACACACACACACACACATACACACACACACACACACGTGTATATGTATAGGCACCAATAGTGGTCTAAAATGCAGTCTCTAATATACTTATCATGGTCACTTGTTTTGTTTTCCTTGAGCATGATTGAAAGGATTATCTATAGGCCACTTGGCTCCTGTGGCTTTTTTATTCAATATTTCCATTGAATATTGTGTCAACTGTCAAGTTTGGATGTTCTCAAGTCTCGTATAATGACATTTGTAAGCTATATATGCTGCAGGAATTCCATTTGGTTCTGTTAATCTATTGCACGGAGTTGATGAAAATGAAAGCAATGCAAAGGCTCTTTGTAATTTCTTTCTCTCTTTAAGTGCATTATGTTTTACTTCAAAATTTATGTAAACATGTGCTTGTTTTGTAGGATAATTCATGCACCAGAAATGGTTGTGCCTATTGGTAGTCCAATCTGCTGCATTGAAAAGAAAACACTAAGGCTTCTTTTGGTTCATGGATTTAGTAAGGGAAAAGAAAAGAAAACATAGAGGAAAATATTTTCCTTAATTAATAAAAAAACACGAAGAGAATAAGTAGATAAAATTAAAATTTGTGAATGTTTTTAGACACCTCCCTTCCTTATTTCTAATATTAGAATTATACTTTAGGAATTTGCAATTTTCAATGTTATTTAATCTTAAAGGGAAATACTAGGAATAACACGATGGTACTAGCTTTGCTCCTCGTTTTCCTTGCTCTTGCTCAAGTTGCAAACCAAACAGAGGCCAAACAATACTATTTTCTTTATCTGGTTTGAGGAAAACACTACATTTAATTAGACTACATGTGGCTTGTTTTAGTCCTTTCAAGCCACATCTTTGATTATGAAGTTGTTGATAACCTCTCTCCTTGTTGTTCTGTTATTACAGCAGATAGTGAACCCAGACATGAAAACAGCAGCTAATCCCCCTTTAAAGCACTGGAAAGAACATTAGAGCATCGTCCATTATGGACAGGTGTATATCCTAACGTACTTCCTAATTTTGATCTGTTATTACAACAGATAGTGAAGCCAGCCATGAAAACAGCAGCTAATCCCCCTTTTAAAGCACTGGAAAGAACATTAGAGCATCGTCCATTATGGACTGGTGTATATCCTAACGTACTTCCTTATTTTGAGGTTAAGTTTTTCTGCTCTGTTTGATAATAATGTTGCTAGGATGAATGGATCGTTCTTGCTGAGACTGCTTTCCTTTTTTGTTTTCCCTAAATATTATCATCACTTCAGTAGAGTCGTAGACAAAATGGTTTGACTTGCACTGCAGTAATTGCACACTTGCACTCGTCGTATGATTAAGCTTCTAGGAAAGATTCTTAGAGACTAGACTGGAATTACCTTTTTTTATTCTTCTGCACAAGCCATCAAGATCAGATTTGTTTTTGACCTTTTTTTTCTTCTCTTTGCTCTTGTATAATGAATATAAAATTTCACTTATTATTAGGATTTGTGCTGTTAAATGGCTTGAATGGTCATTGATTTCATGACTACAACAACATGAGTTTAAGAGTTTTTCTATCAAAATTGAAATGATATTGCTGTATATTGTGGCTTGCAAAATTCACAGGAATGGGATTTTATGATCGGATCGTGGATCGTTTCTTAATGATGTTTCAAAACTTTATTAGTAGTTGATCCTGCAACTGTGCACTAGCTCTTGCCTAGCTTACTCAAGTTCCTTCTATTTTTTGAGTATAAATGGGTAGTTCTAATTTATAATGAACTCTTTCACTCATGTAAAAGTATTTCAATATAGCAGGTCCATATCCACAGAGAAAACCAAGATGACAATGCCATCATGGTACGAAAATAAAATAATTTTAGTTTCACTTTTGCTAGCTATAAATGAAGTTGCATTGATAATGTTATAATTTTGCATGTCTTTATAACGTGTTATTCAATGAAACTATATCAGGTATATCAAATCTTTCTGTTTGAGAATGATGCATTTTAGTTGGTTTGGCCTTCACGTATAGCTGTAATGTTTGAGAATGATGTACAATGCTCAAACTGTGAACACACATAATCTTTGAATCTATAACTATACACATGTCTGTGTGTACGTGTCCGTGCTTCATAGCTACTAGCCAATGGTTGCTTCCTATGCTTTCTTCGTCACGTAGGACAACCTATACCATTTAAGCATATCCATGATATACATGGATTCACCTACACATATATGGATTAACCAACACATTTGTATTAATTTCTCAACAAAATAGTGGCATTCATGCTAAACATTAGTCCAATCGTTAACTAGTGGAATTGTTCTACTATTTTCCTTGAGGGATACGTACATCAAAATTTCGAATCCAGTTATTCCGTCGGCTCTCTCTTAGTATATATATAGTTGTTGTTTTCAATCCAATTAGCAATAAGGGTTCGTTGTTTTTTTTTTTTCAAGTCTTTGTTTTCAATCCCCTAACTTAGCTTTTGATGCAGATATGGACATTGCTCAAAAGCAGCTAAGTCTGACCTTGTGCTGCACTATTTTGCTCAGACCATGTGCTCCTGTATAAAAAATGGTATTGAAATACACCTTGGAAACATCTAAGGCTCTCACACCATGAGTCTCATATTATCATATTTGTTTATTGTGGATTAGCATAGTCGTAGACCTCATTTGTTCAATGGTTTCCCCTTACAACTTTACTTGGTTTAGCTAACAAATGTTATAATGATTGGATAGTGTGTAAAAATTTAAATAGATACTATCTGATTGTTTGATTGGATTGTAGAATGGTGTTATATGGATTGAAATGAAATGTGATTTCCGTTGTTTGGTATTACTACTTTTCTCTCTTTTCCCCCATTTTTAGATCGAATTTGTTAGCTCCTTTAGGGACACAGGTTAAAATCAGTATTTTACTGGAATACTGGCATGGTTTTGGCAAAAAACGTGCCAGATAAAATTATTTTTTTGAAACTTAAGACCAAACTGGCACGGTTTTTAGCACTGCCAAAAGCATGCCAGATTAAAAAAAAAATTTCAACTCAAGACCAACTGGCACGGTTTTTAGCAGTGCCAAAAGCGTGCCAAATTAGTGTACCAAATTGTGCCACGTGTTATGCACTAAATTGGCCACGTGTCACTAACAATTTTGAAATTTTGGATCTGTTTGAAACAGTGCCAAAAAAGCAAGCCAGATTCCTAAAACTGGCACCCTTTGACTAAAATCTGGCACGGTTTTAAACTGTGCCAAAAAATTTGGCTCCACGATATTTGGCACGGTTTAAAACCATTCTAGATTGGATCTGGCACTGTTTAAAAAAGTGCCCGTTTGGCATTTTTGGTGTAGTGATGATGGGAAGCAACCATTACTGCAAGTTGTTTGGTGGGAGCCCTTCCTTCATAGGCACTGTCCATACGATGATAGCAGTTGATGGCCGAATGGCCTGAATGACCACATATCTGATAAGTGGGAAAACGATTTGTAGAATGGGTATTAGGTGAAGGGGACAGTGTGCTGACGGGTAAAGTATCATGTTGACGATTATAAGAAAATTATTATGGTTCGGTGGTACCACTACCACTACCACGACCACGACCTCGGCGGCGTCCACAGAAGGAGTTTCCGGATCTAGGAGCATAAAGAGTAGTGACAGAGGGCTCATGTATCACTAAGTGTTGCTCAGTAAGATGCATTTTAACGCTTAAGAGAAGGCCAATTAAGTCATTTAATGAGTTTGGAGTGTCACGTGCTTGAGCAGAGTTCACAGTAACTTCATATGCAGGACCAACATTATGCATAATCAAAGTAATCAAATCATCATCATCCACGGGTTTCCGGCAAGAGCCAAGTTATTAGCAACATGAGTGATTTTATCAATAAAATTAGAAATAGAGAGATCCCCTCTTTTTAGTGTTATAGAGTTGATTCTTCAATTGCAGAATACGAGTTCGTGATTGAGACACATACCGTTTCTCGAGAGAGGACCACATAGCATAAGAGGTGGGCAACTGAGCGACGGTGGATAAAATTGTTGGAGTCAAAGTTGCATTGATCCAACTGAGAACAGTTTGATCATGTTGCTGCAATTCGGTGTATGCCGGATTATATGTGGTGGAGAGATATCCATCCTTAGCCTTCACAAACTGCTCTGGACATGGTTTTGTTCCATCGACAAAACCCATCAGGTTCTTGCTACGAAGAACTGACAAAAAATTGAGCAAGCCATATTGTGTAATTGTTTCGATCAAGTTTGATCGAGAGAAGGTGAGAAAAATTGGAGAAGCTGGGGTTTGTGATCTCGGATGAAGATGACGCCATTTGGAAAAGGAAAATGAATAGAACAGGACAGATTAAGTCACAAGACAAAATGGCTCTGATACCATAAAATAATTCAAAGAGTACAAAGATTCTTGGCTCTGTGCTCAAAAAGCATACCTACATAGATGCTTTCCATTTATTTATATAATGGTATTACAGTAGGCTTACAGCGGGTATTACCAAAGATAAAAGATTACAACTACCAAAGATGGAAGATTACAATTTGGCAGAATATTACAGTGGGCATTTACCAAAGATTGAAGATCACAATTGCTGTTTTGGTGAAGAATGATCTGGGGGATCTTGTGGTTGTCTAATACAGCAGATATACCAAATTGTTTTCCTTATTGCAAATGCACAGAACAACAAACAAACTTCAAAAGTTAACTGACATGAAAAAACAAGTACAAGTACAACATATAACATTATATATAACTACCATCTAGGATTTGTATGCAAATTCCTAGAATGATTCTCTACTCTAGTTCAAGTACTTCACCCTCGCCTGCCTAATAAAGTCACACACTTTGTGCTGATCAGGAAGAGTCTTTGACACACTCTCCTTCTTCATGCACCTCTTAGCCCATTCAATCAACTTGGGACACTCAACTTCTATAGTGAAGTTGCCAAAGGTGTCAAATGCCTCAAACCAGCTGTAAAATGGGATTAGAGCAATGTCCACAAACCCAAAGTTTTCACCTCCAAAGTAAGGCTTGTCTCCAAGTTCTACTTCTAATAATTTCAGGCATTCTATGAATTCCTTTCTGGCTGCTTCATGCTCTTGTCCTTTTGTTCTCCATACCTTCAATGATGGGTAGTATAACTGCATTTCACAATTTCCAACAATTTTGACATTTTGAGAAAGATAGCATAAACAATTTAAGTTATGGTAGACCATTTGTTTTACTTTTCTTGAACGTCAAGGCTCTAATTAGGTCATGGATATAGTAAGGGAAAAGAAAGAAAAATAACAAGAAAAACTTTGTTAGCTGCAATGGTAGACCATTTGTTTTGCGCATTTTCTTTTTTTATTTTCCCCTCTGTTGCAGTTATATTTTGAGATTTTTTAAAAAAACTTTTAATGTTATTAAAGCACAGAGGAGAACATGCACAAGAGAACTAATTTTCCTTTTTTCTTTAATGACTCCATAAACCAGACAAAGCCTTAGTTACAGATGTAGAGAAGGGAAACGAGAAGTACGATTGCAAACGGTCTTCCTCTATGTTTAAAATAACAATATAAGCTAAAAATTGTCAAAATATAACAGAAAATCAAGAAAATGAAGGGAACCGTCTCATAGAATTATTGTTTTTTTTTTTTTTTAAATTTAGTTTGCAGTATTTTCTTTTTCTTCCTATTTTGCTCTATATTTTCTTTTTCAATCAAACAAAGAAAAATATTTTCGTTACTGTTTTTTTTCCTTCTATTCACTAATTCCATATGAACAATAAAATATCTTTTCTTGTCCTTCCGTTCACTTCACTATGTCCATGATCCAAACGAAGACTAAAGTGACAACATTAGATTGGATCAAAGTGAACAAAGAAAACCACCTTCAAAAATCAACATGAGACTCATACCATAACTAGATATATGGTTCTGCCCATCAGGGCCGGTCCCGAGTATTTGGAGGCCTGAGACGAACTATTAAAAAGGAGGCCCTTATACGGGGGGTTCTGGGGTAGCGCCCCCGAGGCGATTTTTTTTGGGGTTTACTTATACATCATTGACAATTTTTTTTTTAGGGTTTGCTTATACATAATTGTGATTTTTTTGGGGTCTATGAGTCTATTTGTGAAATTTAAACATTGTATGGTATTTTTCAAAATTCTAGAGGGGCCTATATTTCTAAAACTCAATAAAATTTTACACTAAGAGTGTAATTTTCAAAATTCTAGGGCCTTCGCTTTTGAGTTTTATATACATGTATATCAATATATATATGTAGTTAATGACACAAAATTGGACCTTGGGATGTCTAAAAGTAAAATACTAAAAATCTCAAGGTAAAAATGTAGTTATGAAAATTTCACGAGGGCCCTCAAAATTTTGTGAACTTTGGTGGCCCGGGGCGGTTGCCCCTTTTGCCCCCCCTTTGGGCCGGCCATGCTGCCCATGTGTGTGTGTGTGTGTTACCTTCGTGTCAACATAGTCAGCCCAGAACCTAGCTTGAGCTTTCAGGTAAGGATCAGAGGGCAACACTGGAGATTTCTCACTCCACACTTCATCTATATACTGGACTACAATTAGGGACTCACAAACCGGTTTTCCATTATGAATGAGAACCGGTATTTTCTTGTGAACCGGGTTCATCTTCAGGAGTAATGAGCTCTTGTTCACTAAGTCCGCTTCTTGGTATTCATACTCAATTCCCTTCTCTGCCAGGGCAATTCTAACCCTCATGCCAAACAGACTTACCCAGACGTCCATCAAAACCACCCCATGACCCATTTCCTTTCCACTAGTACTCCTCAATCAATATAGATAATTGGATTGTGTGTGTGTGTCTATGACTCTATGTGTAGCATCTGTAGAAGCACATGTATGTGTTTGGCTATTATATATAGGAACCCTGAAGTCTCAGGTGAGTTTTAAAGAATCTATCATTATGGTAAAGGCCCAGTCAGCAACAACTTTTGGTCTCAATAAGTGGTTGTCGATTTCAAAGAATAGAACTCCCTCTGTCCCATAATAAGTGTTCACATTTTCTTTTTTGGATGTCTCATAATAAGTGTCCACTTTCCTAAATTGGCATATAGGTTTTACTTTCCAAAACTACCCTTAGAATAAAGACAAAGGAGCATTTATTTGTAGTCTCAAAACAAGCAAAAAGTCAAACACCCATCACATCTAAGGGTAAAATTGGAAAGTGACTCTTTAATGAACCAAATAGATTAATATAATAAAACGTTCTTAAACATTGTGCAAAAAGGTAGTAGACGCTTATTATGGGACGGAGGGAGTAGAAATTTACAAGTTACTCGTGCAAATTTGCGGTTGGCCAAAAGCTATATTATGAAATTTTTGGATTGATAGTCCATTTGGCACATCTTCAATCTTTATCTTCTACAATTCAATTACAAAAAAAAAAAAAAAAAAATTAATAATAATAATAATTGCTTTTAACCCCCCCTACGGTCACTTTTGGCTAATCGCAATATTTTGCAATTCATAATTTTTTTTTTCGATTAAGTCAAAGAAACTGGTTTGACAAATAGTTCATTTTTACTTTTGAAATTTCATAATCTCTATGAACTTCACAAGCTATTTGCCAAACACATCTGAATAGCAGAAATAGGCCCTAATCTCATGTCTGCCAATTCCAAAATTTTTGTCCTTAGGTGATAGGTCCATCAAACGCACGTCACTGCTTCTGTCATCACAAATTGGATTAGATTGAGATAGATTGCTGCTCTCTATTATTTAACTTGCTAACTCCCTAAAAATTTGGTTTCTTATGGAAAATAATAATGAAAATTTAGGGTAAATTACACTTTACACCTTTGTACGTAGTTTGGGTGTGATATCACTTTGATCCCTGTAGCTTCAATTTTGTCATTTTGGTTCTTATAGTTTTAGTTTAGGTTTAATATAGTCCATTCATCAAACCGGTTTTCCATTATGAATGAGAACCGGTATTTTCTTGTGAACCGGTTTCATCTTCAGGAGTAATGAGCTCTTGTTCACTAAGTCCTCTTCTTTGTATTCATACTCAATTCCCTTCTCTGCCAGGGCAATTCTAACCCTCATTCCAAACAGACTTACCCAGACGTCCATCAAAACCACCCCATGACCCATTTCCTTTCCACTAGTACTCCTCAATCAAGATAGATAATTGGAGTGTGTCACTGTGTGTGTCTATGACTGTGTTGCATCTGTAGAAGTACATGTATGTGTTTGGCTATTATATATAGGACCCCTGAAGTCTGAGGTGGGCTTTAAAGAATCTATCTTTATTGTAAAGGCCCAGTCAACAACAACTTTTGCACTCCATAAGTGGTGTGGATTTCAAAGAATAGCAAAAATTTGCAAATTATTCGTGCAAATTTGCGGTTGGCCAAAAGCTTACAGTAAGAAACTTTTGGATTGATGGCCTGTTTGGCACATCTTCAATTTTTATCTTCTGCAATTCAATCGCAAAAAATAAAATATAATAATGATAATAATAATTGCTTTTAACCCCCCATACGGTCACTTTGGCTAATCACAATATTTTGCAATTCATAAATTTTTTTTTTCTATTGAATAAAAGAAAATGGTTTGACAAACAGTTCATTTTCGCTTCTGAAATTTAATAATCTCTATGAACTTCAAAAGCTATTTGCCAAACACATATGGATAACAGAAACATGCCCTAATCTCATGTCTCTGCCAATTCCAAATTCTTTGTTCTTAGGTGATGGGTCCATCAAAAGCAAATGTAGCTTATGTCATCACAAATTGGATTAGATTGAGATAGATTGCTACTCTCTATTATTTAACTTACCAATCCCTAAAAATTTGGATTCTTATGGAAAATCATAACGAAAATTTTGGGTAAATTATGCTTTACACCTTTGTAGTTTGGGTGTGATATCACTTTGGTCCCTGTAGTTTCAATTTGTCAAATTTGGTTCTTACAGTTTCAGCTTAGGTTCAATATAGTCCATTCATCAAATTTTCTTACAATTTTTTTTTACAGATTTAGGTTCAATACAGGTATGTAAACTGTAATTTTCTCTAAGTAAATTTACCATTTTGCCCCTAATGATACCTCACGTGTGTATTACATAACCTATTTCTGTCAAAAATTATAGAAATGTTTTAAGGATGGACTACATTGAACGTAAACTGAAACTGTAAAGACCAAAATGACAAAATGAAAACTACAGAGACCAAAGTTACATCACACCAAAACTACAAGAGTATAAAGTGTATTTTATCCAAAAATTTATGCTTTCTAAGTCTTGTCTCTTGGATTTATTTTCACTTTGTACTTTTTTTAAAGTTTCTATTTGAAAATAGGAACCATTAAAAATCCACCTCATGTGTTGGGGTTTATTTATTTATTATTTTTTTTATTATTTTTTTATAGAATTGAAAATATTAGGTTGAGTTTGAAAATAGAATGCCTTTAATACTGTTTAGAATAGAGAAATGAAATGAAAGGAGAGAGAAATGGAAGGGGAAACAAATTTTTTGATTTCTTTTCTTCTCAAGTGGTACCAATAAGAAAATGGAAGAAGAGAGAACAAAGATTTTTTATTTCATTCTCTTCATTTCGTCCATTCCATATTGAATAAAATGACTAAAGAGAGGAAAGGAGGACAAGGTAAAATAAAAGAGGAAGAGATTTGATTTCACTTTTTTTTTTTTGAGTAAAGATTTGGCCACAAACACTCTACAAATAAATTACACTAATATTAGTGGGAGACTGCCATGTAGCAAGACTGCCATGTGGTAGAGTTGATCAACTCTGTCACATGGCAGTCTCTCACTAGTTAGTTTTTTTTTTTGGGTAAAGATTTGGCCACAAAAATCCCACAAACAAATTACACTAGCACCAGTAGATCGAAGACTGTCATGTGACAGAGTTGTCTGCCACACAAGAGATAAAAAATGTATCAACTCTTCTGCAGGGGCGGTCCTGAGTATTTGGAGGCCCGGGACGAACTACTAAAATGTAGGCCCTTATACGGGGGTTCAGGGGCAGCGCCCCGAGGCAATTTTTTTGGGGTCTACTTATACATAATTGACAATTTTTTTAGGGGTTACTTATATATAATTGGCAATTTTTTGGGGGTCTACTTCTAATATGAGTCTATTTGTAAAATTTAAACATTGTATAGTACCTTTCAAAATTCTAGAGAGGCCTATTTCTAAAACTCAAAAAAAATTTACACTAAAAAATGTAATTTTAAAAATTCTAGGATCTTTGCTTTTGAATTTTATATACATGTATATCAATATGTATGTAGTTGATGACGCTAAATTGGACCTTGGGGGAGGCCTAAATGTAAAATACTAAAAATCTTAAAATAAAAATGTAATTATGAAATTTTCATAGGGGCCCTCAAAATTTTATGAACTTTGGTGGCCCAGGGCAATCCCCCCCTTTGGGCCGGCCATGCTCTTCTGCATGACAGTCTTTCACTAATATTAGTATAATTTGTTTGGGGAATTGCTATGTAGACCCATGTATTTACTATGTACACCCAAATTCTTTTATTCTAATCACTTTTCTTCTAAAAATTCTCATTTTTATAAGGTTGAATGGTGTACATAGCAATTCCCTTTGTTTGTGCCTAAATTTTTACTTTTTTTTTTTTTGTTCTCAATAAAAGTTTTTTTGGTTCTCTATAAAAAAGAAAGGTTGTCAATTTCCTAAGAATGGGACATGCAAAGTTGCCAAAGAAGAATTTTGTGCAGAGTTGCCAAAGAAGAATTTTTTTTTCTGGTTCTCAATAGACGAGACTGAATTTGTCGGTCATGACATGATGGTTTGAATAAGGCTGAATTTGTCGGTTACGAGTCTAGATTTTTTTTTTTTTTTTAAAATAAAAAAAGCCGACACAAACAAACAAAATACCATATATATATAGTATATATACATATGTATATATATATATATATATCTATATCCTCTGCTCTAGAGTAAACAGATAACGTGAAGATCTGCAAAGGACTAACTTTCTTTGAGCAGAAAACTCAACAGTGGTTGCACCAAATAGTTTTTCTTATTGCAAATGCAAAGAACACTAAAACAAAACAATTGACAAGAAAATGGATAAATACACTTTACACCCTAATAGTTTTCTTGTGATGTCACTTTGATCTCTGTAATTTAAATTTGATCATTTTAGTCATTACAGTTTTATTTTAGGTCCTATATAGTCCATCATCAAATTTTCATATAATTTCTTACTAGCATTGTGCCTCACGCGAGCATCATATAATCTATTTTTGTCAAAAATTGTTAAAAAATTTGATGAAGTCCAAGATTTTAAAGAATCTATCTACTTATGTTAAAGGCTCGGTCAGCAATAACTTTTGGAGTCCATAAGTGATTGTGGATTTTATGAATAGCAATAATTAGCGAGTTACTCGTACAAATTTGCTGTTGGCCAAAAGCTACGTTAAGAAACTTTTGGATTGATGGCTCATTTGGCAACTCTTCAATCTTCATCTTCTGCGATTCAATCGAAAAAAAAGGTAAATTATACTACCACCCCCTAAACTTTGAAAATAAACAGACTCATCCATTGAACTATCCAAAATGAACAAACTCACCCCCATAAGAAGGGGTTTTAGTGTAAACAAAGGATAGTTTAGGGGGTGAGTTTGTTCAATTTTAAAATATAAGGGGTTTTAGTGAAACACGATCATAGTTCAGGGGTTTTTACTATTATTTACCCAAAAATTGCTTTTAACCCTCCCACATGGCTAATCGCAATGTTTTACAATTCACATTTTTTTTTCTCGATTAAATCAAAGAAATTGGTTTGACAAACAGTTCAATTTTGCTTTTGAAGTTGATAGTAGCTAATTTTGAAAATTCATAATCACTATGAATTTTAAAAGCTATTGCCAAACACATCTGAATAGCAGAAACATGCCCTAATCTCATACTTCTATGTCTGCCAACATCTAGAAATTCTGTCTCCTAGCACATGTCACTGCTTAGGTCATATTTTACTTTGAGTTCATTCACATCAATTTCATATAATGAACTTCACAAACTGGATTAGATTGAGAAAAAGAAATCAAGTAAAATAATATCCTTGTTTGAATAAGGTGACAAAACACTTTTATCTTCTGTTTTTTTATAATAAAAAAATAATACCTACACAAGCAAACAAAATACCAAAAAAAAAAAAAAAAGAAAAAAGAAAAAAGAGAAAAGAAAAATATCCTCTACTCTAGCAGTTAACAATCATAAGGTGAAAATCTTCAAAAGACTAACATTCTTTGACCAGAAAACTCCGCAGTAGATGCACCAAATAATTTTCCTTATTGAATCTTGATCAACGTCATAAATTTGAGAAATATATAAATGCTGAGCCTAAGTGTGAACTAAATTTAATTCTATATATAGATTGAGTTTTCTGTGGTGACTCATACTCTGTTTAAGAGAAAGTCAAGGATTGTGAAGGAACATGAAGAAACTCCATGGTTAAGTTTAAGTACCAAGAACACAAACTGAGCATGACCATATTCTATTCTAAACAACACTTAGTATTGACTGATGGTAGATGAGCAAGAGGCTTACTTCGATACGCACAAGTGGTATATATTGGTGTATATGCACCAAACCACCTGTTACATGTCAAGAGATAATTAGTTGAGAGATGGGCATTCAATGGGTTCTGACTTGCTTTTGACTTGCATTAATGTTAGAGACACGGTGATAATCGATTTTCTTATGGGTAATACTTGGGGCACAACCAAATTATAATATTTTGCTCACAACTTTTATTTTGTGTCTATCTCTCTCTTGATGGGTCCCACAGTGTCAGTGACCCCACAGTGCCCACTAGAAGAGAGATAGACACAAAATAGAAATTATGGACAAAAGATTGTGGCTTTGGTTGTACCCCAAACATTACTTTCTCTTATACCGTAGCACATGTTTGTTCCTCATAGGAAACGATTGTTCTGTTGCCACTAACGTTTGTTCCTGTGTTTTAGGCAAAGCATATGTTTGCTCCTTAATTGACAACGATTGTTCCACTGAAACTAATGTTTGTTCTCTTCCTTTTTAGGCTTGTTCCAGTTGAGTGATTTTTATGGCAAACATTAAAGTTATTGTAACTTATACCTAAAATGTTATTGTAACTCCATAGGTTGCTTATAATAAATTCTAAAACTTGTAATTCGTCTGTGACCAAGATTTATCAAGAAGCACCAAAAGCTCTGGTCATGCGATCTCTCTTTGCAATTATATGATACACGAGAAGACTAATGGAATATTATAAGAAGGGCAATGCTAGGGGCACTAACAACTTCCACTAACACTTACTAACACACTCTATCTCTCTTCTAGTGGTATTGTGGGACCCACTGCGGATCCCGCAGTACCATTAGGAGAGAGATAGAGTGTATTAGTAAGTGTTAGTGGATGTTGTTAGTGCCCCAAATATTACTCTTAAAAGAAATTGATTGCCCACTCTCACCTATTTCCAAATTTTGGTTGATTCGGTCTTCATGTGTTCATCTTGGTAAAGTGCAATGATGTACTATTATTTTAGATTTATGGCTTACTGTGGTTTTGGGAAATTGATGAAAATTTTGATGGTTTTTTTATTTTTTGTGGATCCATCCATCTCTTCTCACTCTCTCTCAGATCAGTTCCTAAGCATTTCTCATCATTGTTTAATAGTCTTTTCCCCTTTGATTGAGGCAGTTTGTTTCATGGGTTTAATGAGGGAAAGGAAAAGAAAACAATGAGGAAAATAAGAGTATAGGAAAATAGGTAAAAAAATTAATTAATTAATTTTCTTGGGTCTTCTCTTCATTTTTTTTTCTTCTTCTACGAGTTCCTATTATTATGTTTAGAACATTTTCCATTTCTTATTCTTTCTAAGCATGACGGAAAAAAAATTAGGAAATACACAATGAAACGAGCATACGGGAATTCGAGTCCTTTTAGCTTTATCTTTTAAAAACAGATTCTAAAATAACATAATTCCCTAATAGTGCCTTAAAAATTTTTAAAAATTCTTCCAAACAATTCCTTATACAAAAATGGTCAGAACTGGAAAAATGCTCAGTCGGGCGAGCGGGTTGCTCGTGCAAGTTGCTCGTGCGATACGCGTATTTTAAAAGTTTCCAAAACAGGGAAAATTACACAGGTCGCTCGAGCGGGCCACTTGTGGGGAGACGTCGCTCGCGCAGGCTACTGGTGCGAAAGGTCGCTCGCGCGATCGCTCGAGCGGGATATTGCAAAGACTTCATCTTCTTCGTTTTTCTCTCTATTTTAGTTTCTAAACTGATTTTTGAAATTTTTAAATTTGAATGCAAACATGTCATATGATATATGATTCTTCTCGTTTTTTCCGCAAGGATTACGAATTTATGATAGGATTAACGTGAATCGAACCGTAGCTCTTGGAATTACGGAAAAACCAAGAGGTGACAAAATTTCATTTCTAATATGTTTTCTAGTACGAATGAATTAAGCTCTAATACTTTAAACATGGCATCTATGAACTGTAATCTTTCATTATTATCTATCAAAGTGGATTTTGGTTAAGTTGGAAAAATAAACTTTTTCAAGCTCTAAGCAACTCATCAATGGTGATCTTCAATTCAAGTAATATAAATAGTAATCAAAATATGAATTACATTCTAAGTGAGTTTAAAATACTCACTGTGATAGGTGATTGAAGTATGTATTGAGAAAGAAGGACCAAAAGAAATCCAACTCGAAGTTTTGGCTATGGTGGAGCTCGAGCTCTCTCTCTCTCTCTAGAAATTATTTCTGTAAATCTCTGTATCTCTCTCTTAGCTCTCTCTTTTCTCTCTAATTTCAGTTGTAAACTCCAGCAATGTATGAGTGTGTGAGAGGGAGTGTATGATATATAACCAAAATTTCAACTTGGACCCAAGTCCCTTACTTCTCACTCTACAAATTTAATTTCAATACAATTCATATATACATGAAATTATACACAGCATACATATATACAGATTTATACATATGTATGTGTATATAATCATATTATAGGGGTTGTATAGCTAAGCTAGGAGTCACATTAGGTGTTCGGCAAAGTAGCTTATGGCACTAATTTAATACACCAAATGTAGGCATTGCCAAACAAGGCACAAACAAGATGTCTAGAAATCTAATGGTGTTTAGGAATACAACTTATGACTACCAATTAACACACACAAATTTGCATTACCCAAACAAGCCCAAAACAATCATTAGTTGTATTAAATGAACTTAAAGTACATGTCATGTCCTAATTGACGGGGAATCCCAATCTATAGAAGTTCAAACGTAGTGCATACAGTTTTCGCTCAAACACTGGTATTTTTGGGGCGTGGTGATCGCCACAAAAATGCAGAAATTTATATTACCGTAAGAAATTATCTTCCGGTATAAAGTTTGAGTCAAAAGCAAATATTTTCACCATTTTGAAAATACAGTTTTGAAGTCACATCACAGGTATTCCTTAATTATAAAAATTACGGTCTGACCCCAAATAAAGAATTTTTATTAAATAAAACAAGAAATAGGAACAAAATATTGAAATTGCATTGAGCAATTAAATGAAAAATACAGGTTGTTGCAAAGTGACTGCTGGGTCCACTGTCAGTGTGGGGGTCACCAGAGTGATGTAAGTGGGGGGTGTACTTGGGTGTGTGTTTTAGGTGTGTCCATAGCATTACCCGGTAAAACTATTATGTCATTTGGGACATTCTAAGAGACAAACTAATGATAGTTGATTGTTAATTGAAATATATATACATATACATAAATATGGGGGCTGCTAACTTACAACATGATGGTTGTAAGTTAGCAGCATACAACAGCCCTTTTAGCGACGAAAAACATATTTTTAGCGACGAAATTTTTGTCGCTAAAGGTTTCAACTTTTAGCGACGAAAAATTTCGTCACTAAAACCTTGTTTTTCGTCGCTAAAAGTCTCCTATGCTGTAAGTTAGCAAATCCCTATAAATATATGGGAGAGGCTTTTAGTTGCACTGGACTTTTAATCCTAAAAAATCTGCGGGGTGTGGGTCAGCAGGGCAGCCCGCTGGTTTTTTAGGCTTAAAAGTCCAGTGCACTGAGTCTGCACACTTACTACCCAGTGCACCTAAGAGCATTTCCCTAGATATATATTGAAACTGGTCTAAATATATAACTGGAAATTACAACTTACACTACAAAGACAGAAATTCAGAATTTTCAAATTGAGTCAAGAGCTAGGTATTTTATCTTCGAGGTGATTTTGTCCGGCAGTGTTACTTACGGATTTACGATAATCGTCTCACAAGATCAACAATCTCCCTCCTTACTGCAGAAGCACTTCAAACATCAAGATACAACTAACCGCATAAATTTTGTATTCTCTTTACCAACACAGCCTTACACTAAGTAAATGCATGAGCCAGTATTTTTATATTTTTTTTTTATATATAATGAATAAGAGTGTCACGCCCCGTAGTAGGAAAATAGAGAAAAATAAATTTCCTTTTTGGGTCCATAGGGAATGACGGGTGAATGTCACTAATGATCCACACCACACAGTACTAGTCAACAACAAGAATAGTAATAAAAACAAATTGTATACAAATAGCAGTTGCTTCTATTACAAACATCAGATTTATTACAATATTAATGCTACAACGGAAGTATATAAGGTTTGGAAGCAACATATGCCCAAGTACCAAATATAACAAAATAGTCTAAACAGAAATACATCAACTATCTCCAGGTCTTCAGCTGGCGTACACGTCAGCGTAGTAGTCCTCCCCAGCATGAGCATCATCAGTGGGACCATCCTCAGTGTAATAACCTGCATTTCTATTTTTTTTCTAAATTACATTTTCATATTTAATTGGTATTTGCATTGTCATATTTAATTTTAATTATTATGGACTGCTTCATTTAATTACATTTCTCATGTTCTAATTATTATCCCTTGTGTTATTTCATATTAAAAATTCATGTTGGGGTCAAACTGCAATTTTACAAAAGTTAGTAATACCTGTGTGGATTTCAAAATCTGTATTTCAAAACGGTGAAAATAACTTCTATTAACTCAATCAGTATTTTTATAAAACCAGAAAATCAATTCTTAAGTTAAAATGAATTTCCTGTATTTTTGTGGTGACCACCGCGCCCCGAAAATACCAGTTTATGTCCAAAACTGTCTGCGCTGTACTAAACTTCCCCAGATTTTGGAAGTGACGTAAAGTTGGACATGACATATGCTTTATTTCCATTAATGGCAAGTGATCATTGGCTTAGGCCTTGTTTGGCAATGCTTTATGTGTGTGTGTATTGTTAGGCCATAAGCTTGAATTCCCAAACAACCTTAGCTGGACCCCTACATACCTATAATTGGCCCTTGGCTTAACTATGGAGTTATATTCAGTGTATATACGTATGTATCATGGTTGTGTATATTATGTTTATGAATTTTACTTAATCAACCCATTTGTTGAGTACTTGAGGTTGTACTTGGCCTCCAAGTTCAAGGATTTACTTATATGCTTACAAACACTCACACATAGCACACATTCTGCTATTGCAAACTGAAATTTACAAAGAAGATAGAGAGAGTGCAGAGGGTTTAAATTTACTGAATTTGTAGAAAGAGAAAGCTCTCCTCCATAGCCAAGCTTGAAATTGGTTTCTTATTTGCTTATTCTTTCTCAACAACCTCTTCATTCTTGAACTCAGTGAGTATTATCAACTCACTTTGAATGTAATATATGCTTATTTACTGTTAGTATAGCTTGTTTGATAATACACCATTGTTGATCCTACGTATGAAAGTTCATAGCTTGAAATCAAGATTTTCAAACCTTAATCTAAATTCATTTTTAGAGATGAATATGGTAGATTATACATCCTACATGTCAAGTTTGAAGTTATAGAGCCTAATTTGTTCATACCACAAAATATATTGAAAATGAAGTTTGGACATGTTTTAGTTTTTCCTAAAATTGGAGAGCTATGGATCAAATGGTGTTAAATTGATCATAGATTCTTAATCCTTGTTGAAAAAGGAAGAGATCCATATATAACATGATAAACATACTAACAGATTTGAAATGGGTCAATTTTAGACCCTGTTTTCTGAAACAGAACAGTTCCTGCAGAGAAGATGAAGCCTCAGCTTCATCTCGCGCCACGATCGCGCGCGCGAGGAATCGCGCGAGCGGCCCGCGCGAGCGACCTTTCGCGCGAGCGGCCCGCGCGCGCGAGGTAGGCGTCTCCAGGCAGACGTAAGAGTTTATATATATAAATGAAAAATTGGCTGGTCGCGCGAGAACCCCTTCGCGCGAGCGATTCGCGCGCGCGACCTTGGCTTTCTCAGGCAGACAGAAAAGTTATATTATAAAAAGGAAATGGGCATATCGCGCGAGCGGCCCGCTTGAGCGACACTTCGCGCGAGCGGCCCGTGCGCGCGAGTTCTGACAGTTTCTGTTTTTGTCTGTTTTGTGTTTAAGGTCTGTTTGGTTCAACTTTTTAGTATTGTTAAGGCTCTGTTTGGGAATTTAGTTGATCAGAACTCTATTTGGTTATGTTTGAATGATTAAAACATTGTAGTATGACTCATTAACCCCCGTACGCGTGTTGTTCCTTTAATTCAGCATTTTTGTTTTCGTTTAAGTGCATACCATTCATGTGGGTCAGTGGTATATGCATAGGGGTGTCAGTCTGTGTGGAAAAGAGTAATGGTGGTGTGGAAAGAGTATGAGTTTGTGTTTGTGGCCGTGGTTGTGGTTGTGGTTGAGTATGAGTTTGTGGTTGTGGTTGTGGTTGTGGTTGAGATTGTGGAGAGGGTATCTTTGAAATGCGACGGTGGCAAATATGGACACTCCCTGACGCCCATGGAAGCGTTAAAGTGTGTGAAGCCGAACTCGGACATTGCCTGGCACCCATGGTAGTGCTAAAAGTGTGGCCTACGGACACTCCCTGATAACTCGAGTCTGGATACTGTGTGAGGGGTTGCCCCGGTATTTGCATGGCGGTTAGGGTATTCAAAGTGTGAGGCATTGGACACTCCCTGGTACCCCGGACCAAAGTGTGAGGCAAACTGGACACTCCCTGGCGCCCCGTTGCTAAAGTGTGGCTATCTGAGTGTTTCAAAGATACCAGGAGTAGGATAGTGGGTTGTTGTGGCTATCGAGAGAAAAGAGTCGGCAAGATGAGTGTGGTGCATTGTTCTCATACACGGTCCCATCTGTGTAAATTTACCCTCTTTAAATAATGTTGTGATTGTTTTCTAAACGAGCTCTTTAATCATAATTATAAACTTGTGGATTTAATTTGGAATTGGAAAAAGGTAAGTTGGTATGTTTTACATTCAAAGTCATGTTTTTAATACTCACCAGCTTCTTGAAGCTGACGACGTTGATGCGTCCTGGACATTCGTGTTCAGGCTTTTCAGGTTATAATCAGGAGGAATCTTATGACTACGCTAATTGAGAATGGCTGCTGTTGGGACGAGAAACTGTTTATTTACTATGTGTTTTAAGTTTTAAATTGCTTTACTTTAAGGATGACTGTAACAGACTCTAAGTTACTGTTTTATTTTAAGGCGGTCTGTGCCTTAGTTGACCCCGTATCATAAGATGTAATAAGTTAGAAAATTTTTGTAAGCCTTGATTGCTTTACTCTGATTATTATGTTTTGTTGTTCGACGTTTGGGACGGAATCGATCCTTCAAACTGTCGCGACCTACGGGTCCATAAAGGAAATTAAACGCTTTCCTTATTTATGCTACGTCGGGGCGTGACACTCAGTGTATTCTTCTTCTGGATAATAACCATCGTTGCAGGCTCCGTCACTTACAGAATAAGGTACAGGGTGGTCTGGACAGGGAAAAGTCTAGGCAATAAAAGCCGTCAGCTTATTGAGAGCCGAGTGAGTATAAACTAACAAGGTACCAGTTATCTGAAGTAAAAACAAGCTTATGAAGACACGAGATAAGTTCTACTATAATAAAATCTTGCTCTTGTATTTCAACGTCATAACCCAAACCCTTATCGTCTTGTTATCCTGAGATCGATAATCAAGATACTCTTTCCTGAAAGAACAAACTCAATTGTTTCATATATATAGACATACCATTATTCTGTACATTGCTCATTAAGGATATAAACCATCCACAGCATTCAAGGACACCACGTCAGTCCATCCCCCGCTCGTTAAGGATATAAACCATCCATCGCATATCAGGGATACAACGCTTTGAACAACAACATATCAAATCTATTTCCACGACTCTTCGTATTATACCAGTGATCCCCCATCCACCGCTCGTTAAGGATATAACATGGATCATCTGGTTACCTTAGGGCTACATGGTCCTGCTCATTGCTCATTAAGGATATAACCCATCCACCACATATGAATGCATATCATGACCAGTCGTCCGCCCACGTACCATTTCCAGAACTTATCAAACCTACTTAAATTCAGTACTTCTATCGATACATGACAATTCCCATGTGGCCTGACTACTCTGATTGAAATGAATGGATATCGAACTCATACAAGAATCGAAATCATCTAACGTTATTATGTTAATCCATTATTCTTAATCATACTTATCTTTGTTGTCACATTAGTCCTGATCAACCCATCATCGCATAATAGAAGTCCGGATCGAGAAACGAACAAATGAACCCTTAATATAATAAATATGCAAAGGAATCCATGTTCTGCCCATGCCGATCAATTGGGATAAGGTCCAATCGATTGGGATAAAATACGTAACAATCGATTGAGGAAACTAGCAATCGATTGGGTCTAAAACAATGTCAATTGATTGCTAACATTGGTAATCGATTAGAATGCCAATCGATTGGAATTCTATTCAATCAATTGGGTCCAGACTGATGGCAATCGATTGGGAATTATACCAATCAATTGGCACTTCGTCTTTACCAGCAGATTAATAAAATAGCATATATAAACGTTGAAATCATGCATATACACATCTAAACCTTACAATAGTTTGTATAAACATCAAATAGAAGGACCAAGTGAGTTAGGACTCACCAAGGGTGTGTTTGGGAGTGTGAGCTTAAAATCTCCAAGCTTCTCTCTCCTCCTCTTCTCTTTCTCTCTCTGTCTCAGCTCTGCCTCTCCTTCTCTTTCTCTTTCTTCTTCTTCTTACTGTCTTCTTCCTCTTCTTCTTCTTGCTGTAAAAGGGTAGTGTGTGTGTGTGTGTGTGGATGTATATATATATATATATCTCACTCTCTCTCAACCTCAAACTGAAACAAATAGAACCAAGGCCTAGAAATGGATACATATATAGAAATAAAAGGTGCCACACATCCAAAGCTCAAGCAAAGAAGAAAACTTGTCTCAGCTTATGCCAATCCGATTGGTAATAGATATTTGAAGGCAATTGATTGGAATAGATGGCAATCGATTGGTATGTTCCCATGTCATGAATTCAAGTCGGTAGGATGGCAATCGATTGGGAACATATCAATCAATTGCTAACCCAAAAGTGGCAATCGATTGGGAAACGAAGGCAATCGATTGGTATCGAAATTTTATCAAAAGAAAAGGAAAGGTTATACAAGTATACAGAAAAAAATACCAAGTCTTATTATATATCAAAATACAGGGTATTACATCGGGACATGACTTAGTTATAGACATGATGAAACTTGACAGGAAAGACATGACTATTGACATAAGTCTGTTCAGAAGAGAAACGAATGAACAAACAGTCATACATGATGTTTGGCACTGAACAGACACAACACTTCAGAATAAGGCTATGTTTGGTTGACCAAATTCTCATTTACCCAAAGAAGATGTTTGGGAAATCAAATTTCGAACACATTCATATAAGAGAGAGCGAAGAAGTCAAAAAGTTTAGATTGTTTTTTTGTGTGTCTGAAATGTGTTGGCGTGAGTAGAAGTTTAACTAGTCGAGTTATGAAAGGTACATGAGCATCTTTATGTTAGTCAACCTAATGGCAACTTGACAGATGGGGGGATATGCCACTGATATTCAAAATGGAGGGAGGTAACTCTTATTCCTGGAACATAAGAGGTAACGAGTGTGATATGGACAAACCCTAGGGGTGGTAAGTGATATTTACCCCCCCAAAAAATAAAATAAAAATCCTTCCAAGAGTATATGGATTCCATGTGTAGTTTGATCATCCTTCCAAGGGCTGGCTAGCATATACTGACATATACCAAAGACACATTACAGAAAAAATAGAACAATGTCCTCTTTAGTATCACAATATCTAATGTTTGACTTTGGACTCACATAAGGAACTTGGTTGTAAGTAAAAACTCACATCATACACCACCCAATTACTTCATTCATGATTCTCTATCTTCCTATAAATACCTTCAATATCTTTAAGGATGGGAAATGGTGTCGTACTATTGGGTTTCTGGCCTAGCATGTCTGGGAATAGGGTGCACTAGTAGAGAAAGGAATAGAGTATGAGTATAGAGAAGAGGACTTGGGGAATAGTAACAAGAGCCCATTGCTTCTTGAGATGAACCCAGTTCAAAAGAAAATACCGGTTCTCATCCATAATGGTAGTATATCGGTCTGTGAGTCTTTAGTAATTGTTCACTGCATTGATGAGGTTTGGAATTATAAATCCCCACTTTTGCCCTTACATCATTATCAAAGGGCACAAGCCAGGTTTTGGGCTGATTTTATTGACAAGAAGGTATTGTGTTTCCCTCTTGATCTATCGTTGTTCTATTGTTTGGGAATGTCTTTTCTACCTGATTCTTGTCAGAATTGATATTATTTTGGTTTGACAAAGAACTAGTTTTAAGTGAGTTACTAGACTAGATATGGACTCTTTTGCAAGATGTTGACGATGCTCACCAAACAGTTGAACTTATTGAACAAATTTCACTTTTGTACCACAAAATCGGTTATTTGCTTTCCCAAACAGCCTCCACTTTTGTTTTTTTTTTTTTGCATTAGTCTTCATTCTTTTGGAAACCGCAGTAAAAAAAACCTGTTTGGTAAAGTTTTTTTTTTCGTATTTTTTCAAAAAGGCTCAAAGTTTACCAAGCGAATTTTCGTTTTTAAAATATGAACACAAAACTGGTAAATAGAAACTTAAAAAACGAAAGGTTATAAAACACGCTCTACCTTAATGTAGAAGTTGACTGGAATGGGACTCCATCCTCGCAGCTCGAGTCCTTATATATAAACCGACGTTTCATTTTTTTGGATATTTTTAAAATAAGTGTCACGTTTCCTTTTTTTTTTTTGATATTTCAAAATAAGGTCCACTTTTGAAAATCAACATAAGATGTTAAAACAGTTAAATAGGAAATTGTAAATGTAACTATTTAATCTAAAACTCTTCTTACGGAAGAAGTTGATAATTCTGACTATCTTATAAATGAGTAGTAAAGGTACCTAATAAAGCGCCACTAAAAATATATGACACAAGTAGGGTATTTCCTCTAAAAAAGGGCATGAATGTGTTTGTAGGCCTTAATTGATATTCAAATACAATCAATAAATCCTGAATTTGAGGGAAGTTGGTCAAACTGTAAATATTAGTGACCAATTAATAATAGCTACTAAAATAGCCACTTAAATTGACAATTTAAATATACCAGAGCTTAAATTTGAGAAAAGAAGTTGACCAAAATGTGAAATTAGTGACCAATTCCTAAATAGTCACTAAAATAGCCACTTTTTAAAACTTGTTTAAAGTGAATAATAAATATTCCAAAACTTGCTGACCTAATGCTGTAATAACCTGCATTTCCATTTAATTTAAAAGTCATGCCCATATTTAATTTATGTGTATTTGCATTGGCATATTTAAATTCTATTAGCATGGTCTGCTTTTATTTTAATTCCAGTCACTTGTTTGGAATATTAATGTCTTATCTAATTCACATTTAAATTCTATTGGGGGCCAAACTGCAACTTTACAAAAGTTAGTAATACCTGTGTGGATTTCAAAATCTGTATTTCAAAACGGTGAAAGTAACTTCTATTGACTCAATCAGTATTTTTATAAAACCAGAAAATCAATTCTTACGTTAAAATAAAATTCATGTATTTTTGTGGTGACCACCGCGCCCCGAAAATACCAGTTTATGTTCAAAACTGTCCATGTTGTGTTTAATTTCCCCAGATTTTTGGAAGTGACGTAAAGTATGACATGACTTGTACTTTATTGCTATTAATGGAAACTCATCATTTGCTTAAGCTTTGTTTGTCAATGCTTGGTGTGTGTGTGTGTTGTTGTGCCAAAAGCTATTTTTCCCAAACACTATTTGAATTGCCCCCTATTACTCTAGTTCACCTCTTCACAATCTGAGAGTATATATGTATACGTAAGTGTATCACACACACACACACCTGTGATTTTGTAGTTCATTTAGGATTGAATGAGAAAAACTAATACTTGAAATCCAATGTGGAGTCTTCAAGGTTGAACTTGGAGCCCAAGTTCTCTCTATTGGGTCCTATATATGTATACCTCTCATTACACACACACATTCTGCACATCACTAAACACAGAGAGTTGAGAGAGAGAGATTTCACAGAGAATTTCAGAATTTCATAGAGAGAGCTCTTAACCTCCATAGCTTGAAAGCTTGAGTTGGAATCTTCTTATCTCTTATTTCTTTCTCAACAACATCTTTGCTCTTAATCACAGTGAGTATTTTTAACTCACTCCCAATGTAATCTCATACTTATTTGCTGTGTATTATTTCAATTTTGTCAACCTCCATTGATAATTTAACGTTGAAGTTCATAGCTTGAGAAATCAAGATTTTCAAAACTTAACCAAAACTTGTTTTTAGAGTTGATTATGAAAGATTATACCTCATTGATGTTATGTCTGAAGTTATAGAGCCTAATTCGTTCATATAAGAAAGTATATTGAAAATGAAATTTTGACATGTTTTGATTTTTTCTAAAATTAGAGAGCTATGAATCAAATGGTGTTAAATTGACTTTAGATTCTTAATCCTTGTGAAAAACCGAAGAGAACCATATATTATACGCCCTATATACTTTAGAATTCCAAAATGGGTCATTTTGGACCCCTTAAGCTGAAACAGGGCAGTTTCTGCGAAGAAGACGAAGCCTCAGCTTCATCTCGCGCCACGATCGCGCGCGCGAGAATCGCGCGAGCAGCCCGCGCGAGCGACCCCTCGCGCGAGCGGCCCGCGCGCGCGAGGTAGGCTTCCCCAGGCAGACGTAAGAGTTTATATATATATATTTGAAAATTGGCTGGTCGCGCGAGCGAGGGTCGCGCGAGGACCCCTTCGCGCGAGCGATCCGCGCGCGCGACCTTGCTTTCCTCAGGCAGACAGAAAAGGTTATTAATAAAATGAAAATGGGCTTATCGCGCAAGCGACCCTTCGCGCGAGCGGCCCGCGCGCGCGAGGTAGTGCAGTTTCTGTTTTTGTCTGTTTTTCTGTTAAGGGACTGTTTGGATGAAATTTATATACTGTTAAGGCTCTGTTTGGGAATTTAGTTGATCAGAACTCTATTTGGTTATGTTTAAGTGATTTAAACATTGTAGTATGACTCATTAATTCCCGTACGCGTGTTGTTCCTTAATTCAGCATTTTTGTTTAAGTGCATACCATTCATGTGGGTCAGTAGTACATGCATATGGGTGTCAGTCTGTGTGGAAAAGAGTAATGGTAGTGTGGAAAGGGTATGAGATTGTGTTTGTGGTCGTGGTTGTGGTTGAGTATGAGTTTGTGGTTGTGGTCGTGGTTGTGGTCGTGGTTGTGGTTGTGGATGTGGTTGAGTTTGTGGAAGAGGGTATCTTTGAAATGCGACGGTGGCAAATAAGGACACTCCCTGACGCCCATGGAAGCGTTAAAGTGTGTGAAGCCGAACTCGGACACTCCCTGGCACCCATGGTAGTGCTAAAGTGTGGCCTACGGACACTCCCTGATAACTCAAGTCTGGATACTGTGTGAGGGGTCGCCCCGGTATTTACATGGCGGTTAGGGTATTCAAAGTGTGAGGCATTGGACACTCCCTGGTACCCCGGACCAAAGTGTGAGGCAAACTGGACACTCCCTGGCGCCCCGTTGCTAAAGTGTGGCTATCTGAGTGTTTCAAAGATACCAGGAGTAGGATAGTGGGTTGTTGTGGATGTCGAGAGAAAAGAGTCGGCGAGATGAGTGTGGTGCATTGTCTCATTTCACGAGTATCTGTATTTATGAATGAAAGACTTTTATTATATTCCTTGTTGTTTTATAAAATAAATTCTTTCAGTATTTTAATAATGGAAAAAGGTAAATGGGTATGCTTTACATTCAAAGTCATGTTTTTAATACTCACCAGCTTCTTGAAGCTGACGACGTTGATGCGTCCTGGACATTCGTGTTCAGGCTTTTCAGGTTTTAGCCAGGAGGAAACATATGACTACGCTAATTGAGGTGGCTGCTGTTGGAATAAAGAAACTGTTTATTTTATGCATTAAGTTTATTTGTTTGAGTTTTAAACTGTTTTGTTTTAAGGATGACTGTAACAGACTCTAAGTTATTATTTTATTTTCAAGGCGGTTTGTGCCTTAGCTGACCCCGGTTTATAAGATGTAATAAGATAGAAAATTTTTGTAAGCCTTGATTGCTTTACTCTGATTATTATGTTTTGTTGTTCGACGTTTGGGACGGAATCGATCCTTCAAACTGTCGCGACCTACGGGTCCATAAAGGAAATTAAACGCTTTCCTTATTTATGCTACGTCGGGGCGTGACAAATGCAATTACACATATTACAATATATGAATCCTAACTTTGAGAGAAGAAGTTGAGCAAATTGTAAATTTTAGTGACCAATTCCAAAATAACCACTAAAATAGCCAATTTTATTGACTTTTTATGAAGTGAATAATAAATATTCCAAAAATTATTGACCCAAATGTTATTAGACACAAATTGTTGATTGAAACCTCATTTGAGAGAAGAAGTTGACCAAATTGTAAATATTAGTGACCAATTCCTAAATAGCCACTTTTGTTGACTTTTTTTGAAGTCAATAATAAATATCCAAAAAATTGTTGACCAAAATATAATTAGACACAAGATTGTTGAATAAAACCTCATTATTATATTAAATAAAATTGTAAAAGCTGACTTGAATGTAATTATTTGTCCAAAATGACAGATTTACCCTCACACAAAGCAATATATCCTTACGATGTATAGATAGATATGAGTAATTATGGTGTAGTGAAGGGCAAAAGAGGAAGTTCATATTTTTTGACCTGCTTGTTTATTCGTTTTTATACGATAGTAGATATATTCTCTGCTCTAGCAGTAAACAGTCATAAGGTGAAGATCTCCAAAGGACTAACATTCTTTGAGCATAAAACTTAAGCAGTAGTTGCACCAACTAGTTTTCCTTATTGCAAATGCAAGGAATACCAAAACAAAACTCCAAAGTTAATAGACATGAAAATGGATAAATTACACTTTACACCCCAGTAGTTTTCTTGTGATGTCACTTTGGTCCCTGTAATTTAAATTTGATCATTTTAGTCATTACAATTTTCATACAATTTTTTATTAGCACTATGCCTCACGCGAGCATCATATAACCTATTTTTGCCAAAATTTGTTAGAAATTTCTTTAAAATCTGAGATTTTAAAAAATCTATCTACTTATGTTAAAGACCCGGTCAGCAACAACTTTTGGAGTCTATAAGTGATTGTGGATTTTAAGAATAAAAAAAATTTTGCAAGTTAATCGTACAAATTTGTGGTTGGCCAAAAGTTACATTAAAAAACTTTTGGATTGATGGCTCGTTTGGCACATCTTCAATCTTCATCTTCTGCGATTTAATCATAAAAAAGGTAAATTATAGTACCTCCGCCTAAACTTTGAAAATGAACAGACTCACCCCCTGAACTATCCAAAATGAACAAACTCACCCCCTTAGAAGGGGTTTTAGTATAAACAAATGATAGTTTAGGGGGTGAGTTTGTTCAATTTTAAAGTTTAGGGGGTTTTAGTGAAAAATAATCATAGCTTAGGGTGTGTCACTATTATTTATTCAAAAAATTGCTTTTAACACACCTCAAGCCAAGATGGTACACTGAAATGATGCAAAAATTTCCACATTTATGAGTGACTTTTCCATAATTAGTTGTTTTCCAACTTAAAATTTTCAAGTAACTTTCAATCTTTGGTTGTTTTTCAACTTAAATTTTCCTTGCTTTTTCATGAGTTGCTTGGTATCAGTAAACAATACAGAAAATAGAGGTCGCTTGCCTAAATTTGCACCTCGAACTCACAAAGTTATAAATAAATAATATTGCCCACAATACCACAAAAATAAAAATCCAATAGCCACACAAAATTGATTAGTACACAAAATTGTCTTGTTGCAACATCTGTTAAGTCTAATATGAGATTGTCAAAATAAGGCATGCACTTGAAAGTAATCCATGTTAAATGAGGGTGTAATTGTCTTTTGGCAAATTTTTGATAACGCAATTACAATTAGCAAGAATAAATTCTGAATGTCATTCAAACACACCCTTATTGATTTGTAATTTGCTTTTGGTACATAACTTCTCTATATATGCACTATATGCAGATGTACAACGATGCATGGAAATCATGGACATCAAAAGGGGAAGACCAAGAAGTAGGAAAGAAGGAATTTGTAGAATGTCTGAAGGAGTTAGAGGGAGAGCATGGAGACAAACCTTACTTTGGAGGTGAGACTTTAGGCTTTCTTGACATTGCTCTAATCACATACTATAGTTGGTTCAAGACCTATGAGACCTTTGGCAACTTCTGCATAAGAGGTGAATGAAAAAGGAGAGTGTGGCTAAGTCTCTTCTTGACCAGAATAAGCTCTATGAGTTTGCTTTGGAGCTAAAGAAGATGTTTGGGAATGGTGTAGATATATAACATATTTGCAAGCTATTATGTTTTGATCTTCCTAGAATCACTTTTTGAGTTCTCATGTCATCTGTTGTTATGTTTTTAAAAATCGTTGTAAGAAAGTTATTCCATTTTGATTTGGGCGTCAAGAGTTTAAAATGCGATAACAGCCTCTACGCATGCAGGTTAAGAAGGTATGCGGTTGAAAGTATGGATATCAAATTAATTGTCTCTTGGTCAATTTTTTGAATTTTCTAATCGGGAATTTGTAAATCATTCATATTGAGGTTTTCTTGTCATTTTTCTTCTGTTAAACTGCAACACGAATACATAAAGTAAGGGAGGTCAGTGATATTGTGTCAAGTGGTTGGGTGTAACTGATATGAATGAAAATCTCAAGGGAAGCCATTGATTTTGACCCCATAAAATGTCTTGCTACCATTATTTAACGGATAATCAAAGTATATGCCACCTCAAAACAAGCATATTTATAGGCATTCTTAATTTTGTTTATTTAAATGGATAAAAAAGCCTCTATTACCTCATCACAATGCGTAAATTTTTGAAATTTCTAAAATAAAAGTTCTTTAGTGCCCTCATTTTAAGAAGTGACATAGACTTTCTTTTGACCATTTAAAAAAGGAAAAATTTAGTGGGAAATCCCATTCTAACAATGTTTGTTATAATAGACCCACCAATTGGTACTTCCCAATGAGAGACCCTATAATTGTGAATGTTGTTAGAGATTAGTCCACAATCCCCAATTATAGATAATTTTAGTGACTTTTTTACCCCTATACATATACACAGGCATACATATATAGAAATATATATATATATGGTAATAACTCTATTATCCCATTGATTTGCATATCAAATATATGGAAATAAAATCCCATAACTTTAGCCTTTTACATTATGGGTCTTTTGAATATTTCTAACGCCATTTTTATGTGGGTATCCCATTTTTGTATGTTCTACCAATAATCATTGATCACATAACATATTAATCTGTTACTATGCACCATACATTTATGCGAGTATTGAATTTTACACTGCAACTAGTTCGTTTTACACTGCAATTGGTTCATTAGTGTGAAATTTTACACTGCAACTGGTTTGCTTTTACATTGCAACTAGTTCATTAGTGTGAAAATTTTATACTGCAATTGGTCAAACTCAATCCCATAATCTTGCATATATTTTGGGAAGTTACCAAACTTATTTTATATTGCAATTGGTCAAATTAAGTCAATCCCATAATTTTGGGAAGTTACTAAATCTTGCATATATTTTAGGAATTAAGTTACTAAATGCCATAATTGTAGGGCTTTATACGTTAGAATCTGTTTAATATTACACATATCTTTTTTAATTTCGTATTTCACCATTCTTGGGTGATCTAACAGTCATTCATCACCATCACCCAAAAAAAATTGTGTTAAATTTCACACTAGAATGAATATAAGTGTTAAATTTCACACTCATATTCGAGTTATTCAACAAAAGGAACACTGTCTTATCACAAATTCATTTGCACATTCATTTTTACACTGACTGCAATATTTCATTGACATCACATTTTTCATTCACATAGTATACAATTTCGCAGCATAACATGTGAAACCAAGAACATGAGTGTTAAATTTTACACTACAACCTTTTGGACCATAAATTTTGAACCACAACATAATATACAATCGGGTTCCATTGTATAGCTTCAGAGAGAGCAGATCCGGTATTGCCATTGTTGTTGAAACCCAGAAAGCTTCCAAGAATCATAAGTCAAAATATCAACCGGGTTCGAAACAATCACCAACATCGAATCGGGCGAGTACTTTGCAAGTTGGGGCACAATAATCAAGAACACCCTTGTTCCTCTGTATCAAGTTCAGCCTGGACTCGCCGGGGTTCTGCCTAGCGTCGGCGATGACGATACAGAGAGCGGATCCGACGATGATCTTGGTCCTCGAGTAGTCCAAGTCGGCCATGATCTTGGTCCCCGGGAGGAGCGCGGCGGCGTGTTTGAGACTGAGCATCTCGCCATGGAGTTTATCTGGCTTGCGTCGACTAGCGTGAGGTCGCCAGAGAGGTCCTGTGTGAGGATGATTTGAGCTATGGCCTGAGCTTTCTCTCTCTAAACAGGGAGAGAGAGAGAGAGAGAGAGAGAGAGAGAGAGAGAGAGAGAGAGATGCATATATAATGTGATTTATTATCATTTAGGTATTTGGGATTTGAATTTTGAAAACCCCTAAAATAGTTGGGGTTATTAATTGCAGTTTTGAATGAGAAATGGAAAGGGTAGTTTGGTCCAAATTTTGTGGTGTGGACTTCAGACGAAATTGTTTCATACGTTGGGCCTATTGCAAGAAACCTAGAGTAAAATGGACATTATACTAATTAACTCTTAAAAAAGAACACAATGATATCCTACTACACTCAGTATGAGAGAAAGAATATCTGTATATGCGTGTATATATATACAAAGATTTTCTATAGAGGGCACCCTCTCTTTATTAAAGAGAGGGCCTTTGTTTTGGCCGTCAGATCGTGTTTAAAAACTGTGAAATGATAAAACTGCCCTTAATGAAAATACGATCCGACCGCCAAAATAGAAGTCCTCTCTTTAATAAAGAGAGGGTGTCATCTTTAGATCTTGACTGACTATATGTATATAACTAAACAATTTATAGACCCTGGTCCCCCTGTTTTGACAGTATGTACGTGAAGATTCCAAAAGGTGTATTCCTTGGGCAGATAACTCAACAGCATATAATAATTCAAAGAGTACAAAGTTCCTTGACTTTGTGCTAAAAAAGCATAGTTACAGAGATGCTTTCCATTTCTTTATAATATTGTATTATAGTAGTCTTACAACTGGTATTACCAAAGATAAAAGATTATAATTACCAAATAGGGAAGATTACAATTTGGTATAATATTACAGTTGATATTTACCAAAGATAGAAGAATACAATTTTTGTTTTGGTGAAGAATGATCTGGGGGATCTTGGGGTTGTCTAATACACCCCCGCAAGATGATGGGCCATGGACCGTCCATTAGCTTGTCTCTCAATTTGTGAAAATGAGATGTAGAAAGGCCTTTGGTGAAGATATTAGCAACTTGATCTTCAATACAAATATATTGAACATCCAACGCTTTTCGAACAATCTTTTGTTGGAATTATTGGGTTTCCTCTTATTTGGGCATTGAGCCTATTATTTCAAAAATACAAACAAAGTCATCTACATTGATGCGACTAGTATGCTGTATTAAAATTATGGTCGTTGGAGGCTATTAAATCTATTAACTCCTGTATTAAAAATATGGCCGTTGGAGGATATTAAATCTATTAACTCCTGTATTAAAAATATGGCCGTTGGAGGCTATTAAATCTGTTTTTAATAAAATGACCGTTGGGCAGTTTGTCTAATATAAATAGTCTTCTCTCTTTACATTTTACATACAGAATATTCCTCTCTCTTTTATTTTTCTTCAAAAAACCATTTTCATTATTTTGGAGCAATTCTGAGCATTCATATATTCTTCCAATTCGAGTGCACGTTTGGAAGAAACTGATTGCTGAATCCTGGAGAGCATAGCGCTGAGACCTTGAGCATCGAGTCATTGACTCTGAGGGGCGGAATTGTTCTTAAGGACAGTGCAAACTATTGCATGCCTCAATCTGATTCATTTCAGTATCCTTCCTATTTTCCAACAATCTTAAGAACAATTATGGATACTGCTATGATCATGCGAAATGACTCAACCCAAGTTCTGTCCGAGCGACTTTTGATCCGGTAATATTATTTCTATTCTATTTAAATATCCAACAGAATAATGTCAAGAAAGCAATATATTTTTATTACAAATCAACCTGCACTTACTTGAACATGTGGTATGTAGAACCATAACCACAATTAGCCACCCTATAAGTTGGTTAGGCTGTGAAGTATTCTGTGGTGGCGCGTCCTGGTGGTCTCCATCCAATTATAAGGAAATATTTGAGGTCAGTACTAATTTTATTGAATATATCATATATGTGGCCCAAGTAGGTGAGTTCTACAGTTTGCTTTAAGGCTTCAGCGCAAGAATCACATGCCAAAATGCTGGGTTGGGGCCAGTCAGCGAGAGTACTGCTCTTGACATGCCCAGTAAACAGTAATATTAATAACCAGTAGTTTATGTTTTTGGTTCTGCACATATTTTTCCTTTAACTAGCGGTTACAGTTTTTGGTTTTGAATGGATAATAACTTTTAATTTATTTTATTGTCCAACGGTTAAAAGCCTTATTGTGTATACTATTATTTATGCTGTTAGTGGGCAATCTTTACATACTTTACCTAGCTTAACAGTCATTCCCAATGGTGACATAGCATTCAGCGCTGGCTCAAGTGTCTAGGGTTCTAAACCCAACTGACGCACAATCTTAACAGCGATAAATGAACGTGCAACTCGAGTATAAAAAAAAAGCTTTAATTAGACTATGAAAGAGTACAAGTGTACCTTTCAAATGCTACTGTTCATCGGCATTAAAACTTGCTTCTCTTGGGATGATAGCATTCATCCTTTTTTGATCTGGAGGTCCTTGAATCCCTTAAATTGGTGCCCCATAGTACACTCCTCGTGGGACATGGCAATCTCTGCTCAAGTGCCCTGGTTTGTTGCAATTTTGACATTTAGCACCCATCCGATGGTTAATCCTGTGGGCAGTGCAGAACTTTGCAATGTGCCCTGGCTTCCCACAATTAAAGCATCCTCCACTATTACTTGGCGGGGCTGTTAGTAGCGCTTGAGGCTGTGGTCCTTGTTGTTAATGTTGATGTTGTTGGGGTCGAGAATAACCCTGTTGTGGCTTCCAGGTCCCTTTCCAGGTTCTCTTGTTCCCTTAAAAATTACCCTGAGGTCTCCAACTCTGGGTATTCCTTGGTGGCGGGTTCTGGAAACTTTGCTGTGGAAAACCTTTTGACGACTAAGGTTGATTCATCTGTGGTTGCTGTGCTGGATAAGAATCCTTTTCCAACCCTGCAGTAAATTTGACAATCCCTTCGAATGACTGACTAAAATGGCCAACCATCATATGTCTGAGGTGGGGGTTCAATCCTTGGTGAAATCTCTTCACTTTCTTCTGTGGAGTGTCTATCATATATTGAGACAAATGAGATAGACGCTTGAACTGTGTAGTGTATTTCTGTACAGTCCATCCTCCTTGAACCAGATTGAGGAAATACTTCTCTTGTTGATCTCCCTCATATTTTGGAAAATACTTCTCTAAAAATCTTCCTTTGAACGTTTCCCAAGGCATTGTTCTCGCAACATTTATCCCAATAGTGGCTAGCTCAGCTTCCCACCAATCTGTAGAAAGACAACGCTTCTCTTGTTCGCTACATTCTAATGCTTCAAAAATCAGCTCCATTTCTCTTATCTATTATTTGGCTTTCCATGGTTCTGTTAGTACATCGAACTTCTCGGGATGTAACCCACAGAAATTTGCTAATAACTTGTCTCTAGTTTGCCTCTGCTGGAATGGTGCAACTAGGGGTTGGACAGGTCGTTGATTAGTAGCATGGTTATAGGTATCGCCTACATGTTCCATCCTTTGCATAAATGCTTCAAAGACTCCAGATGGTTCCATTCCCTCTGGAATTGGGGCTCCAATAGGCGCTTGGTGATTTCTCAAGGGTCCTACCATAATTATAATGAGTATTGCCTACAAAAGACACATCGATTAGCTAAAAGTCTTGTTGCAGAAACGAAAACAAGATAGGGCGAGAAGCAATAAGAATTAACAGTTCTATTAGACATCACATTACAACACAAACATACCATACAATAAATATCAAAAAGTACTGCTTGGATATATATATATATATATATCAAAACACGTACCACATAGTATACACTAGTCAAACTGTGTACCACATGGGACAAGGCTAAAATAGTACTAAGGTCAGCTATTTACAATACCACCACTACTAATGATAATATCTGTACAAAGCTATGGTCAAATAGCTATCTCTCAAGCTCCCAAAAATCTGGTGTACAACATGTCCTGATATAAACTAACAAAAGCTAAATCCTGCAGACCCTGAGTCAACAGTCGTCAGCATTCGATCCTGCTGCTGGTGCATCATCCTCAAGTGTAACGTCCATCTCTACTGGTGGATCATCCTCAGCTAGTGCTACTGCTCCTACTACCACCTCAATAACCCAGTCCTTGACAATCATGTCGTCAACCTCCATCTTCTCAACATCAATTGCTGGCTCGGCAACATTGGTGATCAACTCAGCAAAATCCCCAACAATAGCCATAGCATCTGCTAACGCAGCCTGTCCTATTGGAAGTCCAGTTGGCTGTGCAACCATCACTGCTACCCACTCGGCTGCCATATTGGCAATAGCTTCCATATAAAGTACAGGTCCGGCTGGTAAATCAAACACCATGGGTATCTCTGGTACGACTACCTCCTCTACCTCAGGCTCAATTGCAATATCTTCCAAAATCTCATCTCCCACTGCTCTTATGTCATCCCCCACTGGCATAATTTCCTCATTAACTAGCTTTGGGTCCTCCTTTGGATCCTCCTCTGGCTCCTCGTCATCCTCAACTGGCACAATGTCCTCTATGGGATCCTTCTTTGGGTCAGCCTCTATTATCGCCTCGGCCACTGGTGACTGTGGCTCCTCGGGCTGCTCTTGTGGCTCTGGAATGAGTATCTCGAGTACAGGTAATGGTGGCCTTACTGCAGGTGCTGCCTCAATAGGTCCTCCAAGAATAGCTCGTAGCTCGATAGCATCCATCTCCAACTTACTCCCGATCAATCATAGAATCCCTGATAAATATCTCTGTCAATCCTCGCTGAATGGTAAGCATCCATACGCATCTGGGTTAGGTGAGTCCGTCCATCAACATAGAGGGCCTTCCACATATCCTCCTCCAAATAACGACTGGCTATCTGACACACGTGATCCTGGTAACGCTCTGGGTCAGTTGGCTCCACGATATCCCCATGGATCACGTGTCCTCCACAAGAGTCATCTACAAATCTATGAAACTCTGGATCCATGATAACCTACAAGGAATAACTATCTATCGTCAGACGGACGAACTTATCTCAAACTCATATCTCATCTCAGGGATCTCAAAATTCTAGGACTAGATGGTGTGGAATCGTTTAGTGAACGAAAGTATCACAAACCTAGGGCTCTGATACCAAAAATCATGTCATACCCCAGAGCAACAAAAATAGAGAAAAATAAATTTCCTTTTTAGGTCCATAGGGAATGACGGGTGAATGTCACTAATGATCCACACCACACAGTACTAGTCAACAACAAGAATAGTAATACAAACAAACTGGATACAAATAGCAGTTGCTTCTATTACAAACATTAGAGTTATTACAATAGTAATGCTACAACGAAAGTATATAAGGTTTGGAAGCAACATATCCCCAAGTACCAAATATAACAAAATAGTCTAAACAGAAATACATCAACTATCTCCAGGTCTTCAGCTGGCGTACACGTCAGCGTAGTAGTCCTTCCCAGCATAAGCATCATCAGTGGGACCATCCTCAGTGTATTCTTCTTTTGGATAATAACCATCATTGCAGGCTCCGTCACTTACAGAATAAGGTACAGGGTGGTCTGGACATGGAAAAGTCTAGGCAATAAAGGCCGTCAGCTTATTGAGAGCCGAGTGAGTATAAACTAACAAGGTACCAGTTATCTGAAGTAAAAACAAGCTTATGAAGACACGAGATAAGTTCTACTATAATAATATCTTGCTCTTGTATTTCAATGTCATAACCCAAACCCTTATCGTCTTGTTATCCTGAGACCGATAATCAAGATACTCTTTCCTGAAAGAACAAACTCAATTGTTTCATATATATATAGACATACCATTATTCTGTACATTGCTCATTAAGGATATAAACCATCCACCGCATTCATGGACACCACGTCAGTCCATCCCCCGCTCGTTAAGGATATAAACCATCCACCGCATATCAGGGATACAACGCTTTGAACAACAACATATCAAATCTATTTCCACGACTCTTCGTATTATACCAGTGATCCCCCATCCACCGCTCGTTAAGGATATAACATGGATCATCTGGTTACCTTAGGACTACATGGTCCTGCTCATTGCTCATTAAGGATATAACCCATCCACCACATGTGAATGCATATCATGACCAGTCGTCCGCCCACGTACCATTTCCAGAACTTATCAAACCTACTTAAATTCAGTACTTCTATCGATACATGACAATTACCATGTGGCCTGACTACTCTGATTGAAATGAATGGATATCGAACTCATACAAGAATCGAAATCATCTAACGTTATTATGTTAATCCATTATTCTTAATCATACTTATCTTTGTTGTCACATTAGTCCTGATCAACCCATCATCGCATAATAGAAGTCCGGATCGAGAAACGAACAAACGAACCCTTAATATAATAAATATGCAAAGGAATCCATGTTCTGCCCATGCCGATCAATTGGGATAAGGTCCAATCGATTGGGATAAAATACGTAACAATCGATTGAGGAAACTAGCAATTGATTGGGTCTAAAACAATGTCAATTGATTGCTAACATTGGCAATCGATTAGAATGCCAATCGATTGGAATTCTATTCAATCAATTGGGTCCAGACTGATGGCAATCGATTGGGAATTATACCAATCAATTGGCACTTCGTCTTTACCAGCAGATTAATAAAATAGCATATATAAATGTTGAAATCATGCATATACACATCTAAACCTTACAATAGTTTGTATAAACATCAAATAGAAGGACCAAGTGAGTTAGGACTCACTAAGGGTGTGTTTGGGAGTGTGAGCTTAAAATCTCCAAGTTTCTCTCTCCTCCTCTTCTCTTTCTCTCTCTGTCTCAGCTCTGCCTCTCCTTCTCTTTCTCTTTCTTCTTCTTCTTACTGTCTTCTTCCTCTTCTTCTTGCTGTAAAAGGGTAGTGTGTGTGTGTGTGTGGATGTATATATAGATATTTGGATATGTATATATATATCTCACTCTCTCTCAACCTCAAACTGAAACAAATAGAACCAAGGCCTAGAAATGGATACACATATAGAAATAAAAGGTGCCACACATCCAAAGCTCAAGCAAAGAAGAAAACTTGTCTCAGCTTATGCCAATCGATTGGTAATAGATATTTGAAGGCAATTGATTGGAATAGATGGCAATCGATTGGTATGTTGCCATGTCATGAATTCAAGTCGGTAGGATGGCAATCGATTGGGAACATATCAATCAATTGCTAACCCAAAAGTGGAAATCGATTGGGAAACGAAGGCAATCGATTGGTATCGAAATTTTATCAAAAGAAAAGGAAAGGTTATACAAGTATACAGAAACAAATACCAAGTCTTATTATATATCAAAATACAGGTTATTACATCGGGACATGACTTAGTTATAGACATGATGAAACTTGACAGGAAAGACATGACTATTGACATAAGTCTGTTCAGAAGAGAAACGAATGAACAAACAGTCATACATGATGTTTGGCACTGAACAGACACAACACTTCAGAATAAGGCTATGTTTGGTTGACCAAATTCTCATTTACCCAAAGAAGATGTTTGGGAAATCAAATTTCGAACACATTTAGATAAGAGAGAGCGAAGAAGTCGAAAAGTTTAGATTGTTTTTTCGTGTGTCTAAAATGTGTTGGCGTGAGTAGAAGTTTAACTAGTCGAGTTATGAAAGGTACATGAGCATCGTTATGTTAGTCAACCTAATGGCAACTTGACAGATGGGGGGATATGCCACTGATATTCAAAATGGAGGGAGGTAACTCTTATTCCTGGAACATAAGAGGAAACGAGTGTGATATGGACAAACCCCAGGGGTGGTAAGTGATATTTACCCCCCCAAAAAATAAAATAAAAATCCTTCCAAGAGTATATGGATTCCATGTGTAGTTTGATCATCCTTCCAAGGGCTGGCTAGCATATACTGACATATACCAAAGACACATTACAGAAAAAATAGAACAATGTCCTCTTTAGTATCACAATATCTAATGTTTGACTTTGGACTCACATAAGGAACTTGCTTTTAAGTAAAAACTCACATCATACACCACCCAATTACTTCATTCATGATTCTCTATCTTCCTATAAATACCTTCAATATCTTTAAGGATGGGAAATGGTGTCGTACTATTGGGAATCTGGCCTAGCATGTCTGGGAATAGGGTGTACTAGTAGAGAGAGGAATAGAGTATGAGTATAGAGAAGAGGACTTGGGGAATAGTAACAAGAGCTCATTGCTTCTTGAGATGAACCCAGTTCAAAAGAAAATACCGGTTCTCATCCATAATGGTAGTATATCGGTCTGTGAGTCTTTAGTAATTGTTCACTGCATTGTTGAGGTTTGGAATGATAAATCCCCACTTTTGCCCTTACATCATTATCAAAGGGCACAAGCCAGGTTTTGGGCTGATTTTATTGACAAGAAGGTATTGTGTTTCCCTCTCGATCTATCGTTGTTCTATTGTTTGGGAATGTCTTTTCTATCTGATTCTTGTCAGAATTGATATTATTTTGGTTTGACAAAGAACTAGTTTTAAGTGAGTTACTAGACTAGATATGGACTCTTTTGCAAGATGTTGACGATGCTCACCAAATAGTTGAACTTATTGAACAAATTTCACTTTTGTAACACAAAATCGGTTATTTGCTTTCCCAAACAGCCTCCACTTTTGTTTTTTTTGCATTAGTCTTCATTTTTTTGGAAACCGCAGTAAAAAAAACCTGTTTGGTAAAGTTTTTTTTTTTCGTATTTTTTCAAAAAGGCTCAAAGTTTACCAAGTGAATTTTCGTTTTTAAAATATGAACACAAAACTGGTAAATAGAAACTTAAAAAATGAAAGGTTATAAAGCGCACTCTACCTTAATGTAGAAGTTGACTGGAATGGACTCCATCCTCGCAGCTTGAGCCCTTATATATAAACCAACATCTCCAACTTAAAAGTGAAAACAAGTAGAACTTAATTTTTTAAAAAAGGTAAAATTTGCAACAGAGTGCATCTTTAAAACAAGTTAAAACGACTGGGATAATGATCAATGACCCATGTGGTCAAGTGGTACCACCTTGATCTCTCCGATGGAGAGGTCAAGGGTTCGATTCCCCTCGGGGGAAGTTCTTGCCCCCCATATTTGTGCGTTCAGTGGGTATGTGTGGACCTTGTTGGGCTTTGCTATGGCCCATTGTGGGGATGTGTGATTTGGTGGGGTTGGGTTGGGTTTGTGTCCGTGTGTGAGGTGTGTGTGCGTTGTATCCAACCATGATCCAAGTAAGACTAAAAAAAATATAAAATAAAATAAACACGACTGGGATAATGCAATTGCAATTAGAAAGAATAAATTCCAAATGTCATTAAAACACACCCTTAATGATCTGCAGTTTGCTTTTGTTACATATCATGCACTACATGCATATATACAATGGTGCATGGAAATCATGGACATCAAAAGGGGAAGACCAAGAAGTAGGAAAAAAAGAATTTGTAGAATGTGTGAAGGAGTTAGAGGGGGAGAGCTTGGAGACAAACCTTACTTTGGAGGTGAGACTTTAGGCTTTCTTGACATTGCTCTAATCACATACTATAGTTGGTTCAAGACCTATAAGACCTTTGGAAAATTCTGCATAGAACCATAGAGCCCCAAGCTGATTGGGTGGGCTGTGCATGAAAAAGGAGAGTGTGGGTAAGTCTCTTCCTGACCAGAACAAGGTCTATGAGTTTGCTTTGGAGTAAAAGAAGATGTTTGGCAATGCTGTAGATATATAACATATTTGCAAGCTATTATGTTTTTATCGTCCCAGAATCACTTTTCGAGTTCTCATGTCATATGTTATGTTTTTAAAAATTGTTGTCAGAGAGTTTATTCCATTTTGATTTGGGCGTCAAGAGTTTGAAATGCGATAATAGCCTCTTCGCATGCAGGTTGTTCTGTGTGCATATAGAAGAGAACAACAAACAAACTACCAAATTGTTTTCCTTAGAGCAAATGCAGAGAACAACAAACAAACTTCAAAAGCTAACTGGCATGAAAAAACAAGTACAAGTACAACATTATGTATAACTACCATCTAGGATTTGTATGCAAATTCCTAGAATGATTCTCCGCTCTAGTCCAAGATTCACCCTTGCATGCCTAATAAAGTCACACACTTTGTGCTGATCAAGAAGAGTCTTTGACACACTCTACTACTTCATGCAACTCTTAGCCCATTCAATCAGGTTGGGAGACTCAACTTCTATAGTGAAGTTGCCAAAGGTGTCAAATGCCTCTAACCAACTATAAAATGGGATTAGAGCAATGTCCACAAACCCAAAGTTTTCACCTCCAAAGTAAGGCTTCTTTCCAAGTTCTACTTCTACTAATTTCAGGCATTCTATGAATTCCGTTTTGGTTGCTTGATGCTCTTCTCCTTTTGATCTCCATATCTTCAATGATGAGTAGTATAATTGCATTTCATAATTTCCAACAATTGTGACATTTTGGAAAAATAACATAAATAGTTTAAGTTATGGTAGACCGTTTGTTTTACTTTTCTTGAACGTCAAGGCTCTAATTGGGTCATGGATATAGTGAGGAAAAAGAAAGAAAAATAACAAGAAAAACATTGTCAGTTGCAATGGTAGACCATTTGTTTTGCCTTTATTTTTTTCCCTCAATTGCAGTTATATTTTGTGATTTTGTTTAAAAAAACTTTTAATGTTATTAAAGCATGGAGGAGAACAAAAGGAAACTAGTTTTCCTGTTTTCTTTAATGAGTCCATAAACTAGACAAGCCTTAGTTACATATGTAGAGAAGGGAAACGAGAAGTACGATTACAAATGGTTTTCCTCTATATTTAAAACAACACTATAAGCTGAAAAATTGTCAAAATATAACAGAAAATCAAGAAAATGAAGGGAGCCGACTCACAATTTTTTTTTTTATAAAAAATTTAGTTTGCACTATTTTATTTTCCTTCCTATTTTGCTCCACATTTTCTTTTTCAATCAAACAAATAAAATTATTTTCATTACTGTTGTTTTCTTTCTTTCTTTGTTTATTTTTTATTTTTATTTATTTTTTCTTCTTCTCCTATTCACTACTTCCATATGAACGATAGTATTTTTTTTTCTTTTCCTTAAGTTCATTTCACGAAGTCCATGAACCAAATGAAGACTAACGCGACAACATTAGATTGGATCAAAGTGAACAAAGACACCTTCAAAAATCAACATGAGACTCATAACATGACTAGATATATTGTTCTGCCCGTGTATGTGTTACCTTCGTGTCAACATTATATAGATATGACCCCTGAAGTCTGAGGTGGGTTTTAAAGAATCCATCCACTTATGTTAAAAGGCCCAGTCAGCAACAGCTTTTGGACTCCATAAGTGGTTGTGGATTTTAAAGAATAGCAAAAATTTGGTTAATTACTCGTACAAATTTGCGGTTGGCCAAAAGCTACATTAAGAAACTTTTGGATTGATTTCCGATTTGGCACATATTCAATCTTTATCTTCTGCAATTCAAAAGCACATGTCAGTGCTTATGTCATAACAAATTGGATTAGATTGAGATAGATTGCTACTCTCTATTGTTTAACATGCAAATCCCCTATAAATTTGGTTTCTTATGGAAAATTATAATGAAAATTTAGGGTAAATTACACTTTACACCTTTGTAGTTTGGGTATGATATCACTTTGGTCTCTGTAGTTTTAATTTTGTCATTTTGGTTCTTACAGTTTCAGTTTATGTTCAATATAGTCCATTCATCAAATTTTCTTACAATGTTTGATAGATTTAGGTTCCATACAATTTGATATGCACAAAAATATCAGGTCAAAGTCAGGCCTCGCCACCTCAACAAAGAGAAGCTAGCTCCTCTTGAATTTGGACTGACTACACAGTATCCCGGGCTGTGACGCAGAACCGCCCGGGATGGCCGTAAGCCCGGTTGTTCTTTCTAGATGGACCACGCATGGGCGCGCCCCAGTAGGCGTGGTTGCTTGGTCAACAAGCCTCCAGGCAGTTTTCTAGCCCAGTTAGAAGACTAAATGGAAGGAGCAAGCAGTTTCCTAAACTACTTAGGAAACATCCCTATATTCATGTAAATCAGGCTGTAAATAGATTAGGCTTCCTAATCTACAAACTTACCATGTACGGGTGGTCTCTTGAACCTATAAAAGAGGCCGCTCACCCCCATTAAAGGGGAGGACATTCGATCAAAAAGAATAACATCTAATTCTCACTCATACGCATAAACCCGATCGGTTTTACTGGTAGTGCCGGCCAAACTGTCTGCTCACCAGGCCCGCCGGTGATCTGCTAATGAAGCGTACTGATGCAACCGTGGACGTAGGTCACCTCGTTAACGGGACCGAACCACATACAAGCTCTTGTGTCCCCATATCTCTCTTTTAATCTCTCTTACCAATTTTCGGCATCATCACAATTCTCTAAGCAAATTTACTATTCTGCCCCTAATGATACCTCACGTGTGTATTACATGACCTAATTCTATAATAAATTGTAGAAATTTTTTATGGATGGACTACATTGAACCTAAACTGAAACTGTTAGGATCAAAATGACAAAATGGAAACTACAGGGACCAAAGTGACATCACACACAAACTACAAGGGTACAAAGTGTAATTTATCAAAAAATTTAAGCTTTCTAAGTCTTGTCTTTTGGATTTATTTTCACTTTGTACAATTTTGATTTTTCTATATGAAAATCGGAACCAATGAATGCCTTTAATACTGTTTAGAATAATTGAAATGAACTGAAAGGAGAGAGAAATGGGAGGGGAAATAAATATTTAGATTCTGCTATAAGAAAATGGAAGAGAGAACAAAGATGACAGAAGAGACGAAAGAAAGACAAGGCAAAATAAAAGCGAGGAAGAGATTTGATTTGATTTGATTTTTTTTTTTAGGAAAGATTTGGCCACAAACACTTTACAAATAAATTACATTAATGGGAGACTGCCATGTGGCAGAGTTGTCTGCCACACAGAGGATAAAAAATGTATAAATTCTGCCACATGACAGTCTTCCACTAGTGCCTTTTTTTTTTTTCTTGAGTAAAGCTTTGGCCACAAAAACTCCACAAATAAACTACACTAATACTAGTAGGAGACTTTCATGTGGCAGAGTTGTCTGCCACACAGAGAATAAAAAATGTATCAACTTTGTCACATGACAGTCTCTCACTAATATTAGTATAATTTTATTTGTGGAACGTTTGTACCTAAATCTTTACTGTTATTTTTTGGTTAATAAAAGAGAGGTTGTCAATTTCCTGAGAATGGGACATGTAAATTTGCCAAAGAAGAATTTTGTCCAAACTTTCAAAAGTTCCAACTAGTTTTTGAATAAGGCAACAAAACACTCTTTTTTTTTTCTTTTTCTTTTTAATAAAAAAAACCGACACAAACAAATAAAATACCAAATATATATACATATACATATATATACGGAACGCTTCTTGTGCGGGAAGTTGCGGACTCCTGTTTCAGCCGTTGGATCCAGTTTTCATTAAGGGTATTGTAGTAATTTCATAGGATCCAGTGGCTGAAAACAGAAGTCCGCAACTTATTAAATTGCGGACTCCTCCACGAGAAGCTGTCTGCATATATATATATATATATATATACTCTGCTCTAGCAGTAAACAGTCATAAGGTGAAGATCTCCACAGGACTAACATTCTTTGAGCAGAAATCTCAGCAGTAGTTGCACCAAATAGTTTTCCTTATTGCAAATGCAAAGAACACCAAAACAATACTCCAAAGTTAATAGACATGAAAATGGATAAATTACACTGTACACCCTAATAGTTTTTTTTTGTGATGTCACTTTGGTCCTTGTAATTTAAATTTGATCATTTTAGTCATTTTAGTTTTATTTTAGGTTCAATATAGTCCATTCATCAAATTTCCATGCAATTTTTGAGTTGCACCAAATAGTTTTCCTTATTGCAAATGCAAAGAACACCAAAACAATACTCCAAAGTTAATAGACATCAAAATGGATAAATTACACTGTACACCCTAATAGTTGTTTTGTGATGTCACTTTGGTCCCTGTAATTTAAATTTGATCATTTTAGTCATTCCAGTTTTATTTTAGGTTCAATATAGTCCATTCATCAAATTTCCATGCAATTTTTGACTAGCATTATACAACCTATTTTTGCCTAAATTTGTTAGAAAATCTGATGAAGTCTGAGATTTTAAACAATCTATCTACTTATGTTAAAGGCCCGGTCAGCAACAACTTTTGGAGTCCATAAGTGGTTGTCGATTTTAAGAATAGCAAAAATTTGCAAGTTATTCGTACAAAATTGCGGTTGGCCAAAAGCTACATTAAGAAACTTTTGGATTGATGGCTCGTTTGGCACGTCTTCAATATTCATCTTCTGCGATTCAATCAGGAAAAAGGTAAATTATAGTACCACCCCCCTAAACTTTGAAAATGAATAGACTACCCCCTGAACTATCCAAAATGAACAAACTCACCCCCAAAAAAGGGGTTTTAGTGTAAACAAAGGATAGTTTAGGGGTGTGTTTATTCAATTTTAAAGTTTTAAGGGATTTTAGTGAAAAATGGTCATAGTTTAGGGGTTTACATAGGATAGTTTAGGGGGTGTGTTTATTCAATTTTAAAGTTTTAAGGGGTTTTAGTGAAAAATGGTCATAGTTCAGGGGTGTTACTATTATTCCCCCCCCCCCCCCCCCCCCCCCCCCCCCCCCCCCTCTCTTGGCTAAACGCTATATTTTACAATTCACATTTTTTTTCCGATTGAATCAAAGAAACTAGTTTGACAAACAGTTCATTTTTGCTTTTGAAATTTCATAATCACTATGAATTTCAAAAATTATTGCCAAACACATCTAAATAGCAGAAACATGCCCTAATCTTATATGTCTGCCAATTCCTTGGTATGACATCTAAAATTCTTTGTCCTAAGGTCCATCAAAAGCACACGTCACTGCTTATGTCATATTTTACTTTGGGAATTTGCTAACTTACAGCATAGGAGACTTTTAGTGACGAAAAACAAGGTTTTAGTGACGAAATTTTTCGTCGCTAAAAGTTGGAACCTTTTAACGACAAAAATTTCGTCGCTAAAAACCTGTTTTTCGTCGCTAAAAGAGTTGTTGTATGCTGCTAACTTACAACCATCATGTTGTAAGTTAGCAGCCCCTTTACTTTGAGTTCATTTACATCAATTTCATATAATGAACTTCACAAACTTGAGTAGATTGAGATAGATTGCTACTCTCTACTATTTAACATGCTAACCACCAATAAAAATTTGGTTTCTTATGGAAAATTATAATGAAAATTTATGCTTTCAAAGTCTTGTCTTTTGAAATCCAAGATGGATGGACTTGTGGATCCCATCTCAAGCCAAGATGGTACACTGAAATAATGCAAAAATTACCACATTTAAGATTGACTTTTCCATTTTAGTTGTGGAAAATTTCTACATTTATGGGTGACATTTTCATAATTAGTTGTTATTTAACTTAAAATTTTCAATATTCGATTCTTTTTCAACCCAAATTTCCTAGCTTTTTCGTTAGTCGTGTGGTATCAATAAGCGATAGAGAAAATAGAGGTCGCTTGCCTGAACTTGCACCTCGAACTCAGAAAGTTACATGTTAGAAGTGTGAATATATCAAATAAAGATAACAAAAAAGAGAAAAGAGAGAAGAAAGCTAGAGTTTCTCATAACCCAAAACTGAATGAATGAATACAATACAAAAGGAAGAGAGAATAATAGTATATCTAGGAATACCCTAATATAAAGTAAAAGACTAAACTACCCTAAAGCTAAATATAAATAAAACTAATTATAATAGCTAACTCTAATATCCCCCCTCAAACTCACGATGCTGCAGCTAGAAGCATAGAGAGTTTGCCAACTAAAAAACGAAAACGCTGAATCGGATGAGACTTTGTAAACAAATCAGCAATCTGCGCTGAAGAAGAAACAAAAGGCAAAGTGATAACTCCATGCTTAAGATGATGACGAGTAATGTGACAATCAATCTCTATATGCTTGGTCCTCTCATGGAAAACTGAATTGTGAGCAATCTGAATAGCACTCTTATTATCACAATACATAGGTGAAGGGCGAGGAAGAGAGACACCCATATCTGTAAGTAGCCGGCGTAACCAAATAACCTCACGGGTGGTCGAAGCCATAGCACGATACTCAGCTTCTGTAGAAGACACAGCAACAACATCTTGCTTCTGACTCTTCCAAGAAATGAGAGAATCACCCAAAAATATACAAAATCCAGTAACAGACTTGCGATTTGTAGGATCACCGGCCCAATCAGCATCAGAGTATGCACGCAGCTCCAATGAAGAAGATGACGAAAGTAAAAGACTTTGAAACCGAGTGCCCCTCAAGTACCTCAAAATACGATGAACTGCAGCCCAATGAACTGTAGTAGGGGAAGTAACAAACTGACTAACAACATGAACAGCATGAGCAATATCTGGACGAGTAACGGTAAGATAAACCAAGCTACCAACAATAGTGCGATATAATGTAGGATCAGGCAAAGGAACGCCATCAGAAGGGGAAAGACGAACATTAAGCTCCAAAGGGGTATCAACAATCTTATTATCAGTGAGGCGAGCACGCTCAAGTATGTCACCTGTATACTTAGACTGAGAAAGAAGATAACCTTTTGGAGAACAGGCTACTTCAATCCCCAAAAAATAACGTAGTGGACCTAAGTCCTTCATTTCAAAACAACGAGCTAATTCAGACTTCAACACTGCAATGCCATCAATATCATCACCAGTAATAATCATATCATCAACATACAAAGAAAGCATAATACGACCAGCAGTGGTACACCTAATAAAGAGAGCTGAATCATACTCACTCGGGGAAAACCCAAATGAGGTAATCACTGTGGAAAACTTCTCAAACCAAGCTCGAGGGGCTTGTTTAAGACCATATAAGGCTTTTTTAAGCCTGCAAACTTCACCAGGACCATGAAGAACACCCGGAGGAGGAACCATATAAACCTCCTCTTGGTGGTCTCCATTCAAGAAAGCATTTTTAACATCCATCTGAGTTATATGCCACTGACGAATAGAAGCAACTGCAATAAGAGTACGAACAGTAGTCATTTTAGCAACAGGAGCAAAAGTCTCCTCGTAATCCATACCATACTGCTGGGAAAAACCCTTGGCAACCAATCTTGCTTTGTACCGCTCAACAGACCCATCTGACTTGGTTTTGATTTTATAAACCCAACGAGAACCAATAGCGCTCTTACCAGAAGGTAAGGGAACCAAACTCCAAGTGTCTGTCTTATACAATGCTGAGAGTTCCTCTGCCATAGCCTGTTGCCAAAGAGGATCAAGAGCTGCCTCTTTATATGACAGAGGCTCAGAGAGATCATGAACTGAAGCTAAAAATGAAGCAAAAGAATCCGAATAACAAGAATAAACAAAATCAGGTGATTGAGTGGACTTACGAGTGCGAGAAGGATAGCGAGTAGGTTCCACAGTCTTAGTAGGTGCTTGGGTGGCCTCTGGAAGGGAGGTAGCATCAAGCGGCAAGGTACCAGTATCACCAGAAGTAGAACCATGAGGTGAGACAATATCAGTGGTGCATGGGGCTTGAGAAGGCACACTATCAGTATCATTAGAGAATGGGTCAAGATGGATGAGATCAGATTTAGTCAACTCATGATGATTATCAGGAATAGAAAAGAAAGGTATGTGCTCGAGAAACACAACATGACGAGATACATATAGTTTCTTAGTAACTGGGTCAAAGCAACGATATCCCTTCTGACCCTCACCATAACCTAGAAAAACACAAATAGCAGACTTAGGTGACAATTTGGTACGCTCTACATGAGGTCGAAGGACAAAACAAGTACAACCAAACACCTTTAAGGAAGAATAATCAGGAGCATGCCCATACAATTTTTCAAAAGGTGACAGACCTGAGCAGTGAGATGACGGAATTTTATTAATTAGATTGACAGCAGTAAGGACAGCCTTTCCCCAAAAATCACTAGGTACATATGCAGATAATAAAAGAGAGCGAGCAGTTTCAACAATATGCCGATGTTTCCTTTCAGCAACACCATTTTGCTCAGGAGTGTCTGTACAAGAGGACTGGTGAATAGTTCCATCTAAAGCAAGCAACTCACGAAATTTATGATAGGTATACTCTCCACCTAAATCACATCTAAAACATTTGATGACAGCAGAATGTTGAGTTTTAACAAAAGCACGAAAGGTATTGTAAATATCAAAGAAGTCTGAACGGCGTTTCATAAGATAAACCCAACAGTAACGAGTGCAATCATCAATAAATGATACATAATATCGAGACCCCCCTCTTGTAGTAACAGGAGAGGGTCCCCACACATCAGAATGAACTAAATCAAATGGTGCAAGAGAATAAGAAATACTTCTATTAAATGGTAAAGAGGAAAATTTTGCCAGTTTACAACCACTACAATCAGAAATGTCATGAGTTTTTAAATCTCCTAATTTTCCTGTAGAAGCTAAATATTTTAAACGAGAGGCTGAAACATGACCAAGGCGAGAATGCCATAAATAAAAACTAGACGAAGATGAACTCAAACGAAAGGATGACAAATCAACACTAGAAGCTGCAACCACTGGTACATTGAGCTTGTCCAAGACGTATAATCCCCCTTGCCTACGGCCTGTCCCAATCAGCGTCTGAGACTGCGGATCCTGCACATGACAAAAAGTAGAAGAAAAAGAGACTAAGTAACCTGCATCACAAAGCTGACCAACAGAAACAAGATTCATAGTAAGTTTGGGAATGTGGTAAACACTAGAGAGAGATACATGAGGTGTGACAACAGACCCAACACCTGTTAATGGCATGGGAGTACCATCAGCAGTCATAACAGGCAAAGAGGAAACAGGACATAAGGAAGCAAAAGACGACAAATCAGGTGACATATGATTAGAAGCTCCAGAGTCTAAGACCCAAATACCTGAGGACATACCTGAAGACATACCGGAAGACATACCTAGTGAAGAGGTGGCCATAGCATGTGGCTGTGTGGCAAGGAACTTCTGAAATTGCTCAGCAAGGGAGGCCATAGATGGAGTGGATGGGGAAGGGGAACCGGGTCCAAATGAGTCTGATGGTGGTACAACTGCTGCAGTGTTAGGCTGTGGAGGCCTATACGAACGCTGCTGAGATTGGTTGTCAGATTTCCAATGAGAAGGCTGAGGTTGCTGTTGTTGTGGTGGTCGACTATTGGAAGGCTGGTTGCTGCTATTGGGCTGGTTTGCACGACCCAACCTAGGACACTGAGCCTTCCAATGACCCTTCTCCTTACAGTAGCTGCATACATCACTACCAACTCTCGAGTAAGGCTTATTCTGATTGTTTGACGGTGGTCGAAAAGGGGCTGCTAAAACAGATGTAGTAGAGTCAGGGAGAATTCCCTTTCCAGATTGAGTCTTGAGACGTATTTCCTCAGCTACTAACTCATGGACAACAGAATCAACTGACGGAAGTGGGCTACGATGGAGAATGGACCCACGAAGGCCCTCAAAATCACCACGTAGAGCCATCAAAAACTGAACCAGACGTTGTTCCTCCCTACTAGCGATATATGGTGCAAACGCCCGCAATTCAGGCGACTCCATGAGAGCCAACTGATCCCAAAGATCTGTCATTGTAGAATAGAACTCCTGAATACTCAAATTTTTTTGTTCAAGGGCACGAATATCACTCTCTAATTGGTACCTTTTTGCAAAATTGGACTGTGTAAACAGTTTAGCCAAATGATCCCACACCTCCTTTGCATATTCAAACTTTGCCAATTGTATACCTATTGAGGGAGCAACGGAGTTGTTGATCCAAGTAATGATTTTCGAATTGTTTGTTTCCCAAACATCTTGCAATTCTGCAAATTTATCAGCCTGTTCATTCATAGGTTTACTAAAATCCCCATTGATATAACCCCACATCTTCTTCCCCTTCAGAAAATTCTTCATCACATAATGCCAATATGCAAAATTCTTGCCATCGAGTTTAACACTAATCGCTTGGAGCGAATCATCGCGTTCAGCAGCCATTACGAAAACGAAACAATTAAATAACACAAAGCAAACGAACCAAAATCAGACAACAGATCCAAAAACGAACGCGAATCAGTGCGAGATCCAAAAAAACGAATCTGAATCAGCGAGAAATCCAAAAACGAACCAGAATCATCCGAAAAAAAAAAGAGAAGTATATATCAAATAAAGATAACAAAAAAGAGAAAAGAGAGAAGAAAGCTAGAGTTTCTCATAACCCAAAACTGAATGAATGAATACAATACAAAAGGAAGAGAGAATAATAGTATATCTAGGAATACCCTAATATAAAGTAAAAGACTAAACTACCCTAAAGCTAAATATAAATAAAACTAATTATAATAGCTAACTCTAATAAGAAGTACATGTATGTGTTTGGCTATTATATATATAGGACCCTTGAAGTCTGAGGTGGGTTTTAAAGTCCATCCACTTATGTTAAAAGGCCCAGTCAGCAACAGCTTTTGGACTCCATAAGTAGTTGTGGATTTTAAAGAATAGTAAAAATTTGGTTAATTAGTCGTACAAATTTACAGTTGGCCAAAAGCTGCATTTAAAAACAGTTGGATTGATGGCCCGTTTGGCACATCTTCAATCGTTATCTTCTGCAATTCAATCACAAAAAAAACATTAATAATAATAATAATAATAATTGCTTTTAACCCCCCAACGTTCGCTTTTGGCTAATCGCAATATTTTGCAATTCATAATTTTTTTTCGATTGAATCAAAGAAATTGGTTTGACAAATAGTTCATTTTCACTTTTAAAATTTTGTAATCTCTATGAACTTCAGAAGCTATTTGCCAAATACTGAATAGCAGAAACATGCCCTAATCTCATGTCTATGCCAATTCCAAATTCTTTGTCCTTAGGTGATAGGTCCATCAAAAGCACATGTCACTGCTTATGTCATCACAAATTGATTGAGATAGATTGCTACTCTCTATTATTTAACTTGCTAACTCCCCTAAAAATTTGGTTTCTTATAGAAAATTATAACGAAAATTTAGGGTAAATTACGGTTTACACCTTTGTAATTTGGGTGTGATATCACTTTGGTCCCTGTAGTTTCAAATTTATCATTTTGGTTCTTACAATTTCAGTTTAGGTTCAATATAGTCCATTCAGCAAATTTTCTTACAATTTTTGATAGATTTATGTCCAATACAAGTATGTAAGTAAATTTACCATTCGGCCCCTAATGATACCTCATGTGTTTATTACATGACCTATTTCTGTCAAAAATTGTAGAAATTTTTTATGGATGGACTACATTGAGCGTAAACTGAAACTGTAAGGATCAAAATGACAAAATAAAAATTACAGGGACCAAAATGATATCATACCCAAACTACAAAGATATAAAGTGTAATTTATCCAAAAATTTATGCTTTCTAAGTCTTGTCTTTTGGATTTATTTTCACTTTATAGTATTTCGATTTTTCTATATGAAAATAGGAAGGAGTTGTGGATCCTATCTCAAGCCAAGATGGTACAATGAAATGATGCAAAAATTTCCACATTTACGAGTGACTCTTCCATAACTAGTTGTTTTCCAACTCAAAATTTTCCATACACGATTTGGGGACTATGACTAAATGTGCCATTTCAGTGGTTTGTCGGCCATGACATGATGGTTTGAATAAGGCAACAAAACACTTTTATCTTTTTTTTAATTTTTTTTTTAATAATAAAAAAACCAACATAATCAAACAAAATTCCATATATACATATATACTAGTGAGGGTGCACGTGCAATGCACGTGTCCGTCGGATAGTTGTATTCCTAGATATATTGTGTCTTAATCTTGACATTAGAGGTCTTTGAAGAGGTATAATTACTCATTCCGTTCTAAAATAAGTGCCAACGACGTTTCATTTTTTTTGGATATTTTTAAAATAAGTGTCACGTTTTCTTTTTTTTTCTTTTTTTTTTGATATTTCAAAATAAGGTCCACTTTTAAAAATCAACATAAGATGTTAAAACAGTTAAATAGGAAATTGTAAATGTAACTATTTAATCTAAAACTCTTCTTACGGAAGAAGTTGATAATTCTGACTATCTTACAAATGAGTAGTAAATGTACCTAATAAAGCGCCACTAAAAATATATGACACAAGTAGGGTATTTCCTCTAAAAAAATGGCATGAATGTGTTTGTAGGCCTTAATTGATATTCAAATACAATCAATAAATCCTGAATTTGAGGGAAGTTGGTCAAACTGTAAATATTAGTGACCAATTAATAATAGCTACTAAAATAGCCACTTAAATTGACAATTTAAATATACCAGAGCTTAAATTTGAGAAAAGAAGTTGACCAAAATGTGAAATTAGTGACCAATTCCTAAATAGTCACTAAAATAGCCACTTTTTAAAACTTGTTTAAAGTGAATAATAAATATTCCAAAATTTGCTGACCTAATGCAATTACACATATTACAATATATGAATCCTAACTTTGAGAGAAGAAGTTGAGCAAATTGTAAATTTTAGTGACCAATTCCTAAATAACCACTAAAATAGCCAATTTTATTGACTTTTTATGAAGTGAATAATAAATATTCCAAAAATTATTGACCCAAATGTAATTAGACACAAATTGTTGATTGAAACCTCATTTGAGAGAAGAAGTTGACCAAATTATAAATATTAGTGACCAATTCCTAAATAGCCACCAAAATAGCCACTTTTGTTGACTTTTTTTGAAGTCAATAATAAATATCCAAAAAAGTGTTGACCCAAATGTAATTAGACACAAGATTGTTGAATAAAACCTCATTATTATATTAAATAAAATTGTAAAAGCTGACTTGAATGTAATTATTTGTCCAAAATGACAGATTTACCCTCACACAAAGCAATATATCCTTACGATGTATAGATAGATATGAGTAATTATGGTGTAGTGAAGGGCAAAAGAGGAAGTTCATATTTTTTGACCTGCTTGTTTCATCGTTTTTATACGATAGTAGATATATTCTCTGCTCTAGCAGTAAACAGTCATAAGGTGAAGATCTCCAAAGGACTAACATTCTTTGAGCATAAAACTTAAGCAGTAGTTGCACCAACTAGTTTTCCTTATTGCAAATGCAAGGAATACCAAAACAAAACTCCAAAGTTAATAGACATGAAAATGGATAAATTACACTTTACACCCCAGTAGTTTTCTTGTGATGTCACTTTGGTCCCTGTAATTTAAATTTGATCATTTGTCATTATAGTTTTCATACAATTTTTTATTAGCACTATGCCTCACGCGAGCATCATATAACCTATTTTTGCCAAAATTTGTTAGAAATTTTGATAAAATCTGAGATTTTAAAGAATCTATCTACTTATGCTAAAGACCCCGGTCAGCAACAACTTTTGGAGTCTATAAGTGATTGTGGATTTTAAGAATAAAAAAAATTTTGCAAGTTAATCGTACAAATTTGTGGTTGGCTAAAAGTTACATTAAAAAAACTTCTGGATTGATGGCTCGTTTGGCACATCTTCAATCTTCATCTTCTGCGATTTAATCATAAAAAAAGGTAAATTATAGTACCTTCGCCTAAACTTTAAAAATGAACAGACTCACCCCCTGAACTATCCAAAATGAACAAACTCACCCCCTTAGAAGGAGTTTTAGTATAAACAAATGATAGTTTAGGGGGTGAGTTTGTTCAATTTTAAAGTTTAGGGGGTTTTAGTGAAAAACAATCATAGCTTAGGGTGTGTCACTATTATTTACTAAAAAAATTGCTTTTAACACACCTCAAGCCAAGATGGTACACTGAAATGATGCAAAAATTTCCACATTTATGAGTGACTTTTCCATAATTAGTTGTTTTCCAACTTAAAATTTTCAAGTAACTTTCAATCTTTGGTTGTTTTTCAACTTAAATTTTCCCAGCTTTTTCATGAGTCGCTTGGTATCAGTAAACAATACAGAAAATAGAGGTCGTTTGCCTGAATTTGCACCTCGAACTCACAAAGTTATAAATAAATAAAATTGCCCACAATACCACAAAAATAAAAATCCAATAGCCACACAAAATTGATTAGTACACAAAATTGTCTTGTTGCAACATATGTTAAGTCTAATATGATATTGTCAAAATAAGGCATGCACTTGAAAGTAATCCATGTTAAATGAGGGTGTAATTGTCTTTTGGCAAATTTTTGATAATGCAATTACAATTAGCAAGAATAAATTCTGAATGTCATTCAAACACACCCTTATTGATCTGTAATTTGCTTTTGGTACATAACTTCTCTATATATGCACTATATGCAGATGTACAACGATGCATGGCAATCATGGACATCAAAAGGGGAAGACCAAGAAGTAGGAAAGAAGGAATTTGTAGAATGTCTGAAGGAGTTAGAGGGAGAGCATGGAGACAAACCTTACTTTGGAGGTGAGACTTTAGGCTTTCTTGACATTGCTCTAATCACATACTATAGTTGGTTCAAGACCTATGAGACCTTTGGCAACTTCTGCATAAGAGGTGAATGAAAAAGGAGAGTGTGGCTAAGTCTCTTCTTGACCAGAATAAGCTCTATGAGTTTGCTTTAGAGCTAAAGAAGATGTTTGGGAATGGTGTAGATATATAACATATTTGCAAGCTATTATGTTTTGATCTTCCTAGAATCACTTTTTGAGTTCTCATGTCATCTGTTGTTATGTTTTTAAAAATCGTTGTAAGAAAGTTTATTCCATTTTGATTTGGGCGTCAAGAGTTTAAAATGTGATAACAGCCTCTGCGCATGCAGGTTAAGAAGGTATGCGGTTTAAAGTATGGATATCAAATTAATTGTCTCTTGGTCAATTTTTTGAATTTTCTAATCGGGAATTTGTAAATCATTCATATTGAGGTTTTCTTGTCATTTTTCTTCTGTTAAACTGCAACACGAATACATTAAGTAAGGGAGGTCAATGATATTGTGTCAAGTGGTTGGGTGTAACTGATATGAATGGAAATCTCAAGGGAAGCCATTGATTTGGACCCCATAAAATGTCTTGCTACCATTATTTAACGGATAATCAAAGTATATGCCACCTCAAAACAAGTATATTTATAGGCATTCTTAATTTTGTTTATTTAAATGGATAAAAAAGCCTCTATTACCTCATCACAATGCGTAAATTTTTGAAATTTCTAAAATAAAAGTTCTTTAGTGCCCTCATTTTAAGAAGTGACATAGACTTTCTTTTGACCATTTAAAAAAGAACACAATGATATCCTACTACACTCAGTATGAGAGAAAGAATATCTATATATGCGTATATATATATATACAAAGATTTTCTATAGAGGGCACCCTCTCTTTATTAAAGAGAGGGCCTCTGTTTTGGCCGTCAGATCGTGTTTAAAAACTGTGAAATGATAAAACTGCCCTTAATGAAAATACGATCCGACCGCCAAAATAGAAGCCCTCTCTTTAATAAAGAGAGGGTGTCATCTTTAGATCTTGACTGACTATATGTATATAACTAAACAATTTATAGACCCTGGTCCCCCTGTTTTGACAGTATGTACGTGAAGATTCCAAAAGGTGTATTCCTTGGGCAGATAACTCAACAACATAAAATAATTCAAAGAGTACAAAGATTCTTGACTTTGTGCTAAAAAAGCATACTTACAGAGATGCTTTCCATTTCTTTATATTATTGTATTATAGTAGGCTTACAACTGGTATTACCAAAGATAAAAGATTATAATTACCAAATACGGAAGATTACAATTTGGTATAATATTACAGTTGATATTTACCAAAGATAGAAGGATACAATTGTTGTTTTGGTGAAGAATGATCTGGGGGATCTTGTGGTTGTCTAATACACCCCGCAAGATGATGGGCCATGGACCGTCCATTAGCTTGTCTCTCAATTTGTGAAAATGAGATGTAGAAAGGCCTTTGGTGAAGATATTAGCAACTTGATCTTCAATACAAATATATTGAACATCCAACGCTTTTCGAACAATTTTTTGTTGGAATTATTGGGTTTCCTCTTATTTGGGCATTGAGCCTATTATTTCAAAAATGCAAACAAAGTCATCTACATTGATGCGACTAGTATGCTGTATTAAAATTATGGTCGTTGGAGGCTATTAAATCTATTAACTCCTGTATTAAAAATATGGCCGTTGGAGGATATTAAATCTATTAACTCATGTATTAAAAATATGGCCGTTGGAGGCTATTAAATCTGTTTTTAATAAAATGACCGTTGGGCAGTTCGTCTAATATAAATAGTCTTCTCTCTTTACATTTTACATACAGAATATTCCTCTCTCTTTTATTTTTCTTCAAAAAATCATTTTCATTATTTTGGAGCAATTTTGAGCATTCATATATTCTTCCAATTCGAGTGCACGTTTGGAAGAAACTGATTGCTGAATCCTGGAGAGCATAGCACTGAGACCTTGTGCATCGAGTCATTGACTCCGAGTGGTGGAATTGTTCTTAAGGACAGTGCAAACTATTGCACGCCTCAATCTGATTCATTTCTGTATCCTTCCTATTTTCCAACAATCTTAAGAACGATTATGGATACTGCTATGATCATGCGAAACGACTCAACCCAAGTTCTGTCCGAGCGGCTTTTGATCCGGTAATATTATTTCTATTCTATTTAAATATCCAACAGAATAATGACAAGAAAGCAATATATTTTTATTACAAATCAACCTGCACTTACTTGAACATGTGGTATGTAGAACCATAACCACAATTAGCCACCCTATAAGTTGGTTAGGTTGTGAAGTATTCTGTGGTGGCACGTCCTGGTGGTCTCCATCCAATTATAAGGAAATATTTGAGGTTAGTACTAATTTTATTGAATATATCATATATGTGGCCCAAGTAGGTGAGTTCTACAGTTTGCTTTAAGGCTTCAGCGCAAGAATCACATGCCAAAATGCTGGGTTGGGGCCAGTCAGCAAGAGTACTGCTCTTGACATGCCCATTAAACAGTAATATTAATAACCAGTAGTTTATGTTTTTGGTTCTGCACAGATTTTGCCTTTAACTAGTGGTTACAGTTTTTGGTTTTGAATGGATAATAACTTTTAATTTATTTTATTGTCCAACGGTTAAAAGTCTTATTGTGTATACTATTATTTATGCTGTTAAGATGAAGTTAAATGACAGACCAACATCTACAAGTTAGTGAGTTACTTATACGCTGTTTTATCCAACGATTATATCATATTAAAAGTCCAGTTACAAAGCCTTTTAGTTGAAGGAGTTATGCTATGTGACTAGCTTGCAATAGTCAAGCAACAAGATGCATGTATATTATATACATATAGCTACGCATAGTACAAATAAGTTGTTGGTTAGTTCCACTGGTTTAAAAGTTTTTGTTGGTGTACAACCTTTTATATGTCCAATTGGGTGTATTGGTATGTTGAAATTCTAAGGAATTTTTAATAGTACATATAAATCAATAGTTGCATATTATGAGCTTAATGGAGTCTTTAAAGTAATTGTGTTTATGGCATTTATGGTGCCCAACAACTATTATATAAATTATAATAGTAAATATTTTGTGGGAGCGACTCTAGCATATGGTGTGTGCATAGACATACCTATATTTGGAATGAAAAAATATATATATATATATATATATTGAGTGTGACAAGTTTCTTTTAAACTTGTTTATCCTATTAACTCAATAACTTTGACTCGCGACATTTTATTCTTTTGAGGTCCAATTGAGATTATTCAAATATTTGAAAACAAATATTATTAACTGTGTTGTTTTTGTAAGAATACATCTCTCTAAAACAAAATTACTCTTTTGAGCATTTGGAAAATAGAAAACTCAATTTTATTAATATTGAAGTTTGGGTTATTTGTGCTTCTTATGTGTGGGGTATATTACATTTCAAGAATATATGAATGGTGTATTTACGCACACAAAATATTATTGTGACACCTTATTATGAGAATTTTCACAATTAAGTTGTTGTGCTACTAATGTTGCAAGAATTGCTTATAAGTGTTATTGTCATAAAACTGGCTTTTATAATTCATAAGAATACTATATGTGATAGTAACAACCCGTTTGTTTGTGAGTTAGTGACCATGTTTTATTTGATTTCATTTGTAAATTTCATTAGCCAACCGGTCACATTATGTTGAATGGATATTAACTATCATAAGTGCATAATATGCATATATAGCCATTTGAATCAGACACATTTATATATTGGTCGTGTATGGGCGAGGCTATTGAAATGGGTTAATTTTATTATTTAATTGTCATACCATATAATCTATTATTCAAGATATATATATATATACTTGATCAGTGGAGAATTCTAGATTTTCTAGGAACATGGATATGCTATTAACTGGATATTTAATTCTAAGGAAATTGTTAGTAGAGTAGTTCAATATGATTATTTGAGACATGCGTTTAATGGTAATGCTTGTAGTTTTTTGACATAAGTATCTATGTGACTTTTTGGGTCTTTTGATACTAATTTTTATGAGGACGAATTTCTTTTTAAAATTGAGAAATAGTAGGATTCTCAACCTCATATTTTTGTTGATAAAGATCATGACACAGAGTTTGGCCACGAAGGAGTAGCTAAAATTTTATCCATTTACTTTAGAAAGAGATCCTATCTTTTTAGAGGATGCTCTTACCTCTTTAACTTTTTGAACCCGATGGTTTTATTGAAAAAAATTCGAAGCTACTTTAGTAGCTAAGGGTTTTAAGCAAAAAGAAAAATGTTGATTTTTCGATACCTATTCTTCTGCTATTCATGCTTTTATTATTTATCAAATGGATGTAAACACTATTTAAATGGAGAGTTAGAAGATGTAATTCATTTGGATACACCTGAAAGGTTTATAGATCCGAATGAGTATAAAGTGTGTCTACTTGTATACACTTATATGGTTTAAAACTAGAACCCAACCAGTAGCATGAAAAATTGATCAAACTATCTTTTCAAATGGTTTTAAAATGAAAGTGACAATTGTATTTGCAACAAATGCAATTATGAAGTATTTGTTATTATATGAAGATGATTTAATAATTTTGGTTCTATTTTAGAGATTGCAAAATAGAGACCAAAAATTCATTGTCATTTAATTTAGATATAAAAGATTTTGGTGAAGCCAATGTAATTTTATTAAAATTACAAGAGCTATTGTTGGGATTTTCTTTGATGAATCTCATTGGAGTGAAAAATGTTTTAATTGGAGTTGACAATTTGAGTATCAACTCCAGGAAGAATTAATTTGAAAAAAAAAAAATTTATTTGTATACCCAGAGATCAGGAAGAAATTGTTTTGACAATGTATTGCATACTTCGAAATTCAAAAGAATTTACATTTTGGTTTTTTTAAAGACCAAATTTTAACCAAACTTTTTGAGGGAGAAAAGTGTGTATTTTAAAAAATCAGGGGCGTAAAATGGATTTCGGTTTCAGATGAGACGAAATCAACAAGTAGAATTATTTTTTACACTTAGCAGAGGTGCAGTATCTTGGTAGTCGTCCAAGCAAACTTGCATAACTAAATCAATGATGGAATCTAAGTTTATTGCTTTTGAAAAAGCTAGTACCGAGGCTAAGTGATTAGAAACCTCTTAGTAGATATTCCTTTTTGGAATGAACTAGTTCCATCGATTTCTTTATATTGAGATAGCAAAGCTGTAATAAGTCGAGCTATGATTAAGTCCTATAATGGCAAGGGTAGGCATATACGGCTAATACATAATATTGTGAGACAGTTGTTTGATACATAATATTGTGAGACAGCTGTTTGAGATAAAGTTATATCTCTTAAATTCTTTGTCCTAAGGTTCATCAGATTTGTTAGAAAATCTGATGAAGTCTGAGATTTTAAAGAATCTATATACTTATGTTAAAGGCCCGGTCAGCAACAACTTTTGGAGTCCATAAGTGGTTGTCAATTTTAAGAATAGCAAAAATTTGCAAGTTATTCATACAAAATTGCGGTTGGCCAAAAGCTACATTAAGAAACTTTTGGATTGATGGCTCGTTTGGCACGTCTTCAATATTCATCTTCTGCGATTCAATCAGGAAAAAGGTAAATTATAGTACCACCCCCCTAAACTTTGAAAATGAACAGACTACCCCCTGAACTATCCAAAATGAACAAACTCACCCCCAAAAAAGGGGTTTTAGTGTAAAAAAAAGGATAGTTTAGGGGGGTGTTTATTCAATTTTAAAGTTTTAAGGGGGTTTTAGTGAAAAATGGTCATAGTTCAGGGGTGTTACTATTATTCCCCCCCCCCCCCCCCCCTTCACTTGGCTAATCGCTATATTTTACAATTCACATTTTTTTTTCCCGATTGAATCAAAGAAACTAGTTTGACAAACAGTTCATTTTTGCTTTTGAATCTTCATAATCACTATGAATTTCAAAAACTATTGCCAAACACATCTAAATAGCAGAAACATGCCCTAATCTTATATGTCTTTGCCAATTCCTTGGTATGACATCTAAAATTCTTTGTCCTAAGGTCCATCAAAAGCACATGTCACTGCTTATGTCATATTTTACTTTGGGGATTTGCTAATTTACAGCATAGGAGACTTTTAGTGACGAAAAACAAGGTTTTAGTGACGAAATTTTTCGTCGCTAAAAGTTGGAACCTTTTAACGACAAAAATTTCGTCGCTAAAAACCTACTTTTCGTCGCTAAAAGAGTTGTTGTATGCTGCTAACTTACAACCATCATGTTGTAAGTTAGCAGCCCCTTTACCTTGAGTTCATTTACATCAATTTCATATAACGAACTTCACAAACTGGAGTAGATTGAGATAGATTGTTACTCTCTACTATTTAACTTGCTAACCACCAATAAAAATTTGGTTTCTTATGGAAAATTATAATGAAAATTTATGCTTTCAAAGTCTTGTCTTTTGAAATCCAAGATGGATGGACTTGTGGATCCCATCTCAAGCCAAGATGGTACACTGAAATGATGCAAAAATTACCACATTTAAGAGTAACTTTTCCATTTTAGTTGCGAAAAATTTCTACATTTATGGGTGACTTTTTCATAATTAGTTGTTGTTCAACTTAAAATTTTCAATTAATTTTCAATATTCGATTCTTTTTCAACCCAAATTTCCTAGCTTTTTCGTGAGTCGTGTGGTATCAATAAGCGATAGAGAAAATAGAGATCGCTTGCCTGAACTTGCACCTCGAACTCACAAAGTTACATGTTAGAAGTACATGTATGTGTTTGGCTATTATATATATAGGACCCTTGAAGTCTAAGGTGGGTTTTAAAGTCCATTCACTTATGTTAAAAGGCCCAGTAAGCAACAGCTTTTGGACTCCATAAGTGGTTGTGGATTTTAAAGAATAGTAAAAATTTGGTTAATTACTCGTACAAATTTGCGGTTGGCCAAAAGCTGCATTAAAAAACAGTTGGATTGATGGCCCATTTTCCACATCTTCAATCATTATCTTCTGCAATTCAATCACCAAAAAAAAAAAAATAATAATAATAATAATAATAATAATAATAATAATAATTGCTTTTAACCCCCCAACGTTCGCTTTTGGCTAATCGCAATATTTTGCAATTCATAATTTTTTTTTCGATTGAATCAAAGAAATTGGTTTGACAAACAGTTCATTTTCGCTTTTAAAATTTTGTAATCTCTATGAACTTCAGAAGCTATTTGCCAAATACTGAATAGCAGAAACATGCCCTAATCTCATGTCTATGCCAATTCCAAATTCTTTGTCCTTAGGTGATAGGTCCATCAAAAGCACATGTCACTGCTTATGTCATCACAAATTGATTGAGATAGATTGCTACTCTCTATTATTTAACTTGCTAACCCCCCTAAAAAATTTGGTTTCTTATAGAAAATTGTAACGAAAATTTAGGGTAAATTACGGTTTACACCTTTGTAGTTTGGGTGTGATATCACTTTGGTCCCTGTAGTTTCAATTTTATCATTTTGGTTCTTACAATTTCAGTTTAGGTTCAATATAGTCCATTTAGCAAATTTTCTTACAATTTTTGATAGATTTATGTCCAATACAAGTATGTAAGTAAATTTACCATTCGGCCCCTAATGATACCTCATGTGTTTATTACATGACCTATTTCTGTCAAAAATTGTAGAAATTTTTTATGGATGGACTACATTGAGCGTAAACTGAAACTGTAAGGATCAAAATGAAAAAATAAAAACTATAGGGACCAAAATGATATCACACCCAAACTACAAAGATATGAAGTGTAATTTATCCAGAAATTTATGCTTTCTAAGTCTTATCTTTTGGATTTATTTTCACTTTATACTATTTTGATTTTTCTATATGAAAATAGGAAGGAGTTGTGGATCCTATCTCAAGCCAAGATAGTACACTGAAATGATGCAAAAATTTCCACATTTACGAGTGACTCTTCCACAACTAGTTGTTTTCCAACTCAAAATTTTCCATACACGATTTGGGGAATATGGACTAAGGGTAATTCTTTGGTGACAACTTTTATACAACTTTCACACAACCTCCTAGAAGATGTGTCTATCTCTCTCCTGTGTCACAGTGGGGTCCAGTGACATCACAGGAGAGAGATAGACACATCTTTTTAAGAAGTTGTATGAAAGTTGTCCCCAAAGAATTACTCATGGACTAAATGTGCCATTTCAGTGGTTTGTCGGCCATGACATGATGGTTTGAATAAGGCGACAAAACACTTTTATCTTTTTTTAATCTTTTTTTAATGATAAAAAAACCAACATAAACAAACACAATTCCATATATATATATATATTCTCTGCTCTAGCAGTAAACAGTCATAAGGTGAAGATCTCCAAAGGACTAACATTCTTTGAGCAGAAAACTTAATCAGTAGTTGCACCAATTAGTTTTCCTTATTGCAAATGCAAGGAATACCAAAACAAAACTCCAAAGTTAATAGACATGAAAATGGATAAATTACACTTTACACCCTAGTAGTTTTCTTGTGATGTCACTTTGGTCCTAGTAATTTAAATTTGATCATTTTAGTCATTACAGTTTTCATACAATTTTTTTATTAGCACTATGCCTCACGCGAGCATCATATAACCTATTTTTGCCAAAAATTGTTAGAAATTTTGATAAAATCTGAGATTTTAAAGAATCTATCTACTTATGTTAAAGACCCGGTCAGCAACAACTTTTGGAGTTTATAAGTGGTTGTGGATTTTAAGAATAAAAAAATTTGCAAGTTAATCGTACAAATTTGCGGTTGGCCAAAAGTTACATTAAAAAACTTTTGGATTGATGGCTCGTTTGGCACATCTTTAATCTTCATCTTCTGCGATTTAATCATAAAAAAGGTAAATTATAGTACCTCCGCCTAAACTCTGAAAATGAACAGACTCACCCCTGAACTATCCAAAATGAACAAACTCACCCCCTAAGAAGGGTTTTTAGTATAAACAAAGGATAGTTTAGGGGGTGAGTTTGTTCAGTTTTAAAGTTTAGAGGATTTTAGTGAAAAACAATCATAGCTAAGGGGGTGTCACTATTATTTACCCAAAAAATTGCTTTTAACACCCCCCCCCCCCCCCCCCCCCCCCCTCCAAACTTGGGTAATCTCAATATTTTACAATTCACAATTTTTTTTTTCCCGATTGAATCAAAGAAACTGGTTTGACAAACAGTTCATTTTTACTTTTGAAATTTCATAATCACTATGAACTTCAAAAACTATTGCCAAACACATCTGAGTAGCAGAAACATGCCCTAATCTCATATGTCTCTGCCAATTCCTTGGTATGACATCTAGAAATTCTTTATCCTAAGGTCCATTAAAAGCACATGTCACTGCTTATGTCATATTTTACTTTGAGTACATGTATATCAATTTCATATAATGAACTTCAAAAACTGGATTAGATTGAGATAGATTGCTACTCTCTCCTATTTAACTTGCTAACTGTGGACACGCGGAATCCCACCTCTTGTTGTTTTGAAATTATTTTGAAAAGGAAAAGAAAAAGGTCTGTTGAAAACAGATACAGAGTCGCCACTTGGTCTTTAAGGAACCAAGAAACCTAATTTGACTCACCCAAATGGTTAAAGGGCATCGGCCCTTCATAACCAAAGAACTTGGTTCGGGGTTTTGGTAGGAGAGAGGAAAGAGCCTTTGTCACGACTAAAACACCCTCAACTCGCCCCGTCTCTCGACGGGCCTCAATTAGCATCAAAATAATCATCTTTTACTATGTTTGGTTCAAAAATTAATATTATGATAGGTATATTACATCACATAAGAATCTTGAAATGGAAGATCAAAAGATAAGATATCATTCATAAGATCTAAGCCAAATATCATACAATGCAAAAGTGAAAGATCACACAAATAAACCTAGGAAAAATCGTCTAATCATATATCAAGTAATCAAGTTTTCCTAATCTAAGGGGACAAGAGTTGTTCTCGAAACAAATAATCAAGGATATCAAAATATGCTTAGCAAGCTAGTATGATGCATGTTAATCTTTGAGAAAAGAAGATCTCTTAATCCTCGGGACGGATGAGAAAGGAAGATTAGATCGAGGGGGAAGCATGAACGTGTGATCGAATTCATTCCTTATAATCTTCTTAGATTAGGAGTTACAAAAATCCCAAATCTTGTATGAACGCAATGTATGATCCTAGAATGTGCAAAGGTTGTAGTGTGTTTGTGTACATGGACTTTCTAAAGTGGCTTAGAAGTCTAGAATATGTATGAATGAATGAAGGAAATCATCATGGGATATGTACAAATGTAGTATGAACCACTTCCTAAGATATGAGCTAATTTGGAGTGCATGTAAGCATCAAATCAAAGGATGGAAGTAACAGTATGCTTGTTGTGAATAGTGGACAGAACAGTAACATGATCTTTTGAAAATTGCAAAGAGGGGTTAGGAATGTTTTCAATGCATGATTTTTATGGAGATCTTTCTTGTTGTGTCTAGAACACAACCCAAAAAGCCAATCTTTAATAACTATCACAGATTGAGATAAATCATATAAACAATAGAGGTTATTCAGAAACAGAGTCCGTACTGTCAACTAAAATGTTAGAAAATCTTAGAAAATGAAAACAAAACATCTAGAGGCCCATTTTATACAGAAAGTTTCCTAAGACATTGAAGTTCAAGGGAAAAATAAGTTGGGACCACGCTTTTTGGAAATGTTTTCTGTAAAATAAGTTGAAAGTCAACCTAGCTGCTGTGACAGCAGAGGCAGAATGTTTGGAAGGAATGTTTGGACAAAAATGGACCCCTTTCAAGTGCTTCCAAGTCAATCCAAAAATCATGGGTGTTCTGTAATGAGTTAGAAAGACTATCCAAGTGGTCTTGTATTCATATATTGAGTATTGAACTCAAAGTAATTCTTTGAAGTTAAATGACTCACTGTTTTGAAGATTTTGAGAAAACAAGGTTTATTTCTTGACATCAAAATGAGGGGTTTAAGAGGGGGTTTTGAAAACATATTTTCCATACTTAATGAAGATTATAACCACTTAAAATGTCAACATTTGACTCACATCAAGAACCTCCAAGATTATTGGAAAGTATTATTTCCATTTTAAAGACAACTTCATGAATATATAGGAATGTATTGGAGTTGGAATCATCATCTATCAAACATGTTTTTGAGGTCAAGAGCTACTATCCATAAGGATTCACTCACCTAAAACTTCATGTCATCATCTAGATGATGATAGACTAGTAAGTAAATAAAGAAAAAAAAAAAGAAATGAGGTAAGAGAGGATGAACAACAAATTAAACAAACAAGTATATAAACAATCAATAGATGATATTCAATGATGTATTGGACTTGTAGCATGGTGTTTCACTCATATGTGGTGACATTGGACATGGAAGTAGCTTCCTCTCTCTTAAATCCTCACTAAAATGGTGGTTGGGTGTATTGAATATGAAGTAAATAGAAGTAATGAAGTAGAAACAAAGCTAGGACTCACTTTCTTGTTTGAAAATCTAAGAAGGAAGCTTCTTTTCTCTCTATTCTAACCTTATCTCTACCACTTTCTCTCTAAAACTTTTCAAAGCTTGCATTTGACACCCCCAAAATGAGAAGTCAAGGGGGGTTTATATAGGCCAATTTGGTGTGGTTTTGGGGTTTTAGAAGTACTCCCATTGGTCCCAAATATTTGTGAACATAGAACTACGTCGTTTTGGTTTCCCATTAATCAAAATGAACCCCCAAAAGAAATTACAAAAATGTATCATTCTGGGGGAGAGTGCCGTGGCGGCACTGGGCTTCTGCCGCGGTGGTAGTGGGCCAGTGCCGCAGCGGCACTACTCCTCATTCATCCAGATAATCCTTTTTAGGCCCCCAAAGGTTCCGGTATTCGCGAAAATGCCTTATTTCGTCCGAAATTCACAGAAAATGCATACGAACTCCAAATTGAGGTTGTGATATACCGTTGGAAAGGTAATGGAGTCTAATTTACATAAAAAATAGTTCAGAGATAGGTCACCTTGAAAAGGTTTGCGGTATTCGCGATAAAAGCCAATTTGATCGCCTTTTTTACCTTCAGAAATTCATAATAAATTCGTTTGAAATCCACAAATTATGTGCGATATACCGTCGGAAAGCTATTGACCTCTAGTATCCATGAAAAATGTTTGAAAAATGATACGATGCTCTGATTTTAAAGTCAATTTTTGGTCACACTGGTCAAACTTGGGATTCCCGGGAAGTTCTGGAAACCTCTGGGAGCTCCCAGGAGGTGACGTTTTCGTTCGATTTTATTTTAAAACTCATTTTAATACTTTTCACATGATCTAGAATGATCCCGGAACTTTTCGGCGAATTTGGAAGACTTCGGTCAAACCTTGGTCAGACTTGGTCAAACTTGATCAAACCGTTCAACGGGGACTTTCTGGGAACTTTCGGGACTTCTGGGAGCCGACGATTTCATCCGATCTTGCTTTAGAACTCATTTAATTGTTTTTCTTACGACGGAGCACGTTTCTAGAACATTTGGTCCAAATCTGGGAGTTTTTAGGCTTTTAGAGGCATTTTGGTCATTCTGAGCATTTTAAGAGATAGAACTAACTTTCAGGAGTCATTTTTGAGTCTTTTCGATCATTGTGAACTACCAAGCTATGGGTCTCCTAAATCTGATAGCCAAAAAAATTGGGTGTCTACAGTTTGCCACTCTTTGGCATGAACTTGCGAGGCAACGCATGTCGCAAGCGAGTGCTAAAGCTTTGAAGAGACAGGTCTTTTGGAGGCTATAGATTTAGGATGAAAGCATTGCAAAAGATGCAATGATGCTTAGGCTAGTGCTGGTCGCGCTCTGCGTGAGCTGCCTATGTATCCCAAAGGGAATGAGACCACGACATAGTTCGGGGCACAAAGGAACAAATTGCACATGCACAATAAGACAGGTGAGTGCTATATTATGAGGATGATATGCAATGCATGGATGTGATGTGAATTGCATCCTGAGTCCTATCATGTTCAGTGTTCTGATCTTAGTATGAGCGAGTGCTGGTGTGGTGTGTGCCGCTCCGAGTGGACTTATGTCGTGCTAGTGTCTCCGACTGTGGTGCAGTGACTGACTTGGATAAAGACACAATAGTTTGGAAGACTCTGGGCCTCGGGGAAAACTTCTTAAATTCCGAGAAATATGCTTTGTAAATGAAATGGATCAGACGCAAGGTTTTAGAGGATGACAAGCAAAGGTGATCGAGGGATCTTGTGACAACTGATAAGTGCGAAAGCTATGATAATGGACAAATGAGAAAGCTCATGATAATCAGGAGACACAGAGTCGTGGAACGACGGTGCTCGTCTTTGAAAACTGGACACGGGCGATGTTCCGGTTGTTCCTGATGACCGATCTTCGGGAATCGGTTCTACTTTTGCTACTTTCTGCTGGGGATAGTGGGAACTAGTATCCTTCCGTATTTGTCCTCGGGGGATGGCATAGGACTCTCAGAGAATCTCTCTTTTCTTGATCGGGAACCAGGACCCATCTCTGAATCTCTCACGGTTGATCAAATCTTCCGGCGCTCAATCCAAGAGGGCCGATCAGGGCCTCCGGGAGCTGGTATCTCTGTTTCTGTCCTCGGGGGATGATGTAGGACTCTCAGAGAATCTCTTTTAACTGTTTCTTGGCGGCACTAGGCCACTGCCGCGACTGCAGTTGGCCACTGCTACCGCGGCACTGGGTGGCCGGACTTCTGTGTGTATATCTCGGGTTTTTGAGCATTTCATGCTCATTTTTGGCCATTTCGGGGTGCTTTTGGAGCCAAAATCAGTCAAAACACAGCTTGTGCATGCTCAAGTGAGTAATCTTTCCCCATGATTGGAATTTTTGATTGGTGTTTTGGTTTGTTCCATTTTTCAAGAAGAAAGTATGGTTTTAGCTTCCATTTTTCTTGCAGATCCATGGCTTCGAGCTCAAGGAGACCGTCTAAGAAGGCCAAGGAATGAATGAAAGTCGAGAGCCAAACCCCGGACTTGATTTTACGAGACCCCCAGCATTATCTTTCGCCCGCGACCCTAGCGAGCCTGGTATGTGAAACTTTTCACAGTTCAGGACTATTTTGTGCATTATGCTAGTTTTATGAACTGTAGTGTGCACCCAGAGTTTGTTGGAAGCTTGCTTTGTGCTCGTATGTTGATTTTGTAAAGTTGGACTTTAGGGAATAGTGATTTTGTGCCCCTTTTTTGTCATTTTGATGTGTGCAGGTGTGGGAAGTGACATTGAAGGGCCATGGTAGCCTTGCTCATGCTTTTTTATGGTACACCCAACTCTCGCCTGCCATTAAGAGAATGGTAGACGATGCCGAGTTTGGCGGCTTTGTCCGCCTAGTTTCAAAGAGCACAAACGATCTGGCTCATTTTTACGCTCTTGTTGAGAGATGGTGGGACACCACCAATACTTTTCATCTTCCATTTGGTGAGATGACAATGACGCCTTTTGATTTTTCCATTACCGGCTTGAGGTTGGCGGGAAGCGCCTAGTCTTGGATTACTTCTATGAGATTGACCCTGAAGCTGTAGAGATGCTGATTGGGGCTGTTCTTCCTAATCTGGAGAGGCATTGGTTCCCTTGTGGCTGGCTTTATCGGGCCTATGGAAGAGGGAATCACAACTTGAATAATTCTCAACTTTTGAGGGTATTTCTTCTGTATGTCCTTGGTTGCTCAATTTTTGCGACACGGAATGACCGGGTGAGCTTGAGGCTTCTTTCTTGCCTGGCGACCATTGGTGAGATCCCCTCTTATAATTGGGGCGGTGCTGCCTTGGCCCACCTTTACAAGCATATGGGTGAGGTTTCCGGGGGTGATATCAAATCGACGGAGGGATTCTGGCGAGTTTGGGAGGTATGTACTGCAACCTCTTTTATCTTCTGGCTTTTTGATTTTCGTACTTCTGGTCTTTTCTAATTTTTCCTTTGTCTGTGCAGCTTTGGAGCTTTGAGTACCTGAAGATGTTAGCTCCTTCCCCTGTTGATGAATCAGTTGAAGATGAGGATGGCATGGCTCCTGTGCCTTTGTTTTCCCAGGGCTTGAGATGGCGGAGGGATGTTGTCGGGGTAAAGAGTGGGGCTCATCGGATTGTTCTCCTCAGAAACTTCTTATCTGGGCTGACAGCTGCCAACGTTGATTGGACGCCTTGGGAGCGAGTTACCTATGCTGCCCCAGAGGAGATACAGGCGGTCAGGCCCCTTGCCTCTTGTCGACTTCTGATGGAATGTACCGAATGCAGGCAATGGTTCCTTGGCGAGCGAGTGTCCCGGCAGGTGGTTGGCGGTTCGAGGTATCGCGTCCCTCATAATCCTCCTGTAATGGATGCTGATGACCTTTCCGGTGATGCTTTGCTGGCGGCCTTAGCTGGTACTAATGTTTGGGATCACTTCCTCTCTGAGACCGACTATGAGACTTACCGTGGCCGCTTCTTGATGCCCAACTTCCCACTCCTGGAGTTGAGTTTCTTTTACGTTTTTTGTCTCTATCCGTTGCCTATGTTTTTGACTCATCGTTTTCCCTAACTTATTTTGTGCCTACAGCTTCGCGAGATGTACAGGAGACAGGTTTCCCCAGTTTCTGATCCTATCCCTCCTTGGGATTGGACCGTTAATGTTTTGGGTGCAAATGGCTCTCCCCAGGTTATGGAGGAGCCACGGGTCACATGTGCGTATCCCACCCAGCCAGCAGGCGTCCTCAACATCCCTTGGAGTTATGCTGAGGAGGGCCACGCCTTGACAGCTAGCTTACGGTCTTTGGTCCTCACGCGAGACCATCGGGTATGTCTCTAATTTTGCGCTCCTTAAGGTTATGAGGTTCTAATCCTGATTTTTCCCTTGACAGATGGATGGTATGCGGCAGTTCGTCACCAGTCAGATGGCGTCCTTGGTAAGTCTCTGACTCGACTTCGCTTTCGTACTTTCTGTTGTTTCTCTACTGATTGCTTTCATTTATTTGTGTATACAGTATCATGGGGATGGTGCCAGCTCATCGAGGACCGGGCCGAGGTGCAGAGGTGGCAGGAGGAGGCCATCGCCGACGTACACTCCGGGTGGCCCAACAGAGGACGAAGAAGAGGAAGACTGAGGCCTCCTAGGCGGGGATTTTTGTTTTATCTCCATTTCATGTTTTCAATTGGGTTGTACTAGTGAATAATGTGACTGATGGACAATATGTAAGACAATGTATAGGATGATGTGTAGGATGATGTGTAGGGTGATTTATCACCCTTGACAGAGTATTATGATGTTTTGCCTTTCGAGCCGGATAGTTTCCGGTTTGAAGGTGCAGTTGTCTGCTTACTTTGGTTGGTGGTTGTGTGACGATATATATGTGCACTGTGATTATATGATTGTTGATGTTACTGTGATGAGCAGCCTTATAATAGTGAGTATGTTTGCCTTGCAGGTGGGATAGTCCGTGAAACGGGGAGGTGCTGCCAAAATTTTGAATTTTGCTAGAGCCGCGACAGAAAATATGGCATTGTATGATCCCGCTCAACTCACAGCTTGGCTGAACATCACGGATGGTGTGGAGCAGATCAACCTCTTCAGCTACGGTCTGACCGAGCTATTCTCTCTTCGCCAGATGGCACTGAACACTGAGTTCATGCGTGCCGCTATTGTCTACTGGGACCCGGTGAACTGTGTCTTCAATTTCAACAGCCTGGAGATATGTCCCCTGTTTGAGCAGTTCTGTGCTATCCTTGGCTTTGATTCTGACTCTGACCTGATTCTCCCTTCTGCTGATACCCCCAGTCCCACGCGAGGCTTGGCTGAATACCTGAACTGTTCCACTACTATTTCCCGCTAGCTAATTCATGGTGAGGTTCTTGACATTGCTTCCATCATCGCCCGGTATGCTAGTCTTGGGAATCCTAGCGTATATGATGCTACCCGCGGGGCCACTATGATATTATGCATGACTTCGCACTTTCTGTTCTCGAGTGCTTCTATCGACTTGGTGCACGTGTGCCTTGGGCTGAAATTTAGCAGGAATCCCATGGCCATGGTTCTGGCTGAAACCCTAAATGGTTTGGATTGCGCTTTCAATCAAGGAACGCTTCTTCTTTCTGGGGCGCCTTTGGTGTTACAGACTTGGCTCTACGAGCACCTTCAGTTATGGACAGGTAATGTGCCGCTAGTTTACTTTCTCAGGGCTGTGCTTCATTCTCATTACACTTCTGCCAATTGGGTTGGCATGATGGGTGCTTTATTTGAGGCCGACATTTGCTGGATCGTGAGGTGTTGGGGCCTTCATGCTGTGACCACTAGTCTCGGGGATTACCAGAGAGTGTGGCTGATGGGTCTGAGAGAGACCTCTTTCTATCATCCTCGCCGATTGGTTAGAAAGTACGGACGAGCTCAAGAGGTCCCCTGGGGGTTTACTGAGAGGGTCTTTGCTTCCAGAGTCAGAGCCACTACTATTGCTGCTTTCATTAGGGGCTGGGCCAGTCGAGCAAGAGCCTATTTCTAGAGACCTTTGAAGAAATAAAAGACACAAAATAAAACTAGACTTGACTGACTCTGCTTCTTTCCTCCAAGTGTCTTTGAAATTTGGGATTGCTTTCTGAAAGAACTTTTTGTGTTTTCATTTATCCCTGCTTATGTAATATTCAAAGTTTGTTTATCGGCGAACCTTGGTTACTTGAAGAACCTTATTTTATGCATTTGGCTTTCTGAAAGCATTTGTAGTATGATTTTGATCAGATGTTAAAGAACCTGGTTGGAAGAATAAACCATGATCAGAGGATCCCTTGACATAACACAAAATATGATTAACATCAGTCCAGTGAGTAGTAGCCGGACGATGCATGTACTGGCAAACATGATTTACATCATCTGAAGGGTCCGGACGGGTTAAAGTTAAATATTGTAGGGCCCCAACCACACTACGTTACTCAGTCGGATCAAGAAGAGGATCACCATTCGAAGGAGCCATTTTCATTCCACTACAACAGGAGATGAATAAGGTTTAGCATCCACCATGTTAGTACACTTAAGAAGATCGACAACATTCTTAGTTTGAGTTAAAGACAGCACTTTGGGAGTAAACATGGCTTCAAGGCCCAAAAAATAATGTAAGCGACTGAGATCCTTCATGGAGAACAATTTTCCTAGGTTCGTTATCAGGTGTAAAAGATGAGTTTCACTATTGTCGGTGAGAAGAATATCATCCACATGAATTAATAATAAAATAGTGATGTTGTGACGATGAAGTGTGAAAAGAGAATAATCAGCCTTTGAGCCGACAAAACCCAATTCTTCAAGATAATCAGAAAACCGTTGAAACCAGGCACTGGGTTCCTGTTTCAAGCCGTAGAGAGAACAATGGAGCTTACAAACATGGTTGGGAAACATCGGATCCTCAAAGCCCCTAGTTTGGTGCATGTATACTTCTTCATTGAGATTGCCATGAAGAAAAGCATTTTGAACATTGAGTTGGCGGAGTGGTCAGTTGTGATGAATAGCTAGAGCCAAGACTACCCAAATAGTAGTATGTTTGACAATTGGACTAAAAGTTTCTGTGTAATCAAGGCCTTCTTGTTCATGAAATCCATTGGCCACAAGTCGTGCTTTTTAGCGCTCAATAGATTCGTCAAACTTTTTCTTAATCTTATAAATCCATTTATTGGCAAGGACATTCATGGATGGGTATTGTTGGACAAGAGACCACGTCCCACTTTTCTGAAGTGCATTGAATTTGACACCTATAGATGATCGCCACTCTTGATATTTGATTGCTTGTATGAAGCAAGTGGGGTCAAGTTGTTCGTGAATGGAAGCAACAATGAGGGCATACTTAGGATTAGGCACCCGTATATCGATTTTTGCACGAGTAGTCAACGGATGAGTAGATAGCATAAGCATTGTTGAAGGCGGTTCAGGAATGGTGTTGGGGTCCTCAATTTGAGGGGGGTGGGGGGGCATAGGAGGGAGGAGGATATGGTCGGTGCAGAACTAAGAGATGGAGGGGGCAAGGTGAGTAAGGGTGGTAGCACTGGTGCGGGTTCAGGACTTGTGGTGGGAATAGGTGGCACATGTATATTAGGAGAAATGATCAAAGGAGAGGATATTTTCACCAGCATAGAGTTAATGGCCAATAGTGACTGGTAGAGAAATGAAGATTCATTAAACACGACATGACGGGACAAGTAAACTCGACCGTTGTCAATATATAAGCAATCATAACCTTGATGATTGAGAGAGTAACCCAAGAAAATGCATTGTTTGGAACAAAATTGAAGCTTATTTTGATTATATGGACAGAGGTAGGGAAAACAGGCACATCCAAATTTATGAAGAATTGTATAACCAGGACGCCGTTGAAAAAGCTTTTCGTAAGGTGACATTTACATTGGAAGACGATTGATAAGAAACACTGCCGTGTTAAAGGCATCTACCCAACATTCGGTGGGCATGGCGCCCTTAGCCAAAAGAGTGAGCCCAGTGTCAACAATATGTCTATGTTTACGCTCAGAAGCGCCATTTTATTCTGGAGTGTGAGGACACGACAAGCGATGAGAGATTCCATGTTAAGATAAAAAAAACAACTGAATTTCATTGTTTTGGTGAGCATTCCCATATTGACCACCCCCATCAGTTTGCAAGGATTTAATTTTACATGAAAAGAAATTTTCAACATGAGCCTTAAATTTGAGAAAGCTAAATAGTGTCTCATGTTTGAAACGCATAGGAAAAATCCAACAATACTTGGAATAATCATCAACAAATAATCAGTAATACTTTGAACCTTTTATTGAAATACATGGAGAAGACAAAATATCAAAATGTACTAGTTCCAAAGGAGAAGAAGAAATGGAATCTAATGACTGAAATGGCAATTGAGAACTCTTTCCTAAGGGACATTTATCATAGAAGAAATTATTGTTGACTTTCCGTGAAGGGGCAGATTGTGCTGAGAGACGAGACACTGCAAAATTGGTAGTACTGGATGACCCAAACGATGATGCCACACATGAGACGACACACGAACACCAACAAAGGCAAACGGTTGACATGCTTTATTCTGAAGAGCGTAAAGATTGATGGGATAAAGGCCATGGTCACTCTTGCCGCGGAAAAGCATCTTCCTTCCCCATCAGTTTTTCCTTTACACAAAAGCCATCCGAGTCAAACAAAAAATAACAATGATTGTAACGAGAGAATTGGTTGATAGATAATAAATTGGCAGAAACAGGACAATGTAAAATGTTATTCAAAGTGAAAGGGGAAGAGTTATGATGAAGTTGGGATGAACCAATGTGGGAGATTTTCAAACCTGAACCATTGCCAATCTCTACGTGATCCTTTCCAAGGAATTTGTTATATATGAAGAGACAAGTTTACAAGGTTTGAGGTAATATGATTCGAGTCGCCACTATCAGTATACCAAGTTTGATCATCTGATCGAGTATGATGGGAAGCAACCATTACTGCAAGTTGTTTGGTGGGAACCCTTCCTTCATAGGCACTGTCCATAGGATGATAGCAGTTGATGGCCGAATGGCCTGAACGACCACATATCTGACAAGTGGGAAAATGATTTGTAGAATGGGTATTAGGTGAAGGGGACAATGTGCTGACGGGTAAAGTATCATGTTGACGATTATAAAAAAATTATTATGGTTCGGTGGTACCACGACCACGACCACGGCCGCGTCCACAGAAGGAGTTTCCGGATCTAAGAGCATAAAGAGTAGCGACAGAGGGCTCATGTATCACTGAGTTTTGCTCAGTAAGATGCATTTTAACGCTTAAGAGAAGGCCAATGAAGTCATTTAATGAGTTTGGAGTGTCACGTGCTTGAGCAGAGTTCACAGTAACTTCATATGCAGGACCAACATTATGCATAATCAAAGTAATCAAAGCATCATCATCCACGGGTTTCCCGGAAAGCGCCAAGTTATTAGCAACATGAGTGATTTTATCAATGAAATTAGAAATAGAGAGATCCCCTCTTTTAGTGTTTCTGGAGTTGATTCTTCAATTGCAGAATACGAGTTCGTGATTGAGACACATACCGTTTCTCGAGAGAGGACCACATAGCATAAGAGGTGGGCAACTGAGCAACGGTGGATAAAATTGTTGGAGTCAAAGTTGCATTGATCCAATTGAGAATAGTTTGTTTATGTTGCTGCAATTCGGTGTATGCCGGATTATATGTGGTGGAGAGATATCCATCCTTAGCCTTCACAAACTGCTCTGGACATGGTTTTGTTCCATCGACAAAACCCATCAGGTTCTTGCTGCGAAGAACTGGCAAACATTGAGCAAGCCATATTGTGTAATTGTTTTGATCAAGTTTGATCGAGAGAAGGTGAGAAAAATTGGAGAAACTGGGGTTTGCGATCTCAGATGAAGATGACGCCATTTGGAAAAGGAAAATGAATAGAACAGGACAGATTAAGTCACAAGACAAAATGGCTCTGATACCATAAAATAATTCAAAGAGTACAAAGATTCTTGACTCTGTGCTCAAAAAGCATACCTACATAGATGCTTTCCATTTATTTATATAATGGTATTACAGTAGGCTTACAGTTGGTATTACCAAAGATCAAAGATTACAACTACCAAAGATGGAAGATTACAATTTGGTAGAATATTACAATGGGCATTTACCAAAGATAGAAGATTACAATTGCTGTTTTGGTGAAGAATGATCTGGGGGATCTTGTGGTTGTCTAATACAGCAGATACACCAAATTGTTTTCCTTATTGCAAATGCGCAAAACAACAAACAAACTTCAAAAGCTAACTGACATGAAAAAACAAGTACAAGTACAACATATAACATTATATATAACTACCATCTAGGATTTGTATGCAAATTCCTAGAATGACACTCTACTCTAGTTCAAGTACTTCACCCTCGCCTGCCTAATAAAGTCACACACTTTGTGCTGATCAGGAAGAGTCTTTGACACACTCTCCTTCTTCATGCACCTCTTAGCCCATTCAATCAACTTGGGACACTCAACTTCTATAGTGAAGTTGCCAAAGGTGTCAAATGCCTCAAACCAGCTGTAAAATGGGATTAGAGCAATGTCCACAAACCCAAAGTTTTCACCTCCAAAGTAAGGCTTGTCTCCAAGTTCTACTTCTACTAATTTCAGGCATTCTATGAATTCCTTTCTGGCTGCTTCATGCTCTTGTCCTTTTGTTCTCCATATCTTCAATGATGAGTAGTATAACTGCATTTCATAATTTTCAACAATTTTGACATTTTGAGAAAGATAGCATAAACAATTTAAGTTATGGTAGACCATTTGTTTTACTTTTCTTGAACGTCAAGGCTCTAATTAGGTCATGGATATAGTAAGGGAAAAGAAAGAAAAATAACAAGAAAAACGTTGTCAGTTGCAATGGTAGACCATTTGTTTTGCGCATTTTCTTTTTTTATTTTCCCCTCTGTTGCAGTTATATTTTGAGGCTTTTTTTAAAAAAAAACTTTTAATGTTATTAAAGCACAGAGGAGAACATGCACAAGAGAACTAATTTTTCTTTTTCCTTTAATGAGTCTATATACCAGACAAAGCCTTAGTTACATATGTAGAGAAGGGAAACGAGAAGTACGATTGTAAACGGTTTTCCTCTATGTTTAAAATAACAATATAAGCGAAAAATTGTCAAAATATAACAGAAAATCAAGAAAATGAAGGGAACTGACTCATAGAATTATTGTTTTTTTTTTTTTAAATTTAGTTTGCACTATTTTCTTTTCCTTCCTATTTTGCTCTACATTTTCTTTTTCAATCAAACAAAGAAAAATATTTTCGTTACTGTTCTTTTTTTTTCTTCTATTCAGTAATTCCATATGAACAATAATATATCTTTTCTTTTCCTACCGTTCACTTCAATATGTCCATGATCCAAACGAAGACTAAAGGGACAACATTAGATTGGATCAAAGTGAACAAAGAAAACCACCTTCAAAAATCAACATGAGACTCATACCATAACTAGATATATGGTTCTGCCCATGTGTGTGTGTGTGTGTGTGTTACCTTCGTGTCAACATAGTCAGCCCAGAACCTAGCTTGAGCTTTCAGGTAAGGATCAGAGGGCAACAATGGAGATTTCTCACTCCACACTTCATCTATATACTGGACTACAATTAGGGACTCACAAACCGGTTTTCCATTATGAATGAGAACCGGTATTTTCTTGTGAACCGGGTTCATCTTCAGGAGTAATGAGCTCTTGTTCACTAAGTCCTCTTCTTTGTATTCATACTCAATTCCCTTCTCTGCCAGGGCAATTCTAACCCTCATGCCAAACAGACTTACCCAGACGTCCATCAAAACCACCCCATGACCCATTTCCTTTCCACTAGTACTCCTCTATCAAGATAGATAATTGGAGTGTGTGTGTGTCTATGACTCTGTGTTGTAGAAGTACATGTATGTGTTTGGCTATTATATATAGGACCCCTGAAGGCTGAAGTCCAATGTGGATTTTAAAGAATCTATCATTATGGTAAAGGCCCAGTCTGCAACAACTTTTGGACTCAATAAGTGGTTGTGGATTTTAAAGAAGGGTAATGCTATTGTGAAAAGTTTATCACATGAGAAGGCGAGTTTTAACCGTTGGATGAACATCTAGTTATAAGATTCTCTCCAGATTCCTGAGAATCTTAAGGCTAGATGCTCATCCAACGGTTAAAACCCGTCTTCTCATGTGAGAAGCTTCTCACAATAGCATTGCCCTTCAAAGAATAGCAGAAATTTGCAGGTTACTCGTGCAAATTTGCGATTGGCCAAAAGCTACATTAAGAAACTTTTGGATTGATGGCCCATTTGGCACATCTTCAATCTTTATCTTCCACAATTCAATCACAAAAAAATATTAATATAATAATGATAATAGTAATAATAATAATAATAATTGCTTTTAACCACCCTACGGTCACTTTTGACTACTCCCAATATTTTGCAATTCATATTTTTTTTTTATTGAGTCAAAGAAGCTGGTTTGACAAATAGTTCATTTTCACTTCTGAAATTTCATAATCTCTATGAATTTCACAAGCTATTTGCCAAATACATCTGAATAGCAGAAACAGGCCCTAATCTCATGTCTCTGCCAATTCCAAATTTTTTGTCCTTAGGTGATAGGTCCATCAAACGCACATGTCACTGCTTTTGTCATCACAAATTGGATTAGATTGAGATAGATTGCTACTCTATTATTTAACTTGCTAACCCCCTAAAAATTTGGTTTCTTATGGAAAATAATAATGAAAATTTAGGGTAAATTACACTTTACACCTTTGTACGTAGTTTGTGTGTGATATCACTTTGATCCCTGTAGCTTCAATTTTGTCATTTTGGTTCTTATAGTTTCAGTTTAGGTTCAATATAGTCCATTTATCAAATTTTCTTATAATTTTTGACAGATTTAGGTGCAATACAGGTATGTAAACTGTAATTTCTCTAAGTAAATTTACCATTCTGCCCCTAACGATACCTCACGTGTGTATTACATGACCTATTTCTGTCAAAAATTGTAAGAAATTTTTTATATATAGATGGACTACATTGAACGTAAACCGAAACCATAAGGACTAAAATGACAAAATGGAAACTACATGGACCAAAGTGATAGCACACCAAAATTACAAGGGTATAAAGTGCAATTTATCCTAAAATTTATGCTTTCTAAGTCTTGTCTTTTGGATTTATTATCACTTTGTACTATTTTTATTTTTCAATTTGAAAATAGGAACCATTGAATCCTCATGATTTTTTTGTTTTTTAGAATTGAAAATATTAGGTTGAGTTTGAAAATAGAATGCCTTTAATACTGTTTAGAATAAGAGAAATGAATTGAAAGGAGAGAGAAATGGAAGGGGATTTTATTTTTTGATTTCTTTTCTTCTCAAGTGGTACCAATAAGAAAATGGAAGAGAGAACAAAGATTATTTTATTTCATTCTCTTCGTTTCGTCCATTCCATATTGAATAAAATGACAGAAGAGAGGATAAAAAGACAAGGTAAAATAAAAGAGAGGAAAAGATTTGATTTCTTTTTTTTTTTTTTTAGTAAAGATTTGGTCACAAATACTCGGCAAATAAATTACACTAATATTAGTGGGAGACTACCATGTGACAAGACTCATGTTGTAGAGTTTATCAACTCTGCCACATGACAGTGTCCCACTAGGTTTTTTTTTTTTTTTTTTTTTTTTTAGAGTAAAGATTTGGCCATAAAAACCCCACAAATAAATTACACTAACACCAGTGAGAGACTGTCATGTGGTAGAGTTGTCTGCCACACATAAGATAAAAAATGCATCAACTCCACCACATGACAGTCATTCACTAGTATTAGTATAATTTATTTGTGTTTAAATCTTTACCTTTTTTTTTTTTTTTGGAAAATATTGTTGTTCATCCAATTTTTAGTGTGCCAATATTCTCCAAATATCCTATTGATCAATACAGTGAAATTTAAAATTTAACTAATAGTATTTAATCCTTTATTGATGAATGAAAGCCTTCAATGAACATGGACAATAAAAAGAGAGGTGGTCAATTTCCTAAGAATGGGACATGTAAAGTTGCCACAGAAGAATTTTGTCCAAATTTTTAAAAACATTTCAAATAGTTTTGATATGACAAAGATAGACGAGACTGAATATGTCAGTCATGACATGATTGTTTGAATAAGGCTTGAATTGTCGGCCACGAGACTAGTTTTTTTTTTTTAAACAAAAAAAGCCGACACAAACAAACAAAATACGGAGTACCATATATATATATATAATACAGTTAGGCTTTAAAGAGGGCGCCCTCTCTTTATTAAAGAGAGGATTTCTGTTTTAACCGTTGGATCGTGTTTTCATGAATGGCAGTTTTGTCATTTCACAATTTTTAAACACAATCCAACGACCAAAACAGATGTCCTCTCTTTAATAAAAAGAGGTGACCCTTCAGAGAATCTTTGTATATATATACATATATTAGTCATGCTCTAAAAAGGGCGTCATCTCTTTATTAAAGAGACGACCTCTTATTTTGACCGTCAGGTCGTATTTTTATTAATGGCAATTTTATTATTTCACAGTTTTTAAACACAATCCGACGGCCAAAACAGAGGCCCTCTCTTTAATAAAGAGAGGGCGCCCTCTTTAGAAAATCTTTGTATATATATACAGTCCGGATCTTAAGCGGACTTTAAAAAACGGACCTAAAAGACGGACTGTGTAAAAAGTGAGAATTTCTCACAAAAAAGTGAGAAATTCTCACATTTTCAAAAAAGTGAGAAATTTGAAAATGTGAGAATTTCTCACAAAAAAGTGAGAAATTCTCACTTTTTACCCAGTCCGTCTTTTAGGTCCGTTTTTTAGGGTCCGCTTAAGATCCGGACTGTCTATATATATATATATATATATCCTCTGCTCTAGAGTAAGATTTCACATTTGCTCACCCTGGGTGAGCATAACCCAAGAACCCCATTGGCCAATGCAGTGGGATCTACGATCATTCCACTGCATTGGATTAATCGTAGATCCAATGCAGTGGAATAATCGTAGATCCCACTGCATTGGCCAATGGGGTGCTTGAATTTAATCGTAGACCACACTGTATTGGCCAATAGGGTGCTTGAATTATGCTCACCCGGTCCCAACCCTTAAATGGATGAGCAAAAAATGCACTCCTAGAGTAAACAGTTACAACGTGAAGATCTCCAACTCAGCAGTGAACCGCACCAAATAGTTTTCCTTATTACGAATGTAAAGAATACCAAAACAAAACAATTGACATGAAAATGGATAAATTACACTTTACACCCTAGTAGTTTTCTTGTGATGTCACTTTGGTCCCTGTAATTTAAATTTGATCATTTTAGTTATTACAATTTTATTTTAGGTTCAATATTGTCCATTCATCAAATTTTCATATAATTTTTTACTACCATTTTGCCTCACACGAGCATCATATAACCTATTTTTGTCAAAAATTATTAGAAAATTTGATGAAGTCTAAGATTTTAAAGAATCTATCTACTTATGTTAAAGGCCCGGTTAGCAACAACTTTTGGAGCCCATAAGTGGTTGTGAATTTTAAGAATAGCAAAAATTTGCGAGTTACTCGTACAAATTTGAGGTTGGCCAAAAGCTACGTTAAGAAACTTTTGGATTGATGGCTCGTTTGGCACATCTTCAATCTTCATCTTTTGCGATTCAATCGAAAAAAAAGGTAAATTATAGTACCACCCCCTAAACTTTGAAAATGAACAGACTCACTCCCAGAACTATCCAAAATGAACAAACTCACCCCCCTAAGAAAGGGTTTTAGTGTAAACAAAGGATAGTTTAGGGGGTGAGTTTGTTCAATTTTAAAGTTTAGGGGGTTTTAGTGAAACACGGCCATAGTTTAGGGGGTGTTACTATTATTTACCCAAAAAATTGCTTTTAACCCTCCGACATGGCAAATCGCAATGTTTGACAATTAACATTTTTTTTTTCACGATTGAATCAAAGAAACTGATTTGACAACACAGCACCAAAAGAGAACATTTCTAACGGTAATTTACCGTTAGTAAAATTATTACTAACGGACTATTATCGTTAGAAATAGAGTGTGACTAATAATTCTAATAGAATTTCTAACAGTTATTTTGCGTTAGAAAAAGTATTTTTACTAACGGTAAATGACTGTTAGTAATATGTTTACTAATGGATATTTTCTGTTAGTAATTTATTTTTCCTAACGGAAAAATTCCATTAGTAATATTTATTCTAGGCCTAATTGCACTTTACCCCCTCGTACTATACACGTGTTTTCAATTAGGTACATAAACTTTTTTTTTTTGCAATTGGATACATGAACTTTCATTCCCTTTCCAATCAGATACATTTGATGACGCCGTTAGTTTAAAACTAACGGAATTGCTTAGAATTGTCCTTTTTTTGCAATTGGGTACATGAACTTTCATCCCCTTTTCAATCAGATCCATTCCACCAAATTTTGACCATTTTTTATAAACCCCTTTACTACTTTTTGACATCAAAAGGAGATAAAACCCCATCACTGGAACAGAAAATGGCTAATTTGGAACCTCTTTTTTTTTTTATTGTATGTCAAAACAGATAATTTTATCTATTGACAGACAAATAATATTGAGCTAAACAAAATAAGGCTGCAACGTATATTTTTTTGCGAAATTTTGAAGCCCATTGCGTTGATCTCGAACAAATACTTGAAATAAAACAATCATCCCAAAAGGCCAAAAGATAAGAAAATTAGTATTGTTTAGCTCAACATTATCTATCTGTCAACAGATAAAATCATCTGTTTTGATAGATCAAATGAAAAAAATAGGTTCAAAATTTCACAAAAAAATATATGTTGCAGCCTTGTTTTGTTTAGCTCAATATTATTTGTCTGTCAATAGATAAAATCATCTGTTTTGACATAAAATCAAAAAAAGAGGTTCCAAATTAGCCATTTTTCTGTTCCAGTGATGGGGTTTTATCTCTTTTTGATGTCGAAAAGTAGTAAAGGGGTTTATAAAAAATGGTCAAAATTTGGGAGAATGGATCTGATTGGAAAGGGGATGAAAGTTCATGTACCCAATTGCAAAAAAAGAACAATTCTAGGCAATTCCGTTAGTTTTAAACTAACGGCGTCATCAAATGTATCTGATTGGAAAGGGAATGAAAGTTCATGTATCCAATTGCAAAAAAAAAAAAGTTCATGTACCTAATTGAAAACACGTGCATAGTACGAGGGGGTAAAGTGCAATTAGGCCTTTATTCTAATAGTGTATATTCTAACACTTTTGTATACAAAAATACTAACGGAATTTTGTAACGGTTTGTAATATGACAGTTTCTAACACTTTCGAGACAATTACTAACGGATATTGTTTTCTAACACATGTGTAACAAATGCTAACGGAAATTATCCGTTAGTAATTATTTTAAATATGAAAAACATAAATACTAAAATATGCTCCCCAATTTTATTTCCAAGGATTTAATTTTACATGAAAAGAAATTTTCAACACGAGCCTTAAATTTGATAAAGTTAGATTACGAATGAACAAACAGTCATACATGATGTTTGGCACTGAACAGACACAACACTTCAGAATCAGGCTATGTTTGGTTGACCAAATTCTCATTTACTCAAAGAAGATGTTTGGGAAACCAAAATTTTGAACACATTCAGATAAGAGAGAGCGAAGAAGTCGAAAAGTTTAGATTGTTTTTTCGTGTGTCCGAAATGTGTTGGCGTGAGTAGAAGTTTACCTAGTCGAGTTATGAAAGGTACATGAGCATCTTTCTGTTAGTCAACCTAATGGCAACTTGACAGATGGGGGGATATCCCACTGATATTCAAAATGGAGGGAGGTAACTCTTATTCTTGGAACATAAGAGGTAACGAATGTGATATGGACAAACCCTAGGGGTGGTAAGTGATATTTACCCCAAACAAATAAAATAAAAATTCTTACAAGAGTGTACAGATTTCATGTGTAGTTTGATCATCCTTCCAAGGGTTGGCCAGCATATACTGATATATACCAAAGACACATTACAGAAAAAACAAAACAATGTCCTCTTTAGTATCACAACATCCAATGTTTGACTTTGGACACACATAAGGAACTTGGTTTTAAGTAAAAACTCACATCATACACCACCCAATTACTTCATTCATGATTCTCTCTCTCTCTTCCTATCAATATCTTCAATATCTTCAAGGATGGGAAATGATGTCGTACTGTTGGATTTTCTGGCCTAGCGTGTTTGGGAATAGGGTTAGAATTGCACTAGTAGAGAAAGGAATAGAGTATGAGTACAGAGAAGAGGACTTGGGGAATAGTAACCAGAGCCCATTGCTTCTTGAGATGAACTCGGTTCAGAAGATAATACCGATTCTCATCCACAATGGTAGTAGATCGGTCTATGAGTCTTTAGTAATTGTTCTGTTCATTGATGAGGTTTGGAATGATAAATCCCCACTTTTGCCCTTACATCCTTATCAAAGGGCACAAGCCAGGTTTTGGGCTAATTTTATTGACAAGAAGGTATTGTGTTTCCTTCTTGATCTATCGTTGTTCTTTTGTTTGGGAATGTCTTTTCTATTTGGTTTTTGTCAGAATTAATATTATATTGGTTTGACAAAAAACCAGTTTTAAGTGAGTTACTAGATTAGATATGGACTCTTTTGCAAGATGTTGACGATGCTCACCAAACACTTGAACTTATTGAACTAATTTCACTTTTGTACCACAAAATCGGTTATTTGCTTTCCCAAACAGCCTCCACTTTTGTTTTTTTTTTTTTTTGCATTAGTCTTCATTTTATTGGAAACCGCAATAAAAAAACGTGTTTGGTAAAGTTGTTTTTTTCGTATTTTTTCAAAAAGGCTGAAAGTTTACCAAGCGAATTTTCGTTTTTAAAATGTGAACACAAAACTTGTAAAATAGAAACTTAAAAAACAAAAGGTTATAAACTCTACCTTAATGTAGAAGTTGACTGGAATGAGACTCCATCCACGCAGCTCAAGTCTTTATATATAAACCAACATCTCCAACTTAAAAGTGCAAACAAGTAGAACAAAATTTTTTTAAAAAAAAGGTAAAACTTGCAACATAAGGCATCTTTAAAACAAGTTAAACGAATGGGATAATGACCAACGACCCATGTGGTTAAGTGGTACCACCTTGATCTCTCCAGTGGAGAGGTCAAGGGTTCGATTCCCCTCAGGTGAAGTTCTTGGCCCCCATATTTGTGCGTTCAGTGGGTATGTGTGGACCTTGTTGGGCTTTGCTATGGGCCATTGTGGGGTTGTGGGATGGGGTGGTGTTGGGTTGGGTTTGTGTGAGGTGTTTGTGCGTTGTATCCAACCATGATCCAAGTAAGACTCAAAAAAAAAAAATCAAAACCACAACTGGGATAATGCAATTACAATTAGAAAGAAAAAATTCAAAATGTCATTAAAACACACCCTAAATGATCTGCAATTTGCATTTGTTACATATCTTCTCTATATATGCACTGCATGCATATGTACAATGGTGCATGGAAATCATGGACATCAAAAGGGGAAGACCAAGAAGTAGGAAAGAATGAATTTGTAGAATGTGTGAAGGAGTTAGAGGGAGAGCTTGGAGACAAACCTTACTTTGGAGGTGAGACTTTAGGCTTTCTTGACATTGCTCTAATCACATACTATAGTTGGTTCAAGACCTATGAGACCTTTGGAAAATTCTGCATAGAACCAGAGAGCCCCAAGCTGATTGGATGGGCTGTGCATGAAAAGGAGAGTGTGGCTAAGCCTTTTCCTGACCAGAACAAGGTCTACGAGTTTGCTTTTGGAGCAAAAGAAGATGTTTGGGAATGGTGTAGATATATAACATATTTGCAAGCTATCATGTTTTTATCTTCCCAGAATCACTTTTTGAGTTCTCATGTCATATGTCGTTATGTTTTTAAAAATTGTTGTCAGAGAGTGTATTCCATTTTGATTTGGGCGTCAAGAGTTTGAAATGCGATAACAGCCTCTTCACATGCAGGTTGTGCTGTGTGCATATAGAAGAGAACAACAAACAAACTACCAAATTGTTTTCCTTATAATAAATGCAGAGAACAACAAACAAACTTCAAAAGCTAATTGGCATGAAAAAACAAGTACAAGTACAACATTATATATAACTACCATATAGGATTTGTATGCAAATTCCTAGAATGATTTTCCACTCTAGTCCAAGTTTCAGCCTCGCATGCCTAATAAAGTCACACACTTTGTGCTGATCAAGAAGAGTCTTTGACACACTCTCCTTCTTCATGCACCTCTTAGCCCATTCAATCAGGTTGGGACACTCAACTTCTATAGTGAAGTTGCCAAAGGTGTAAAATGCCTCAAACCAGCTATAAAATGGGATTAGAGCAATGTCCACAACCCAAAGTTTTCACCTCCAAAGTAAGGCTTGTCTCCAAGTTCTACTTCTACTAATTTCAGGCATTCTATGAATTCCTCTTTGGCTGCTTGATGCTCTTCTCCTTTTGATCTCCATATCTTCAATGATGAGTAGTATAACTGCATTTCATAATTTCCAAAAATTGTGACATTTTGGGAAAGATAACATAAATAGTTTAAGTTATGGTAGACCGTTTGTTTACTTTTCTTGAACGTCAAGGCTCTAATTGGGTCGTGGATATAGTGAGGAAAAAGAAAGAAAAATAACAAGAAAAACACAGCCAGTTGCAATGGTAGACCATTTGTTTTGCGCTTTTTCTTTTTTTCTTTTTTCCCTCAGTTGCAGTTATATTTTGAGTTTTTTTTTTTTTAACTTTTAATGTTATTAAAGCATGGAGGAGAACACAAGGAAACTAATTTTTATTTTTTTCTTTAATGAGTTCATAAACCACAAAGCCTTAGTTACATATATAGAGAAGGGAAACGAGAAGTACGATTACAAACGGTTTTCCGCTATGTTTAAAACAACACTATAAGCTGAAAATTGTCAAAATATAAAAGAAAATCAAGAAAATAAAGGGAGCTGACTCACAATTTTTTTTTTTTTATAAAATTTTAGTTTGCACTATTTTCTTTTCCTTCCTATTTTGCTCCACATAATCTTTTTCAATCAAACAAAGAAAATTATTTTCTTTACTGTTGTTTTCTTTCTTTCTTTTTTCTTTTTTTTTTTTCTTCTCCTATTCACTAATTCCATATGAACGATAATATATCTTTTCTTTTCCTTAAGTTCATTTCACTAAGTCCATGAACTAAATGAGGACTAACGCGACAACATTAGATTGGATCAAAGACAACAAAGAAAACCACCTTCAAAAATCAACATGAAACTCATAACATAACTAGATATATTGTTCTGAGGTGGGTTTTAAAGAATCCATCCACTTACGTTAAAAGGCCCAGTCAGTAACAACTTTTGGATTCCATAAGTGGTTGTGGATTTTAAAGAATAGCAAACATTTGGTTAATTACTCGAATAAATTTGCGGTTGGCCAAAAGTAGCATTAAGAAACTTTTGGATTGATAGCCCGTTTGGCACATCTTCAATCTTTATCTTCTGCAATTCAAAAGCACATGTCACTGCCTATGTCATCACAAATTGGATTAGATTGAGATAGATTGCTACTCTCTATTATTTAACATGCACATCCCCTAAAAATTTGGTTTCTTATGGAACATTATAATGAAAATTTAGGTAAGAAAATTGTAATTTCTCTAAGCAAATTTACTATTTTGCCCCTAATGATACCTCACGTGTGTATTACATGACCTAATTCTATCATAAATTGTAGAAATTTTTTATGGATGGACTACATTGAACCTAAACTGAAAATGGAAAGATCAAAATGACAAAATAGAAACTACAGGGACCAAAGTGACATCACACCCAAACTACAAGGGTATAAAGTATATGTCGCACCGCGACGGGAAAAAAAAGGTCTTTTAAATATATATATAAGAGAGCGTTTTTTTTTAAAAAAAATGGAAAAAGAGGAATGTGGGGGAAGTATTTTTTTTATTTTGAAAAATAGGCCAAGTAGATTTTTCAGAGTCGCCACCTAACTTTGTACGGGTGTTAGGATCCCGATAAAGATACGGAAATATATCTTTATATTTTTACAGTTTGGGAAAGTGGGCCTATGTTTTTGACAAGTAAACCAGAGATTTAGAAAGGGGTTCGGGGACTCGGTTATGTCGAGGGAAGGTATTAAGCACCCTCGAACATCCATGACGAAGCATGGTTGCCAAATTGGCGATTTTCACGATAACGGGGCATAAAGATAAAGAATGAGAAAAAAAGATAAAAAGATGGAAAGTCATGGCCGCACCCTTTTGGGGTTGCATACGTATCTCGGGTTGAGAATCAGGCCAAACGTAGCTCTAACTTGTTATTTATTTTTTTGAAATTTTTTTTGGTCGCGTTTGACCGTGCTCGTGTGTTATAGTGTTTTTGAAAAGTCGGTGTAGCTAGGACGTCGATCACCGTAATCGAGTCCTAGACTTTAACCTTGATTATGTGCCGGAAGTAAGGGTCGGTGCCCATTTGAATACTCGAACATTCGAGTCGTTAACGTTATTGAACAACGTAACTAATCGAAATGTTCGGTTTTGAAAAAGGTTGCCGGAAGTAAGGGTCGGTGCCCGTTTGAGTCTCGAACATTCAAGTCGTTAACGTTATTGAACAACGTAACTAATCGAAATGTTCGGTTTTAGAAAGGATTTGAATACCGGAAGTAAGGGTCGGTGCCCGTTTGAGTCTCGAACATTCAAGTCGTTAACATTATTGAACAACGTAACTAATCGAAATGTTCGGTTTTGAAAAAGGTTGCCGGAAGTAAGGGTCGGTGCCCGTTTGAGTCTCGAACGTTCGAATCATCAACGTTATTGAACAACGTGACGATTCGGGATGTTCGGTTTCAGAAAAAGGATTTAAATACCGGAAGTAAGGGTCGGCGCCCGTTTTGAACATTCATATTATCGGCGTTATTGAACAACGGGATAACTTGAAGTGTTTATTTTGAAAGGAAGGTTTTGAAAGTTACCGGAAGTAAGGGTCGGTGCCCGAAAGAAAGAAAAGATTTTTTTTATTTTTTTTATTTTTTGTACCGGAAGTAAGGGTCGGTGCCCAGTGAGTGAGGTGTGTACCGGAAGTATGGGTCGGTGCCCATTGAGTGAAAAGTGTTCCGGAAGTATGGGTCGGTGCCCAGTGAGTGAAAAGTATACCGGAAGTAAGGGTCGGTGCCCAATGAGTGAGGTTTGCCGGAAGTATGGGTCGGTGCCCAGTGAGCAAAAAAGTGAGTTAGAGTGATATTACCTGTGAAGAAGGGGGCTATTGAAGCCCAATCGGTAATTGTTGAGAAAGAAAACCGAGAAACGTAGCAGAAATAGTCCAATAAGACCAAAGTCGTACTTCGACGCGAAATCGACTTGAATGGACGTCATAGTTGGATCCAAAAGGGCCGAAATAGTCAGAATAGTCATAAGGCGGGCCGGAAAGGGTCCGGGCTGAGTTGAGCGGGACCCGCGGGGGTTAGAACTGGCCGGGAGAGCCTGAAATGGACTTATAGAATGCCAAACAGCCCTTTAAATTTAGATTCAGCCAATTCTGAGGTGACCGGTGCGTCCGGAACGGCCAAATTAGCTGGGAACAAGTGTCCGTTCGTTGAAATCTGGACCCGGAATGGAGAAAATTGGGAAAAGCCAAAAGTGGGGCCCAAGTGCCACGTCAGCATGCCACGTGTCAGTCAAAGACACGTGGCGCCTTCTCGTTGGCTGGTCAAAGCTGACGCGGCGCTGACTGGATGCGCTGACTGGGCAGGCTGTGGACACGTGTCAGCCTCTGATTGGGTGGTTGTTGCTGATGTGTCAGTGACGTGGCAGACACGTGGTACTGACACGTGGCAGGTGATGCCACGTGGCAGACTGTCATTGGTCAACCAACTCTGATGTGGCGATGACGTGGCAGACATGTGGCATGACACGTGCCAGTGCCACGTGGCAGGTGATGGCACGTGGCAGCCTGTGATTGGTCCATCATTACTGATATGGCGATGACGTGGCAGATGGTGTGGCATGACACGTGGCAGTGACACGTGGCAGGTAATGCCACGTGTCAGTTAATGATTGGACCGACAGTGATGACGTGGCAGATTACGTGGCTTGCTGACTGGACAGATGACTCAGCAGGATTGCCACGTGGCGGCCTCTGATTTGTTGGTCAACCGCTGAGTCATTGATGACTCAGCGCTGACTGTGTCTGCGCGTGGGGAAGCGGAACGATGCACTGGTGGCGCGTGTAGCGCGTGCGGCCGTTTACGGTGTCCGTTGGAGGTCGGACCACCGCGATCTGGATCGTCTGGTCCAGACGATGAGAATGGAGGTGGTGGTTTCCGGAAAAAGTGGCCGGAATGTTCGTCGGAGGAGAATCTGGACAGCGGCGGCGCGTGGTGCGTTTGGGCGGCGCGTGTGCCTTCTGTGGAGGTGGTTTGGTGGCGGGACCAGCGGCGTTGGCTTCGTCTTGGCCTGTCGGAACCACTGGATGGGGAGGTGAGATGCAGAGAGCTCTGTAAGGGCCTGTTTGGTTGAGTTTTCAGATTCTGCGAAGGTTCAAGGCCCTGTTTGGTTTGAGCAGCTTTTCTGGGCTTTCTGGGTGTGTTTAGAAGCTGGTTTTTTTAGGGGGACTGGGTAATGAGGTGTAGTTTATGGTTTTTGAGTGGTGGAGACAGTGGTGGTGTGGTGGTGGTGATGTGGTTGTGCTTGGTGAGGTTTGTTGATCAAATAAACCAAACAAACCTTGGGGGAAGAAACCAGCCAAACAGGGCCTTGAGGAGATGAGAGGAAAGTATGCGCAGCTCTCTCCTCTCCTTCTTTGTCTGCCGAAATGATGAAGCAAATCTTTTGCTTTTATAAGCAAAACCTACATGGGCTCCGATCCCATGTAGGTGAGACACCGGTTGATCGGTGCAATTCTGATCTTGATCGTCCGATTGTTCCGGAACTTCGATTGTTATATATTTTTGAACCGACCGTCCGATCTTTCTGATTCAAGAAGTTACGGACTCGTAATGTCGTCCTCTTTATATCCGTACGGTTGGATCAGAGATCTTGAGCCCGGATATTGACGTGTATGTCATTGTCGATGTTGATCGAGCCGTAAAAACTTGAATCGAACACTGTTTCTTCTCCGATTGTCCGATTGGACTGATTCAAGTCACAGAATCTCTGTTTTTCTCTGTATTTCAGTCAATCATGTCCAGTCGGACTTTTGGTGTCTCCGGATTGACGATCGTGTCCTTTTTTCTCGATTTCGGTGCGCCGAAGCTTCGATCGGAGACCGATTCTTCGTCGGTTATCAGAATTTGATGATTTTGAAGTTCCGTGGCCCGGTGTTGATTCATGTTCAGCTTTGATGTAATCGAATTCAACTTTTGGTTGTCCCGGACTTGATTCCGGTCTTGAATTTGTACTGAACTTCGATTCTGGCTGAAAACGTCGTCGGACGATCCTGGGTTCTGGGACTCCTGATTGATGAGCTGTGGGCTCTGTATTGACTTTGAATTGACATCTGGGATCCCTGTTTGGATTCTGGAGCTCTTACCTCGATTAGAGTGCCTGGTGGGCCCCCTGTAACAGTTATTTTCTCTCTTTTTTTTTGGTGGGTCAAAATGGGGTGTCTACAGCTGCCCCTCTTTGTCATGTTTTGCGAAGCAAATCGTGACAAAGAAATAAGACGACCCATTTTGACCCTTTTCTTTTAGGTAATAAGAAAAAGTAAAAGGATGTGCCAAAGTAGGCAAGTGAGTAATAGATGCCATCGTAGGCAAGTGAATGCGGAATGCCATCGTAGGCAAGTGAGTATGAGGTGCCGATGTAGGCAAGTGGAATGTGAAATGCCATCGTAGGCGAGTAAATATGAGGTGCCAATGTAGGCAAGTGAATATGAGGTGCCAACGTAGGCAAGTGAATGTGAAATGCCAAAGTAGGCAAGTGAGTATGAGGTGCCAATGTAGGCAAGTGCGTATGAGGTGCCATCGTAGGCAAGTGGGTGGGAAATGCCATCGTAGGCAAGTGAGTAGAAGTGCCAACGTAGGCAAGTGAGTATGAAATGCCATCGTAGGCAAGTGAATATGAGATGCCATCGTAGGCAAGTGAGTGTGAGATGCCATCGTAGGCAAGTGATTGGTATGCCAAAGTAGGCAGTTGGGGATTGGGAGTATTGCCAGAGTGGGCAAACAGCTCCGCTGGGGATTGAGAGTATTACTAGAATGGGTGAACGACTCTGTTGGGATTCGTGTGAGAATCGAGTAGAAGAGGGATGGTGTAGTCTAGAAGTGCGTAATCGCGTAATCTTGAACTTTAACCAAGAATGTAATAAGTGAGGGTATGGTCGAGCTCTTAAAGCTGCCTACGTATCTCCCGTCGGGAGAATCAGACCGAGCGTAGTTCGTACGAACTTAGAATTTGAGTGTTTTGCCATTTTGAAGCAAAATGAGGGATGCCACGTTGGGCGAGAGAGGGGGAACACCACGTTCGGTGAACAAAAATTTGCCGTTTTGAAGCAAATGTGAGAGATGCCACGTTGGGCGAGACAGGGAACACCACGTTCGGTGAACAAAAATTTGCCGTTTTGAAGCAAATGTGAGAGATGCCACGTTGGGCGAGACAGGGAACACCACGTTCGGTGAACAAAAATTTGCCGTTTTGAAGCAAATGTGAGAGATGCCACGTTGGGCGAGATAGGGAACACCACGTTCGGTGAACAAAAATTTGCCGTTTTGAAGCAAAGGAGAAAGTTGGTGTAATCAAGAAGTGCGAAGCCGCGTAATCTTGAATTCTAACCGAAAATTGAGAAGTGTATTTTAAAAGTGTCGATTCGAAGGCATGCTAGTGGATGCCACGTCGAGCCGAGTTTTTTTTTTTAAAAAGTTGATTCGAAGGCATGCTAGTAGATGCCACGTCGAGCCGGGTTTTTTTTGGAAAAGTTGGTTCGAAGGCATGCTAGTGGATGCCATGTCGAGCCGGGTTTTGAAAAGAGTGCCGATTCGAAGGCATGCTAGTGGATGCCACGTCGCGTCGGATTTTTTGAAAAAGTGCCGATTTGAAGGCATGCTAGTGGATGCCACGTCGAGCCGGGTTTTGAAAAGAGTGCCGATTCGAAGACATGCTAGTGGACGCCACGTCGAGCCGGAAGTAAGGGTATGGTCGAGCTCTTAGAGCTGCCTACGTATCTCCCGTCGGGAGAATCAGACCGAGCGTAGTTCATTCTTTGACGAAGCAAAAGTGATGAAAAGTGTGAGACGAGAGAGCAAAATGCCACGTCGGGGCGTGATTGCTGTGTGTGAGATAGCGAAGTGCCACGTGGGGCGTGATCGCTGTGAATGTTTGAGAGCAAAATGCCACGTGGGGCGTGATTGCTGTGAATGAGATAGCGAAATGCCACGTGGGGCGTGATCGCTGTGAAGTAAGAGAGCAAAATGCCGCGTTGGGGCGTGATTGCTGTGTGTGAGATAGCGAAATGCCACGTGGGGCGTGATCGCTGTGAAGTAAGAGAGCAAAATGCCGCGTTGGGGCGTGATTGCTGTGTGTGAGATAGCGAAATGCCACGTGGGGCGTGATCGCTGTGAAGTAAGAGGATAGCAAAATGCGATGCGCGTGATTGCTATAGAGTGCGGGAGGGTAAGAGAGATACCTGACACTTGATGCCAATATAAGTTGGATGCCGTTTGAAGGACTTATACCTGATAGTAGGTGATATGAACAGAATGCCACTTGACGGACTCACTCCTGATTCTGATGATTGATAGACGATGATGTGAATAGGATGCCCCTTGACGGACTCCTCCTGTGCTGAAGATGTAAACGGGATGCCACTTGACGGACTCATTCCCAATAGTGAGATCTGTGAACAGGATGCCCCTTGACGGACTCACTCCTGTGCTGAAGCTGTAAACGGGATGCCACTTGACGGACTCACTCCCAATAGTAAGTAGGATGCCCCTTGACGGACTCACTCCTGAGCTTGAGATGTGATTGGGACGCCACTCGACGGACTCATTCCCAATAGTGAGATTTGCGAACAGGATGCCCCTTGACGGACTCACTCCTGTGCTGAAGATGTAAACGGGACGCCACTTGACGGACTCATTCCCAATTGTGAATAGGATGCCCCTTGACGGACTCACTCCTGAGCTTGAGATGTGATTGGGACGCCACTTGACGGACTCATTCCCAATAGTGAGATTTGTGAACAGGAGGCCCCTTGACGGACTCACTCCTGTGCTGAAGATGTAAACGGGATGCCACTTGACGGACTCATTCCCAATAGTAAGATTTGTGAACAGGATGCCCCTTGACGGACTCACTCCTGTGCTGAAGCTGTAGACGGGACGCCACTTGACGGACTCATTCCCAATTCCGATGATGAATTCTGACGCCGAGTAGTGAATAGGATGTCGCTGGAGGGTCTTATACCTGGTGCTTGTGATGGAATAGGACGCCGTTCTGATGATGGATTCTGATGCCGAGTTAGTGAATAGGATGCCGCTGGAGGGTCTCATACCTGATTCCTGATTTGAGCATGAACGGTTAGACCTGAGCGAGAGATAGATTTCTTGACAATCTACCGAGGAGAAGATCGATTTGATATGTGGATCCGAGCAGATGGATCAGTGTAAAGTTGGCGAGTCTGAGCAAGGGTTGATATCATGGCTCAGTTAGTGGTGATGCTTTTGAAAGTTGGGCCAGTGGCTGGGCGTTGGAAACAATGTTGGTCCAGTGATTAGACTTTTCGAAATTGGGCCAGTGGCTGGGCTTTTTTTGGAGTTGGGCCAGTGGCTGGGCTTTTTTGGAGTTGGGCCAGTTATCCCTGCTATAGAAAGTATGCATTGTCTGCTATGCTGAAAGATATGAACGGATTTTGAAAGTCATGTCATGATAAGTATACGTATTTACAAGAGTATGATGCATGAATCAATCATCTATGAAAGAATGCTCATGAGTTAATGGATATTGACTGTCTTATCGCATGTTAAGCACTAGAAGACAAAGTATTTGACTGTGTAGGCTCAGTGCCCCAGTGATCGTCCTTCAGAAGGACTCAGTTTTTTAGTATTTGATTTCTCTCGAGCTTTCCTTCTCTCTGAAACCATTTTTACCTTCGGCGCCCTCACGGGTTTTCACCGAATCCGGTTATGTGATTGTTGCGCTTCAGTGTATCTTGTGATTTGAAAGTATGTGACACCCCCGTCGTTTCGAATGATGCAAGTATGTGATTTAGTGAACCCAACAAGGCTTATGTCAATCAAAGTGGACTTTACTGGGTTGTAACGTAGGCTAGGGTCATGGGTTGAGAAATGAAAGGATCGCATGAAGGCTCAAAGTTTGTTTTGAAAAGTCGGTTGAGATTCCTGAGATCACCTTTTGCCTTGCGTCTTTCCTTCTTTTGATTTTTCTCTTTTTTTTGTTTTTTTTTTTTTCATCCCAATCTAGTGTGGGGTATGTCATTGCTGAGTAAAGTATGTACTGGGGAGAATTGCCCCAGTTTGAAGTATATATCCAAGTCGGATCGTATCTTTTGTGGATTTGCTCCGGCTTTGCATTGAGTTCTTTTTTTGTTTGCTTTCTCTTTCTTTTTTTTCTTTTTTTTTTTGGCATTGCCCCAGTTTAGGGGGTGATCCTCAGGGGTTTAAATTTGGAAAGAGATCATTGTATGGCTCAAGTGGGCTAGCGAGGGAAAGTAGTATATGGATAGCTGAAATGATTGCCTCTAATCATTTTGACACAAGTCGAGTCAGGTTCAGAGATCACATATATGCATCATTGAAGTTAGAGATCGTGGGAATGCGTATTTATTCTCATGGTGAGAATTGAGGGGCCCCATGTGGGCCAGCAGTGATCGTGATGACCTCTTTTGCTGAGCTGTGGGGGCGAAGACTGCCCCAGTCGATGTGTGTCATGATCATGAGAATGGACTGAGGTGTTCTTGTCCATGAATGGTCATCGGCAGTTTATTCTGTCCTTATGTACTCAGACGACATCAAGCTGTCATAGAGAAGTATGCTTTTGTCACCTGATTCTTGTTAAGATGTGAGCATCGTCAGAGGATGAAATGGCCGATTTGTGAACTTGAGTCGTTTCTCGACATGACCTTGTGTTGGTCGTACTTTCAGGTGGAATCGAACATAGCTTTGTTACGTCCGAAAGTCTCGTACAATGTCTAATTCGTATTCAACAAGCAATAAGACAGTCATATCCAACATACTCGTGAGATTTAAGGAATGAGAGCAGATGACATTTATTGAATGACGCAAAGAATGAGTTTTGTTTTTGTTTTTGTTTTTTTTTTTCATTTAAAAGTATGTACACTTATACAAAGCAGACAAAGCATAAATTCTATAGTATGGACAAACTGCCCCTGTGTGGCATATGATGAGAAGTAATGTTTCGAGATAGTGGGCTGAGCGTTGGTCCTTCACAAGGATCGTTTTGGGCATGGCCAGAGCTTGTGGATGTATATGGGTAGAAGTATGCCTATTGGTTCAGCAGCTTGAGGGTTTGAACAATCACAAATGCACTGGTACTGCTCGGATTTGATCTCCTCGGTTTTGTCACCCGATCCTGCTCAGGTTTGACGCTTAAACATGTTTGGAGTCGGAATTCGGAGTTGTTTGGACTGGTTGTCCATTCAAAGTTTTTTTTTCGATCCGTGGAGAAGTTGGTGATGCAGGGAGTAGGCTGAGCGTGTAGAGGCTTCCCATGTTGACCTCTGTCAGAAGTGTACCTTGCAGCGAAGGTTGGAAGAAGTATAGTTAGTAAGTCGCTTCAAAGGAAAGAAATGGGGATTCTTCTCCCAGTGACTCGTTAGAGATGGGAGAATAGTGCCCCAGTGTGATGTGTGTTCCCAAGGTATGAGGTGAATCTGGATAGCCTTTCGGCGTCACCAAATATCTTTGAAAAGTGGATTTGTCCTTGGGAAGTTTTATTCTTGCTTTAAAAGGTGAGAACGAGTTGGGAAAAGTCTGGCAGCCTTCCGGCGCCGTTTTTTGAGTTTTTTTTTTGAAAAAGTGTATCCATCCTTGTTAAAATGTAAGGAGAGGACAAGTGAGAATGGGCATCCCTTCGGCGCCGTTTCGTATTTTGAAAGGTTTTGAATGCACACGTGTAAAAATGTGACTATGTGGAGAGGTTGACGCCTAATGCAGCCTTATTGTTTAAGCCAGGTTCCCGAACCTTCAAACCTCCAGTGCCGGAGCACCTTCTCAGGTTGGTGGTTCGAGCGGGAGAATTTCAGTGCTGGTACCGACGGTAACACCGCAACGGCCACGCCACCTACTCAACTCCCTATCTAATCTTAAGGGTGGTTCCTCGGAACCAGGTTATGAACATGCTCAATGTGTAGTGTGCGTGATAATGCTTGAGCAAAATAAAGTTGGCATTGGCCTTGCAATTTATTTTTTGGCATTGACCGCAAATCCTGTGCAAGCAAAATACTTACAAGACTAAAAAAGAAAGAAAAAAAGAATTAGTAAAAGAAAATGCCCCGTTAGTATGAAGATCGCCAAAGTAATGGCTTGAGTCCTCTTAAGTTAATCCCCAGCAGAGTCGCCAGCTGTCGCACCGCGACGGGAAAAAAAAGGTCTTTTAAATATATATATAAGAGAGCGTTTTTTTTTAAAAAAAATGGAAAAAGAGGAATGTGGGGGAAGTATTTTTTTTATTTTGAAAAATAGGCCAAGTAGATTTTTCAGAGTCGCCACCTAACTTTGTACGGGTGTTAGGATCCCGATAAAGATACGGAAATATATCTTTATATTTTTACAGTTTGGGAAAGTGGGCCTATGTTTTTGACAAGTAAACCAGAGATTTAGAAAGGGGTTCGGGGACTCGGTTATGTCGAGGGAAGGTATTAAGCACCCTCGAACATCCATGACGAAGCATGGTTGCCAAATTGGCGATTTTCACGATAACGGGGCATAAAGATAAAGAATGAGAAAAAAAGATAAAAAGATGGAAAGTCATGGCCGCACCCTTTTGGGGTTGCATACGTATCTCGGGTTGAGAATCAGGCCAAACGTAGCTCTAACTTGTTATTTATTTTTTTGAAATTTTTTTTGGTCGCGTTTGACCGTGCTCGTGTGTTATAGTGTTTTTGAAAAGTCGGTGTAGCTAGGACGTCGATCACCGTAATCGAGTCCTAGACTTTAACCTTGATTATGTGCCGGAAGTAAGGGTCGGTGCCCATTTGAATACTCGAACATTCGAGTCGTTAACGTTATTGAACAACGTAACTAATCGAAATGTTCGGTTTTGAAAAAGGTTGCCGGAAGTAAGGGTCGGTGCCCGTTTGAGTCTCGAACATTCAAGTCGTTAACGTTATTGAACAACGTAACTAATCGAAATGTTCGGTTTTAGAAAGGATTTGAATACCGGAAGTAAGGGTCGGTGCCCGTTTGAGTCTCGAACATTCAAGTCGTTAACATTATTGAACAACGTAACTAATCGAAATGTTCGGTTTTGAAAAAGGTTGCCGGAAGTAAGGGTCGGTGCCCGTTTGAGTCTCGAACGTTCGAATCATCAACGTTATTGAACAACGTGACGATTCGGGATGTTCGGTTTCAGAAAAAGGATTTAAATACCGGAAGTAAGGGTCGGCGCCCGTTTTGAACATTCATATTATCGGCGTTATTGAACAACGGGATAACTTGAAGTGTTTATTTTGAAAGGAAGGTTTTGAAAGTTACCGGAAGTAAGGGTCGGTGCCCGAAAGAAAGAAAAGATTTTTTTTATTTTTTTTATTTTTTGTACCGGAAGTAAGGGTCGGTGCCCAGTGAGTGAGGTGTGTACCGGAAGTATGGGTCGGTGCCCATTGAGTGAAAAGTGTTCCGGAAGTATGGGTCGGTGCCCAGTGAGTGAAAAGTATACCGGAAGTAAGGGTCGGTGCCCAATGAGTGAGGTTTGCCGGAAGTATGGGTCGGTGCCCAGTGAGCAAAAAAGTGAGTTAGAGTGATATTACCTGTGAAGAAGGGGGCTATTGAAGCCCAATCGGTAATTGTTGAGAAAGAAAACCGAGAAACGTAGCAGAAATAGTCCAATAAGACCAAAGTCGTACTTCGACGCGAAATCGACTTGAATGGACGTCATAGTTGGATCCAAAAGGGCCGAAATAGTCAGAATAGTCATAAGGCGGGCCGGAAAGGGTCCGGGCTGAGTTGAGCGGGACCCGCGGGGGTTAGAACTGGCCGGGAGAGCCTGAAATGGACTTATAGAATGCCAAACAGCCCTTTAAATTTAGATTCAGCCAATTCTGAGGTGACCGGTGCGTCCGGAACGGCCAAATTAGCTGGGAACAAGTGTCCGTTCGTTGAAATCTGGACCCGGAATGGAGAAAATTGGGAAAAGCCAAAAGTGGGGCCCAAGTGCCACGTCAGCATGCCACGTGTCAGTCAAAGACACGTGGCGCCTTCTCGTTGGCTGGTCAAAGCTGACGCGGCGCTGACTGGATGCGCTGACTGGGCAGGCTGTGGACACGTGTCAGCCTCTGATTGGGTGGTTGTTGCTGATGTGTCAGTGACGTGGCAGACACGTGGTACTGACACGTGGCAGGTGATGCCACGTGGCAGACTGTCATTGGTCAACCAACTCTGATGTGGCGATGACGTGGCAGACATGTGGCATGACACGTGCCAGTGCCACGTGGCAGGTGATGGCACGTGGCAGCCTGTGATTGGTCCATCATTACTGATATGGCGATGACGTGGCAGATGGTGTGGCATGACACGTGGCAGTGACACGTGGCAGGTAATGCCACGTGTCAGTTAATGATTGGACCGACAGTGATGACGTGGCAGATTACGTGGCTTGCTGACTGGACAGATGACTCAGCAGGATTGCCACGTGGCGGCCTCTGATTTGTTGGTCAACCGCTGAGTCATTGATGACTCAGCGCTGACTGTGTCTGCGCGTGGGGAAGCGGAACGATGCACTGGTGGCGCGTGTAGCGCGTGCGGCCGTTTACGGTGTCCGTTGGAGGTCGGACCACCGCGATCTGGATCGTCTGGTCCAGACGATGAGAATGGAGGTGGTGGTTTCCGGAAAAAGTGGCCGGAATGTTCGTCGGAGGAGAATCTGGACAGCGGCGGCGCGTGGTGCGTTTGGGCGGCGCGTGTGCCTTCTGTGGAGGTGGTTTGGTGGCGGGACCAGCGGCGTTGGCTTCGTCTTGGCCTGTCGGAACCACTGGATGGGGAGGTGAGATGCAGAGAGCTCTGTAAGGGCCTGTTTGGTTGAGTTTTCAGATTCTGCGAAGGTTCAAGGCCCTGTTTGGTTTGAGCAGCTTTTCTGGGCTTTCTGGGTGTGTTTAGAAGCTGGTTTTTTTAGGGGGACTGGGTAATGAGGTGTAGTTTATGGTTTTTGAGTGGTGGAGACAGTGGTGGTGTGGTGGTGGTGATGTGGTTGTGCTTGGTGAGGTTTGTTGATCAAATAAACCAAACAAACCTTGGGGGAAGAAACCAGCCAAACAGGGCCTTGAGGAGATGAGAGGAAAGTATGCGCAGCTCTCTCCTCTCCTTCTTTGTCTGCCGAAATGATGAAGCAAATCTTTTGCTTTTATAAGCAAAACCTACATGGGCTCCGATCCCATGTAGGTGAGACACCGGTTGATCGGTGCAATTCTGATCTTGATCGTCCGATTGTTCCGGAACTTCGATTGTTATATATTTTTGAACCGACCGTCCGATCTTTCTGATTCAAGAAGTTACGGACTCGTAATGTCGTCCTCTTTATATCCGTACGGTTGGATCAGAGATCTTGAGCCCGGATATTGACGTGTATGTCATTGTCGATGTTGATCGAGCCGTAAAAACTTGAATCGAACACTGTTTCTTCTCCGATTGTCCGATTGGACTGATTCAAGTCACAGAATCTCTGTTTTTCTCTGTATTTCAGTCAATCATGTCCAGTCGGACTTTTGGTGTCTCCGGATTGACGATCGTGTCCTTTTTTCTCGATTTCGGTGCGCCGAAGCTTCGATCGGAGACCGATTCTTCGTCGGTTATCAGAATTTGATGATTTTGAAGTTCCGTGGCCCGGTGTTGATTCATGTTCAGCTTTGATGTAATCGAATTCAACTTTTGGTTGTCCCGGACTTGATTCCGGTCTTGAATTTGTACTGAACTTCGATTCTGGCTGAAAACGTCGTCGGACGATCCTGGGTTCTGGGACTCCTGATTGATGAGCTGTGGGCTCTGTATTGACTTTGAATTGACATCTGGGATCCCTGTTTGGATTCTGGAGCTCTTACCTCGATTAGAGTGCCTGGTGGGCCCCCTGTAACAGTTATTTTCTCTCTTTTTTTTTGGTGGGTCAAAATGGGGTGTCTACAGTATAATTTATCCGAAAATTTATGCTTTCTAAGTCTTGTCTTTTGGATTTATTTTTACTTTGTACTATTTTGATTTTTCTATATGAAAATAGGAACCATTGAATGCCTTTAATACTGTTTAGAATAATAGAAATGAACTGAAAGGAGAGAGGAATGGGAGGGGAAATAAATTATTTGATTCTTCTATAAGAAAATGGAAGAGATAACAAAGATGATAGAAGAGAGGAAAGAGACAAGGTAAAATAAAAGTGAGGAAGAGATTTTATTTATTTATTTTTTTTTTAGTAAAGATTTGGCCACAAACACTCTATAAATAAATTACATAATGGGAAGCTGCCATGTGGTAGAGTTGTCTGCCACACAGGGGACAAAAAATGTATCAACTCTGACACATGACAGTCTCCCACTAGTGCTTTTATTTTTTTTGAGTAAAGATTTGGCCACAAAACTCCACAAATAAATTACACTAACATCAGTAGGAGACTTTCATGTGGCATAGTTGTCTGCCACATAGAGGACAAAAAATGTATCAACTCTGTCACATGACAGTCTCTCACTAGTGTTAGTATAATTTTATTTGTGAAGTGTTTGTGCCTAAATCTTTACTTTACTTTTATTTTTTTGGTTGTCAATAATAGAGAGGTTGTCAATTTCCTGAGAATGGGACATGTAAATTTGCCAAAGAAGAATTTTGTCCAAAATTTCAAAAGTTCCAACTAGTTTTTGATATGATAAAGATACACGAGACTGAATTTGGGGAGTATGCAAGGATGGATCTAGGGGCGGCGAGGGGGCCTAGATTTGGAAAATGACACTAAATTATGCTAGTATTATTCGTAAATACACGTTAAGTACATACACTCGCCCCCCCTAAATTTTTTTTAAAATTATTAAGCTAGCCCCCCTTAGATTTTTTAAAAAAAAAACTAAATTTTTGATAATTTGTAAACTAAGTGGTTGTCTATTCTTTAAAATTCACAACCACTTAGTTTACAAATTATCAAAAATGTATTCGTAATAGTAAAAATTTGGTTAATTACTCGTACAAATTTGTGATTGGCCAAAAGCTACATTAAAAAACATTTGGATTGATGGCCCGTGTGGCACATCTTCAATCGTTATCTTCTGCAATTGAATCACAAAAAATAAAATAAAAAAATAATAATAATAATTGGTTTTAACCCCCCTACGGTCGCTTTTGGCTAATCGCAATATTTTGCAATTCATAATTTTTTTTTCGATTGAACCAAAGAAACTGGTTTGACAAACAGTTTATTTTTGCTTTTGAAATTTCGTAATCTCTATGAACTTCAAAAGCTATTTGCCAAATGCTGAATAGCAGAAACATGCCCTAATCTCATGTCTATGCCAATTCCAAATTCTTTGTCCTTAGGTGGTAGGTCCATCAAAAGCACATGTCACTGCTTATGTCATCATAAATTGGATTAGATTGAGATACATTGCTACTCTCTATTATTTAACTTGCTAACCCCCTAAACATTTGGTTTCTTATAGAAAATTATAACGAAAATTTAGGGTAAATTACGCTTTACACCTTTATAGTTTGGGTGTGATATCACTTTGGTCTCTGTAGTTTCAATTTTATCATTTTGGTTCTTACAGTTTCAGTTTAGATTCAATATAGTCCATTCATCAAATTTTCTTACAATTTTTTATAGATTTAGGTCCAATACATGTATGTAAGTAAATTTACCATTCTGCCCCTAATGATACCTCACGTGTGTATTACATGACCTATTTCTGTCAAAAATTGTAGAATTTTTTTATGGATAGACTACATTGAACGTAAACTGAAATTATAAGGACCAAAATGACAAAATAAAAACTATAGAGACCAAAGTGATATCACACCCAAACTACAAAGATATGAAGTGTAATTTATCCGAAAATTTATGCTTTCTAAGTCTCGTCTTTTGGATTTATTTTCACTTTATAATATATGAAAATAGGAAAGACTTGTGGATCCCATATCAAGCCAAGATGGTACACTGAAATGATGCAAAAATTTCCACATTTATGAGCGCGACTCTTCCAACTCAAAATTTTCCATACACGATTTGGGGAATATGGACTAAATGTGCCATTTCAGTAGGGTATTTTCTCTAAAAAAAGGGGCATGAATGTGTTTGTAGGTCTTAATTGATATTCGAATACAATCTATAAATCCTGAATTTGAGGGAAGAAGTTGACCAAAATGTAAATATTAGTGACCAATTCATAATAGCTACTAAAATAGTCACTTTATTTGACATTTTAAATATACCATAACTTAATTTTAGAGAAGAAGTTGACCAAAATGTGAAATTAGTGACCAATTCCTAAATAGCCACTAAAATAGCCACTTTTTAAAACTTTTTTAAAGTGAATAATAAATATCCCAAAATTTGCTGACCTAAATGCAATTACACATATTACAATATATGAATCCTAAATTTGAGAGAAGAAGTTGAGCAAATTGTAAATATTAGTGACCAATTCCTAAATAACCACTAAAATAGCCACTTTTTATACTTTTTATGAAGTGAATAATAAATATCTCAAAAATTATTGACCCAAATGTAATTAGACACAAGTTGTTGATTGAAACCTCATTTGAGAGAAGAAGTTGACCAAATTGTAAATATTAGTGACTAATTCCTAAATAGCCACCCAAATAGCCACTTTTGTTGACTTTTTTTTGAAGTCAATAATAAATATCCCAAAAATTATTGACCCAAATGTAAATGGACACAAGATTGTTGATTAAAACCTCATTATTATATTAAATAAAATTTGAAAAGCTGACTTGAATGTAATTATTTGTCCAAAATGACAGATTTACCCTCACACAAATCAATATATCCTTACGATGTATAGATAGATGTATGAGTAATTATGATGTAGTGAAGGGCAAAAGAAGAAGTTTATATTTTTTGACGTGCTTGCTTATTCGTTTTTATAGTATAGTAGATAGATATATATCTCCTCTGTTCTAGCCAGGGCCGGCCCTGAGCATAGGCGACGCAGGCGGTCGCCTAGGGCCCCCAATTTTTGGTGTTTAATTAGGGCCCCAATTTGATCAAAGAAAATTTTAAGGTCCCAATTTTGAAAAAAAAAAAAAAAAAAAAACTATGTGTAATATGTTGGTCCAAAAGACCAACCCCACAATTTAGATAAAAAATAACTACATATAAAATATTGGCCCAACTGTAATCCAACACACCCTAAACATTTGTCCTAACTCATTTTCATCTCATCTCTTAGTTTAGCCCACCCAAATTGTTTTACCATCATACCAAACTCTACAAATTTCAATCAACAATCAACCCTTATTATTATTAGGCTTTATTTGGTTCATGGATTTAGTGAGGGAGAGAAAAGAAGAAAGGAAATCGAAAAAGAAAATTAATTCTCAGGTATTTTCCCTTGTGTTTCATCTATGATTAATAATATTGAAAACTAATAATATTTAAAATATGACTAATGCTATGCTTATCAAATTTGTATCCTAAGTGGTTCTCAAACACGTGGTAGTAGGCCCACCTGATTTTGATTGGAGGATGTTGAAGTCCTCCCACCATTATTGAAGTTGGTCCTGCCGTCACATATATTTGGGAACCATTTAAAATACAAAATTTGGGAAGCATAGCATTACTCTTTCCTTCCTATTTTTCATAAGTTTCCTTATGAAATAACAAAAAAGTGTTTTTCTTACCAACGGTCCAACACCAAATCTCACAACTTTTAAAACGATTGTAAAACATTAAAAAAAAAGTGTAAATTACACGGACCTCCCCTGAGATTAGGTCAAATTACAGGGACCTCCCTCGTGGTATGCAAAATTACAATGACCTCCCTTGAGGTTTTTAGTTGGGTAACACTGACCCCCCTTCCGTTACACTGACCTCCCTTGTGGTATGCAAAATTGCACTGACCTCCCCTGAGGTTTGACAAAATTACATGGACCTCCCCTCTAGTTTGAATAATTGAACTCCGAATTGGGTTTTGGGTTTTCATTGTCTGTTGTAATTAGTGGGCTATTTAATTCTTTCAGTTTGGAGATTTTATAGAATAAACATTTGGAGTGCAGTTTTGCTCACCCCAAAATTGCTTATCCAACTCTCCCATTGGTTAATAAAAAGTCATAGGTTCCACTACATTTACCAAGTGAACAATTTTGGGGTGAGCAAAAATGTTTTGATCAACCAAATTCATTAATTAACAAAAACAATTATTGAGAAAAAAAAAAACAAATCTTCAAGAAATAAACGTATATGGACATCGAGAAAACATCTTTGAAAAAGGATAAATTGCAAATTCCACCCATATTTGTGACAATTTGGTCCTTGTGGTCTCAATTTTGGCAATTTACACTATAGTTTGAAAATTGTGCAAAATCCACCCAACTACAAAAAAACCAAGGGCACAATTTTCAAAATTGTGCAAAATCCACCCAACTACAAAATTGTTTTTGTTAATTAATGAATTTGGTTGATCAAAACATTTTTGCTCACCCCAAAATTGTTCACCCATTGCTAATCCAATTCTTCCTTTGGTTGATGTAGTGAGAGTCGTGGGACCTATGACTTTTTATTAACCAATGAGAGAGTTGGATAAGCAATTTTGGGGTGAGCAAAACTGCACTCCAAATGTTTATTCTATAAAATCTCCAAACTGCAAGAATCAAATAGCCCACTAATTACAACAAACAATGAAAACCCAAAACCCAATTCGGAGTTCAATTATTCAAACTAGAGGGGAGGTCCGTGTAATTTTGTCAAACCTCAGGGGAGGTCAGTGTAATTTTGCATACCACAAGGGAGGTCAGTGTAACGGAAGGGGGGTCAGTGTTACCCAACTACAAACCTCAAGGGAGGTCAGTGTAATTTTGCATACCACAAGGGAGGTCCTTGTAATTTGACCTAACCTCAGGGGAGGTCCGTGTAATTTACCCAAAAAAAATGTAATATTTTGAATGCAGAAAATCTTACCTCAAAAAATAGGTAAATGATTAAAAAAAACCATCAGGGTCACTGCTGTGAACTCATGTATTGGTCCGTTACAAAGGGGCCTCGCTTGAAGCGCTCGTCTAGGGCCCCCAAATGGTCAGGGCCGGCCCTGGTTCTAGCAGTAAACAGTCATAAGGTGAACATCTCGAAAGGACTAACATTCTTTGAGCAGACAACTTAGCAGTAGTTGCACCAAATAGTTTTCCTTATTGCAAATGCAAGGAACACCAAAACAAAACTCCAAAGTTAATAGACATGAAAATGGATAAATTACACTTTACACCCAAGTAGTTTTCTTATGATGTCACTTTGGTCCCTGTAATTTAAATTTGATCATTTTAGTCATTACAGTTTTCATACAATTTTTTTATTAGCATTATGCCTCACACGAGCATCATATAACTTGTTTTTGCCAAAAAATTGTTAGAAATTTTGATCAAGTTTGAGATTTTAAAGAATCAGTCTACTTATGTTAAAGACTCGGTCAGCAACAACTTTTGGAGTCTATAAGTGGTTGTGGATTTTAAGAATAACAAAAATTTGCAAGTTAATCGTACAAATTTGCGGTTGGCCCAAGCTACATTAAAAAACTTTTGGATTGATGACTCGTTTGGCACATCTTCAATCTTCATCTTCTGCGATTTAATCATAAAAATGGTAAATTATAGTACCACCGCCTAAACTTTGAAAATGAACAGACTTACCCCCTGAACTATCCAAAATGAACAAACTCACTCCCTAAGAAGGGGTTTTAGTATAAACAAAGGATAGTTTAGGGGTGAGTTTGTTCAATTTTAAAGTTTAGGGGGTTTTAGTAAAAAATAGTCATAGTTTAGGGGGTGTTACTATTATTTACCCAAAAAATTGCTTTTAACCTCCCCACTTGGCTGATCGCAATATTTTACAATTCACATTTTCTTTTTCCGATTGAATCAAAGAAACTGGTTCGACAAATAGTTCATTTCTGCTTTTGAAATTTCATAATCACTATGAACTTTAAAACCTATTGCCAAACACATCGGAGTAGCAGAAACATGCCCTAATCTCATATGTCTTTGCCAATTCCTTGGTATGACATCTAGAAATTCTCTGTCCTAAGGTCCATTAAAAGCAAGTCACTGCTTATGTCATATTTTACTTTGAGTTCATTTATATCAATTTCATAAAATGAACTTCACAAACTGGATTAGATTGAGATAGATTGCTATTCTCTACTATTTAACTTGCTAACCCCCTAAAAATTTGGTTTCTTATGGAAAATTAAAATGAAAATTTATGCTTTCAAAGTCTTGTCTTTTGAATTTATTTTACTTTGTACTATTTTGATCTTTTAAAATGAAAACAGTAATGTTAAATGCCATTGAAATCTAAGATGGAAGGACTTGTGGATCCCATCTCAAGCCAAGATGGTACACTGAAATGATGCGAAAATTCCACATTTAAGAATGACTTTTCCATAATTAGTTGTTTTCCAACTTAAAATTTTCAAGTAACTTTTAATCTTTGGTTGTTTTTCAACTTAAAATTTCCCAGCTTTTTCGTGAGTCGCTTGGTATCAGCAAGCAATACAGAAAATAAAGGTCGCTTGCCTGAATTTGCACCTCGAACTCACAAAGTTATAAATAAATAAAATTGCCCACAACACCACAAAAATAAAAATTCAATAGCCACACAAAATTGATTAGTACACAAAATTGTCTTGTTGCAACATCTGTTAAGTCTAATACGAGATTGTCAAAATAAGGCATGCACTTGAAAGTAATCCATGTTAAATGAGGGTGTAATTGTCTTTTGGCAAACTTTTGATAATGCAATTACAATTAGCAAGAATAAATTCTGAATGTCATTCAAACACACCCTTATTGATCTGCAATTTGCTTTTGTTACATAACTTTTGTATATATGCACTACATGCAGATGTACAATGGTGCATGCAAATCATGGACATCAAAAGGGGAAGACCAAGAAGTAGGAAAGAAGGAATTTGTAGAATGTCTGAAGGAGTTAGAGGGAGAGCTTAGAGACAAACCTTACTTTGGAGGTGAGACTTTAGGCTTTCTTGAAATTGCTCTAATCACATACTATAGTTGGTTCAAGACCTATAAGACCTTTGGCAACTTCTGCATAGAACCAGAGTGCCCCAAGCTGATTGGGTGGACTAGGAGGTGCATGAAAAAGGAGAGTGTGGCTAAGTCTCTTCCTGACCAGAACAAGCTCTATGAGTTTGCTTTGGAGCTAAAGAAGATGTTTGGGAATGGTGTAGATATATAACATATTTGCATGCTATTATGTTTTGATCTTCCCAGAATCACTTTTTGAGTTCTCATGTCATCTGCTGTTATGTTTTTAAAAATCGTTGTAAGAAAGTGTATTCCATTTTGATTTGGGCGTCAAGAGTTTAAAATGCGATAACAGCCTCTACGCATGCAGGTTGTGCAGTGTGCATATAGGTTGGTCCTTTGTTGTAAGAAATTGTTGAAAGAAGGTATGCGGTTGAAAGTAAGGATGCCAAATTAATTGTCTCTTGGTCAATTTTTTGAATTTTCTAATCGGCAATTTGTAAATCATTCATATTGAGGTTTTCTTGTCATTTTTCTTCTGTTAAACTGCAACACGAATACAGAAAGTAAGGGAGGTCAGTGATATTGTGTCGTGGTTGGGTATAACTAATATGAATGGAAATCTCAAGGGAAGCCATTGATTTGGACCCCATAAAAGGTCTTGCTACCATTATTTAACGGACAATCAAAGTATATGCCACCTCAAAACAAGTATATTTATGGGCATTCTTAATTTTGTTTATTTAAATGGATAAAAAAGCCTCTACTACCTCATCACAATACGTAAATTAATGAAATTTCTAAAATAAAAGTTCTTTAGTGCCCTCAATTTAAGAAGTGACATAGACTTTCTTTTGACCATTTAAAAAAGAACGCAATGATATCCTACTACACTCAGTATGAGAGAAAGAATCTCTATATATGCGTGTATATATATACAAAGATTTTCTATAGAGGGCACCCTCTCTTTATTAAAGAGAGGGCCTCTGTTTTGGCCGTCAGATCGTGTTTAAAAACTGTGAAATGATAAAATTGCCCTTAATGAAAACACGATCCGACGGCCAAAATAGAGGCCCTCTCTTTAATAAAGAGAGGGTGTCATCTTTAGATCCTGACTGACTATATATATATAACTAAACAATTTATAGACCCTGGTCCCCTTGTTCTAACAATATGTATGTGAAGATTCCAAAAGGTTTAACATTCCTTGGGCAGATAATTCAAAGAGTACAAAGATTCTTGACTCTGTGCTCAAAAGCATACTGACAGAGATGCTTTCCATTTCCTTATATAATTGTATTACAGTAGGCTTACATCTGGTGTTACCAAAGATAAAATATTATAATTACCAAATATGGAAGATTACAATTTGGTATAATATTACAATTGATATTTACCAAAGATAGAAGATTACAATTGCTGTTTTGGTGAAGAATGATCTGGGGGATCTTGTGGTTGTCTAATACACCCCCGCAAGATGATGGGCCGTGGACCGTCCATTAGCTTGTCTCTCAATTTGTGAAAATGAGATGTAAAAAGGCCTTTGGTGAAGATATCGGCAACTTGATCTTCAATACAAATATATTGAACATCCAACGCTTTTCAAACAACCTTTTCCTGAACATAGTGATAATCAACCTCTAAATGTTTTGTTCGAGCATGGAAAACGGGATTAGAGGCAAGAGAGATAGAGCTGATGTTGTCACACCAGATGAGCACCGGGTTAAAAAAAATTCGAAGGTCTTTCAAGAGAGATCGCAGCCAAGAAATTTCTGCCATCGTTTGAGCTAATTGACGATATTCTGACTCTGTACTTGATTGTGACACTATGGCCTACTTTTTAGCACTCCAAGAGATGGGATTGTTCCCAAAATAAACACAATATCCACCTATAGAGCACCTATCAGCCGGACTCCCAGCATAATCGGCATTGAAATACGCCTGAAGGTGTAAATAACCTAGTCGAAAGAATAAACCATGATCAGAGGATCCCTTGACAAAGTGCAAAATACGCTTAATAGCAGTCTAGTGACTAGTAGTCGGACGATGCATGTACTGGCAAACATGATTTACAGCATATGAAGGGTCCGGATGGGTTAAGGTTAAATATTGTAGGGCCCCAACCACACGATGATACTCAGTCGAATCAAGAAGAGGATCACCATCCGAAGGAGCCATTTTCATTCCACCTAAAATAGGAGATTGTAGACACCCCAATTTTGACCAAACATCGAATTAAGGGGAGTATTACCTCTAAAAATTCAATGATGACAATGTCCGAATAATTTGGGACTTCCAAAAGGTGAATCAAGCTCTTCCAAAGGCTCTTCAATCCAAACAAGAGAAAGAAAAGAAGGAAAAGAGAGAGGGAAAGAAGAAATAGGAGAAAACGGCACACGGTATAACCTGTGGCATTCTCGGGTTGCCGTGCGGCACTCCCAAAATGCCGTACGGCAGTTGGTAAGTGCCGCGACGGCACTTAGTGATCACCGCAAAAATTTAAAGAACGGCGGTCCGCGGAGTTGTCCGCGACACTTAATGAATACCGCATCGGCAATCACTGAATGCCGCAACGGCTATCAGTGAGTGCCGCATCGGCACTTGTTGAGTGCCGCTTCCATCTCAGACGAGTGCCGTGTTTTGACAGCCAGCTGTACATACTGTACCTTCCAAAGGACGTCCAAAATTAGGGTTTTTTTGCTGTAAAATTACTGAAATAACCCTCCAGATTTTGTCTATATATAGAGGGTGAATATCCCTTTACCAAGGATCCCAATTCTTGATACTCTTGAATCTAATTTTCTTGATATACTTGTTCCACTCTTGAATATTCTTGAAGCTAAAGATTATCTTGATATCCTGAGAGAAAATTAAGAGAGTCTTAGAAGAAATTAGGATGAAGAGCTAGAAGAAGAGCTTGATTAATCTTGGGAAGTCTTAAAGCAACCAAGAGCTTGAGGATAATTAGAGGTAAACTCTAAAATTGCTTAGTTTGTACATTCAAGTTTAATCACAATACATAGATTCTTAGGACCTTTTACACATTTTCAAAAATTCTCTTCCCACCTCATTTCATCACACACCACATTTATTGTGATTAAACTTCCATTTCATTGGTTTGGATCAAAGTAGCTCAAAGATTTGAAGTTAAATAAATCATGAAGTCAATTTGGGTATTACTTGAGTCCTTTTCTATTGCTTCCCTTTTCCTTCTTTTGATTATAATCATCACTTAGAATTCATAAGACTCTTAATGTCTTACTTGAATCTATTGATTTGAAATCCCTTTGGTTTCTTTGTAAGCTCATATTTTACAAAGGAATTAAGGTTGATGGTAGCATATTTGGCTAATGAATCCAAACCTACCACTATGGTTTAGGTTCATTACTTAGAGATTTCATGAAGTTCTTTTCATGCTTCATTGAGGTCCATGAATACAAGTGTCATTAGTTTCCAAGGACCACCAAGTGGAAGGAAAAGAAACCTAGGCTAAGCCAAACTTAATGGCTTGATGGCTAAAGTTATCAAATAAAAGATATACTTGACAATGAAACAGTGGGTTCACAAACTGTTTTTGATCAAGGATTTTTAGTTAAATAATGAACTGTTGGAATTGAATGAAACCAACTGGAAAATATCAATAACTCAAAGTTCTACCACTGTGATTTTTGCTTTAATGAGATTTCATGTTTAAAGTGGTTTGGTCATGAGTTTTGTGGAACAACAATCTGTCCAGAATTTCAGAATAGTAACACCTCTTTGAAATAAACAAATCAGAGCCTTAATCAAGTGTTCTTGACCTCAAATAATTTTTTTGGGTAGTTTAATGTGTTAGGAAGATACCCTAAAAAGATCAAAGTGTTTCTGATTTTTTTTTTATTACTATTTTTAGAAAATCATACAAGAACTCTGGACAGAGAGTTGTGAAGTTCTGAGTGATGTCTATTGTTTGTCCAATTCCCTGAGATTGAGTCGTTGATCTTCGACTTTTCTTTTTGGGTTGGAAACTAGACTCATAGAGGCATCTCGTGTCCAAAATTCATTGACATCAAACCTTGGGAACTATGCTTTCCAAATTTTTAAAGCCTTGACTTGTTCTTTGCAATTTTCAGAATTTTTGGACAGATTTGGTATACTTTGCAAATAATGGTTCAAATGATCTTTCCATGACTTAGGGCTTAAACCATGTTTTAATAATGATTAATTAAGCTTAAATACAGAGGTTAAATGATCCAAATCAAGGAATAATCCAATAGCTTGTTCTTGTCCATATTCATGTAATCATATACATTCATCCATATCGATTGGTATTAGAATTCATAACTGTGTCATTTCTTCGACCTGATAGAATTAAGCTAGGCATTTATTGATGATTGTTCGATATCATATATCCTTTCTAAAGCATGTGGACTAACCCTTGTTTTGTAGTGCCGATGAGGTATGATCCCTTGACTCTTCTCTAGTTAGATTACTTCTTAATTTTATTGATTTTCGACTTCATGTGTGACACCTTCGAATTAAGATTTGCTGTATGTGTATATGTGTATTAGAGACCCTTTTGTTAGGATTTCTACTTTTGTATGCATTACACGTTTAAGTATTCGCGGCTGGATCCCGGGTAAGTTTCCTAGTTCCCTAAATGCACATCATATCGCTTGCTAATTGAAATATGTGGTTTCGAGTGATATTTTATCATTTGCAATCTTACACCACTTAGACATGCTTTTGTAATGTATATTTATACATATGTATTAGTTAAGGGTACATTTAGATTAATAATTCGATTAAAAGAATGTTGAGTAGAGGCCTATTGCGAGATAGGATGAGAGGGGGTGTTTTAGTCCGCCGGGCTCCTTCCCTTCTCATTCCATAATCCCCGGACCCAGTTTATCTTTGGTTTCGCAAAAGATCGGTTTGCTTTTAAAATGGTTTCTTAATTTTCCTTTTAAAAATTAAGTGGTGACTCGTGTTTTGTATTTTTGAATTGAAACATAAATTTTGAAAAAGCTGTGGGTAGGATAAATTGCGATATCCACAATCTGGCGACTCTGCTGGGGATCGAATCCAGAATCTCTGGTTTCGCAGACCAAAATTTCTAATTTTGGGTTCACTCGAGGATTAGACTTGAAAGCATCCTTTTAATCGAATTAGTTAATTTTTGTGTGTTTGTTGCATTGCACTTGCATGACTCACCAGTTGATTACACAGAACTATGACCTTGGAGGCTCGGGAAAACCGGTCGGTCAAGCCATCATGGGACTGTGTGATCACCCTTGATCTAGTACCATATGTCGGTATATGAAGCACCCTATCGGGTGTGTGTCAAGGGTCCCTTATCTGACCAAAACCCAGCCTTGGCATGTTAGTTTCTATAGAACCTTTCAAATATTAGGAAATCAATTCTTGATTAGGATTATGTGCTAGGGAGATTTGTATGCCCGGAAAGGGATTACTTAAGATGATGACGATACTTGCTTGATAAAAGATGTGTAACCTCTTAATCACTTTTGAGCAATTCCTCTTTATGCCCCATGGCCTTTAGGAATCCGCTTGACTTTGATTAGAAAATTATATCTCTCATATCATGTTTAGTTAAGCATCATTGATCTTGTATGTATCCGAATTCATGAAAGATGCGGTGATAATCCGATCATGTAATCTTTCTACCCAAGAATTTTAAACCCATCTTTGCAAGCAAGCAATTCTTGTCACCTTGGAAGATTACTTTTGAAAAGAGCCCTAAAACAAAATTTTGACAAAATGTATGCAGAGGAAAAGTTTTGGGAATTGTCTTTCTGGGAGAATGCTTTTCTCAACAGAATTTCAAAAGATCATCTTTGTTGAGAAATTATTCACATCCTCGTTTTTCAAATAAAATTCTTGAGAATTGTTTTTGAAAAGATCCCATAAAATTTGAAATTTTTTTTGATAGGGTGGTAAGGATTGCATTGAGGGGTGAAATTGGCGCATTTGACATGAGTGAGGATTTTATATGCTTATGTGTCTATTTGTTAGGGTAGAATTTTTTCTTTTCTTTCGCATGCAGAGTAGGCACACACACACACATGCATTCGTGTGACATGTGAACCATTCATAAAAAGTTTCACCAAGTATCTTTCAAAATTGTGATAAAAAGAAATAATAAAGGGTTTTAAAAGTCATTAAAAATTCTTTTGTAGGGCAAAAATAGCATCGAGTTCGGGCATGGTCTGGTTTAGAGGTCCCACAGCGAGGCTAGTAAGAAAGGAAGAAAACATTGAGATGGCAGACGAAAGGAACGATGGGGAAGTAGCAGAATTAAGGACACTGGTAGAACAACAAGCAGAATAGATGAGGCGACAGGCTGAGAATATGAACCGAATAATGGTCATGATAGAAGCGATAGCACGCCCACCACCAGTTGTGAATCCACCAAACAATGATCCGCCAGTTAGGGAAGAAGGTTGGTACGATGACCCAGAGATGCCCAGGGCCGAGGTTCCCAGAGCAGAAAGGGAAAGGGTAGAAAGGGAAAAGACTGACAAAGAGAGGATAATGACCAAGAAGATAAAAAAACTAGAAAGGGTGATACGTAAGGCTCAAGGGTCGACACTTATCTGTTAGAAGGTCTGTACGACGGGGTCCGTGAGACACTGCCTGTCGGTTTTAAAATGCCAGTTTTTGATAAGTTTGATGGGATAGGGAATCCTTGCAGTCATGTGAGGATGTGTATGGGGGCCTTCCAGCCTAGCGGATTGAGCACCACCATGATGGTCGTCTTATTACAGCAGACTTTAACCGGTGCTGCTCTGTCTTGGTATCTCACATTCAAACCAAGCAAAACTAGGGTCTGGGAAGAGGTGATCAAAGGATTCGTAGCATAGTATGAGTACAACCAAGACTTGGATGTCACAGTCCGGGATTTGGAAACCACCAGGCAAGGGAACAAAGAATCATTTGCTGAGTATTTGAGCACATGGAGAGGAAAGGTAGCCAAGATGGTACAAAGGCCGTCCGAGAAAGATCAAATCCGAATGTTAATGAAGAACCTTCAGCCTGTCTACCAAGAAAAGATGAGGTTTCAGTCGATCAATACCTTCGCTGAGGTTTTTGACGTGGGAACAAGGATAAAGGATGCGATCCAAATAGGGGTAATCAAGAAGGAAGAACAGCCGAATCGGTATAGAAGGCCAAACTATGGATCAAATGGAGGACATTCGGGAGGTCACTCCGGCTGCACTGATGTCAACGCATTAAGTGGACTGGAGAAAAATTTGACATAGCACCGAGAAAAGGAGGGGACAAACCACCAAGAAAGTTTTCAGATTTAGGGGTGTCACTATCTACCGCTCTCGATAGGCTAACGGTGAAATGGCATCTTCGCCTGTTGGAACCTCGACCTTTGCCAAGTCCGCTTCCACCGACCTTCCAAGAAGATCTCTATTGCAAATTTCACCAATAAAAGGGTCACTTTACGGATCGGTGCACGAGGTTGAGGCATGAAATTCAGGACCTTTGATAACAAGGTGATATCTGAGCCGCCTGTCAAAACTCCCAATGTTACTAGGAATCCGTTGCCGAATCATCATGTTGTACCACCGCCACAAGGCCTTTATTTTTTGGGGATAGAAGAGACAACCTTCGATCCGTCTAGGATAATAACCAAGACCGGGACACCAAGGAAGCCTTACCAGTTGCTGGAAGATTTGATAATCTGCACCCTAGGGAATCAGTCAGGAGAAGGAACGTCAAAGCAAGTGGATTGTGGGTTCAAGAGACTAATAGTACCAATGTGGATCAGGTGAAAGATGACCTGTGGTATATAAGTGACAAAGAAGTGGGAACAGGAAAGGAAGATTCGAAAGATGTTTCAGAAGTTGACAATTTATGGGCGAAGGAAGAAGTCAGTCATCTAACCCGGTCAGGCCGATACTTCAAATAGCACGAACTAGAAGACGATCACCCAGGGAGAGAATAAGATAAAGGGAAAGGAAAGATGAATGAAGAAGAAGAAGAAGACCAGATTCTGAAACAAATGAAGAAAACTCAGGCCAATATCACCATATAGGGGTTGCTGATTGCTTCTAAGCGCCACAGGTAGGCAGTCCTTGATGCTCTAAATCAGTCTGATGTTTCTATCGACATAGCACCAGAGGACCTCATGGGAATGATCGAAAAAAATCCAACTCTGGCTATTGCCTTCTCCTCAGGTGAATTACCGCCAGGAGGACCCATTCACAACAAACCATTGTACGTCACTATGGAATGCTTGGGGAATACTGTACCCGCCTGTCTTGTTGACAACGGGTCTGGTCTAAATGTATGTCCATTTCGAACAGCTAAGCGAATGGGTCTGGATGAGTCAACGCTCACACTGTCTGAGCAGAAGGTAAGAGCATACGACAATACCTAGAGGACAGTCATGGGTATAATTCTTCTCTACCTCGCTGTTGGGCCCTTGGAAAAAGAAGCCGAATTTCAGGTCATTGACATACCTGCTTCGTTCAACCTGCTATTGGAAAGACCATGGTTGGACAGTCTGGGTGCCATACCATTAACGATCCATCAGACGGTCAAGTGCGTCTGGAAGAACAAAGTCTGTGATATCCTTGGGGACAGTTGGGTACGTTAGTCTGAAGCTTCATCAAGCGCGCCGGTTCTAGAGGTACAGTTTCAAGAAGAAGAGACGAGTCTGGGAGGTTTGAGTTTATTAACATGTTAGAGGTAGAAAAGCCAAGAGAGTTCCTGCCACTCTACTTTGATCAGTATGCAAGTCCGTTGGTCGCAGGGATTATGAAAAAGATGGGTTTCTTCCCAGGCATGGGATTAGGAAAGAATCTTTAAGGTCTGCCAGAATTTCCAAAAATCCCTACTCAGACTCACACTCATGGTCTGGGTTATCAATCATGGAAGAAGGAACCTAGAGTGAAGAAGAAAGCAGTTGATGCACCATTGGACCCTTATCTGAAAACGCTTAACGGGTACTTTGTGAAAGAGGGTGAGGATTTCCCTTTTTGTGGTTTCCCAGAACCGTGGTGGGATCAGAAGGACAACCGCATAAATCCACAGTTTGAGATCTTTTTCCCTTATGAGTTCTTTGAGTATGAAGACCCGTATCTGCAAATGCCTATGAAGACTACTACCACCAAAGATTGGATCGGCGCGCTGGATGGCCCGGTTATGCGAAACTTGTTGAGCGAAGGGAGTGCGAAGGTTGAAGAAGAAAGTCCAGAAGGGGTTATGAAAGATGAAATCGAGAAGGAATATGCTGAGGGTGTGGTGGAAGAAGTGCAAGAAGGGGACGAGGGGAACATGGAAGAACCTGGGGAAGAAGTGACTAAAGAAGAGGCCGAGATGGGAACAGGGAATCTGCCAGGCTGCCACACTGTGGAACTTAGGAAAGGAGTCAATAAAGAGTGGGTCTTCGAGTCTAGCAATAAGTATCCCCCCTCCCCAGAGTCTGTCATGGCCCAACTGAGGCGTCTCACCATCGCAATGTCTGTTGTAATCACTCCAAGCAAAGTTAATGAAAATATGACTAGTTCTGCCTACTTGAATGTGCTTAATGAATGTGATGAATGTGATGATCATGAAATACCAAGTGAATTGCAAAAATTAATGGAAAAAGAAAAAGAATTTGCATGTAAAATCTTTGAGGAGACTCTAACGATTAATCTAGGAAATGAAGATAATCCTCAAAATGTTTTTATTGGCTCTACACTTAGCAAAGAAGAAAGCAAAGAATTGATCAATCTATTAAATGAATTCAGAGTTGTTTTTGCATGGTCTTACATCGATATGCCAGGTATCGATCCAAAAATAGTCCAACACCATATCCCCTTCTTTCCCAATTCAAAACCTGTAAAACAAAAATTGAGGCAAATGAGGCCTGAATGGGCACTCAAAGTTAAAGAGGAAGTTGAAAAGCAATTGAGAGCCGGATTCTTGATGGTCACCAAATACCCTGAATGGATCGCCAATATTATGCCTATCCCAAAAAAGGACGGTCGTGTTAGGGTTTGTGTCGACTTCCAGGATTTGAACAAAGCCAGCCCTAAGGACGATTTCCCTTTGCCCGACATTGATGTGTTAGTGGACAATACTGCGGGACATGAGCTTTTATCGTTTATGGATGGGTTCTTAGGTTATAACCAGATTCTCATGGCACCCAAAGATAGAGAGAAAACCACTTTCATCACACCGTGGGGTACATACTGCTATAGGGCGGGAGCAACGTACCAACGGGCCGCCACCACATTGCTGCACGACATGATCCACAAGGAAGTAGAGGTATATGTAGACGATATGATTGTAAAATCTAAGGAGAGGAAAGGACACTTGGAGGCATTGAGAAAGTTCTTCGGAAGGTTGAGAGAACTTAGAATGAGGCTAAACCCGCAGAAGTGCACCTTCGGAGTCACCACCGGAAAGTTGTTAGGATTCCTTATCACTCAGAGGGGAATAGAGGTGGATTCGACCAAAATAAAGGCCATAGTTGAAATGCAGCCACCAAAGAATGAGAAAGAATTGAGGGGATTTTTGGGGAGAATACAGTTCATAAGCCGATTTATCTCAAAACGCACCCTGACATGTGACCCGATTTTTAAACTGCTTAGGAAAGGAGAAAAGTTTGAGTGGGATACCCTGTGCTAACAAGCCTACGATAAGATCAAAACCTATCTCCAAAATCCACCTGTCTTGTCACCGCCCTTACTTGGAAGGCCTTTATTGTTATACCTTTCAGTGTCCGAAGATTTGATGGGGTGTATGTTGGCCCAAGAAGGAGAAGAGGGGCACGTGGAAAAAGCCATTTATTATTTGAGCAAGAGAATGACCGGATACGAGCTGAAATACTCACCCTTAGAGAAAGTATGTTGGGCCCTAGTCTGGTGTACCCATCGCCTCAGGCACTACATGTTAGCCTTTTCCGTTACCCTAATCTCCCGTATGGACCCACTTAAATACCTATTCGAAAAACCCGTCCTAACCAGTAGAATTTCCTGGTGGAGCATGATGTTGGCTGAATTCGACATCAAGTATGTCATTTCCAAATCCGTGAAAGGAAGAGCTGTCGCCGAGTACCTAGCCGACCTTGCCGTAGAATTCGGAGAAAAAGGTGAATTTCGATTTCCAGATGAAGGAGTGATTGAGATAGAGGAAAATTTATGGAAAATGTATTTCGATAGAGTAGCCAACCAACTGGGCTATGGGGTTGGAATCATCCTTGTAGCACCAGACGGGACCCCGACCCCTGTAGCCGTCAATCTTAAGTATAACTCAACTAGTAACACGGCAGAATACGAAGCATGCATAGTTGGGATGGAAGCAGCACTGACCTTAAAAGTAGAAAGGATCGATGTTTTCGGGGATTCCAATTTGATCATATCCCAAGTGCGGGGTGATTGGAGAGTGAAACATGAGAAGTTGAGACCCTACCACGACTATCAAGAGAGTTTGAAGGTGCGATTTAAGAGGATATCATTCATTATCTTCCCCGTGAAGAAAACCAGCTAGCCGATTGCAACCTTAGCCTCAATAATATAAATCCCCTTGGGAGTCACCATGATCCCGTTATCCATAAAAATAAGGAACCAACCATCATTTGAGATGATAGCAACCCTAGAAGATGAAGGGGAAGTGCCTTGGTACAAAGATGTTTGGAATTTCATCAAGGAAAGTGAATATCCGGAAGGAGCTTCAGAGAAGGATAGGAAGGCGATCCTAAGATTTTTTGCCCAATTCGTAATCTATGCAGACAAGCTGTGGAGGAAGTCATATACCGGGTATAATTTTGATTGCTTTCATGGAAGGGAGGCCAAGAGAATGATGGAGGAAATACACAAAGGAGTTTGCGAACCCCACATGAATGGGCATATGTTGGCAAAGAAGATAATCCGACAAGGGTATTATTGGACCACCTTGGACAAAGATTGCTGTGAGTATGTCAGGAGATGCCATAAGTGCCAGATCCATGCAAACCTGATGCACACCCCGCCTTCCCAACTTTATAGTATGACCACGCCTTGGCCGTTCTCTGTGTGGGGTATTGACATCATCAGCAAAATAATCCCAAAAGCCTCCAATGGACATCGGTATATAATTTTGGCAATTGATTATTTCACCAAATGGGTAGAAGCTGCGTCATATGCAACTCTGAAGGCTAAAGATATGGTGAGCTTTATAGAGAAGAACATAATTTGCAGATATGGGGTCCCAAATGAGTTTATCTCAGACCACGGTAGTCATTTCTAAGGAGAAGTCATCCCACTCTTAGAGAAATACAAGATAACACGTCATCAGTCATCACTATACAGACCGCAAACAAATGGGGCAGTGGAAGCAGCAAATAAGAATGTCAAAGCAATCTTGGGAAAAATGAAAGACACGTACAAGGATTGGCACGAGAAGCTGCCTTTCGCACTATGGGGATACCAGACCTCCGTAAGAACATCTACAGGGGCTACACTATATTCTTTGGTTTATGGGATGGAGGCTGTCCTTTTGATTGAGGTAGAAATACCGTCTCTATGGGTTTTAGCAGAGTGTGAAGTGACCGAGCTAGAATGGATCTGGGGAAGGTATGAGGAGTTAATGTTGCTCGATGAGAAAAGGTTGGCTGCAATAAACCATACTCGAGGGTATCAGAAGAGGATAGCTTGTGCTTTCAATAAAAAGGTTTGCCCAAGGAAGCTTGCTGAGGGTGACCTGGTCCTCAAAGAACTGAAAGTGCCTATTTATGACCCCAGAGGAAAATTCAAACCCAACTGGGTTGAGCTGTACATCATTAAGACTCTCCTCTCTGGGGGAGCTGTCTATCTTATGGATCTAGACGGGGTTGAATTTAAGCAACCAATAAACCTCGATCGCCTCAAGAAATATTTTGCTTGAAACCATTCCTTCCAGAACTTCCTACCTTGATGAACTACGCTTGACCTTATTCCCACTCGGGGATACATAGGCAACCAACTCGGTTCGGTCATTAATAATTGCCTGAGTGGCACCTTCCGTCAGGCCCTAACCGAACTACTGTGGACCTGATGCCCACTCGGGGATAAGTAGGCGGGCTCTTAAAAGCCTTCGATCCATGAAAAACCTAAAGAAAATCCCTATGCTAAACCAGGGGCAAACTTGCGTTTACCCGGAACCACTTCAAAGCCCCGTAACCAGAGGCAAACTTTGTTTGCTAAAATCGAGGAACCCAGATAATACCTTAAACCCGTCTCTGGATCCCCTGGCTGACAAAATAAGTACTATAAAGAAAACAAATGAGAATTCATGGTATAGAACGATTAAAACTCTAAGCAAGATTCAAAGAAAAGTAACAAAAAGCCAAGAAAAGATTTAAAGGAGGATCATCATAACCTAAGGATAGATTAAAAGAGTGAATACATTGATTGAACATACGTTGAAAAACATAAACATTCTTTGGAAAATCAGAAAATCACATTCAAAAGAGCAAAGGCAGGACTTGTCAGATGTTTTGTAAAATAAAGCTCCGTTCTGTTATGGTTTAATCTATGTATGTCTATGGAGTCTGTCTGTCGACCAGGGTCTAGATCTGCAAAAGATACTTAGTAGTAGGGATAACTGAAGATGGAATCCTCTGAAAGGGAGCGGGCACCCTGTCATGCCAAGCCTCAGCAAAAAATTTCATGATGGAAGGACGCATGACCGAACTCCTCGTAAAATCGGTAGTAATGTCCTCAGTAACATCATGGAGAAGCCCGTACTGACGAACCACACGGCTGGGATCATAGAAAGTAGTAGCATACAAGCCAGGTAACCAGATACTAGGCCGTCCCAGAAGTCGTACAACAACAGAGCGGTAAGACCACTGCGGGCAGACCCAATAGATATCACCAGTAGAAAGGCTTCGGAGCCAACCAAGCCAAGCATCGGCAGAATGGAATAAGCAGTGGACCTCCATGTGGTCATAGGGGAGTGATTCTCGCAGGTGTGAAGGGTGTATGAAGAGATCAAGGCACTCCATAAGCTAAACATGTAAGACGAAGGGTGCTCCCCAAGGATAACATGGCCCCAACAGCACGAGCACGATCCAGGCCCATCAAGGTCTCACTAAGGACCAACATGACGACACTCTTCATCTCCCGCAAACCACAGGCAATAGGTATGAGAACGTCAGAAGATAACTAAAAGAGGAAGTAAGAGAGCATGGCTATTGATAAAGCACTACGCTGAATGATCTGATACCCACCGTCATAAGGATCCCCCATGGGAGCATAGACGGAGGAAACGCGTTCAAAGTTCATTTTCCTGTCTTGGACAAAAGAGCCTGCTACATTTTGAGATGTATGAAGAAGAGCAGCAAGGTCCCAGACATACCCAGCGTGCACTAGAGGAACTATCATATCCACAGAGGGATCAATGTGCAGAATGGCGCTAAACTCCTCGAGTAAAGGACAGACCACCTGGAAATCGAAGCACAAGATATGGAGAGATGGATCCAACACTGAATAGTGGCCTGAAGCAAACTTTCATTCAGAATCATCCGTCGGAAGGAAAAGAGATCGTTCAATCTAAAACACTCAAAGTTGAGCTTATCAATGACAGAAAGAGTATCCATCCATGGAAAGAGGATTTGGGAACTAATTGGGGCCATTTGAGAAGGAAGTGAATGCAAGAAGATAATGTTTTACGGAGTTTTGGGAAAGGAGGGTATAAATAGAAGTAAATCTGCCCAACCTACCCGCGGCACATGAGAAACGGCCGCGGCACTCAACAGACTGTCGTCCAGCAGTCGGCAATTACCGTACGGCATTCACGGATTGCAGCAACAGCACTCAGTGAGTGCTGCAGAGGATTAATCGAGTGCCACGTGGAGTTTATTCCTGGCCAGGGCCTGCCTATAATATCTTCTGCCCACTTGTAAACAAAAAGCTGAATAAAAGCAATAAAACGTGTGCATCATGCATCACGTACAACAAGATCAAGCCATTCATTTATTCATGCATATAAAGGAAAGTAATAAAGGCAAAGGCATTCACCAATCACAGGAAAATAAAAAGGAAGGACCAAGCCATGGTCACACATATGGTAGTCAGTAAAAACAAGCAGAAAGGTAAGAACAATCATAGTAAGAGTATGCAGATGTCTACCCTACTACGGCTATCCAGGAGTCGTCATCCAAAATAAGTACGTATGTGTATATACAATCATCCAAATAAATGTGTGTCTTCTCCAAAAATACTCAAAAGATAAAATAGGGAGATGAAAGAGAAAAGATGGATCAGCCCCGGCCCCGGCCCCGGTCCCGAGTCTGACGGGTGACACGTCTAAGAGGCGCCTCCTTTGACTCCGTGTCACTCACGCCGCCCCCACCTCCTCCTCTGCCTCCGTCTCTACCGCCAGTGCTACCTCTACTGCCGCCACCACTGCTGCCTCCACCACGTCCAACACCTCCACGAGCTCCGCCAGGCACTATCTCGAACTGCTGAAGTTGCTACTGGAGCTCTCTCACCTGTAGGACCAGAGCCCTATTCTCTTCTTCCTAAGGGAAGGAAGAGATTGTAATAATCAAGTTTCATTTATTTGAAAAAAATGTTAAAACAAGTATGAATAAAAGGGTAATATGAAGTCATTAAATGAAAGAAGGGTTAGGACATCAAAGTTAGAAAGGTAAAAGTCAAAATTTCAGGAGGTTACCCTCCATTCTTGACCGTAGATCCACTCTCTTACACTATGGACGTAGAGCAAGCCCTCCTCTGCATAGTTCCGCGAGACATGATTGTACTAGAATGGAATAGTGGGAGCGCCCGCATGATATCGGGGGACTGTAGTCGCGACCTGCTCACCATAGGAGACTGTACGAAGGCTCCAATCCCAAGGTGGTAGGGCTGGGGTCTGAGTCACAGCAGGAACGGGCTACAAAAGAAAAAGTGAATTCAGTAAGAGAACATATATGTATGATAAGACCTAAAGGAGAGACTGGAAAGTTAATAGAAGATTACCCGTGTCACTATCATCAAAGGGAAGTTTTTCATCAACTTGTTAGTGCAAAAGGCCTCATACCCCTCAGGAGACTCCACGAAGTCCTAAACAGAGAGCCCGTCTAGGGAAGCCGTAAGCGCAGGACCCTGGAGGATCTCGATAGTTCTTATCGAATCGGGCGGAGGTCGTGGCACAAAATACCCAGGAGCCATCAGCGACTGCCGGATCACTCTCTCTTCCAAATACCACTCCTGACCCTCTGGGCCCTCTAATAAAACCCTCTGCGGGTCGTACCCACCCGACTGCCAAATCCCCAGAGGGGCAATAGGAAGCACGTCCACCCAGGGCTGCCACCTGATATGCGGCTCTCTCAGATTTGTCAGGAAGTTCCTAAACGAAACAAAGTCGTAAGCCTCGGTCTTCCACCCCACCCTCTCTTTTTGCCACTTTAGCCCCTGGGGTATGATAAGGGCGTCCGCTCATCGCGTCTCAGGCGACATCATCTGTAGATACTCATGGGACCGCATCTGCAAGAAAAGGAAAAAAAAAAAAGGAAAATGGAAGAGCGTGAGTTTCAAGACTCGTGAATAAAGGAGTTGAAATAAAGATATAAAATTCGGAAGTAAGAATTAACAATGAAAGAGAGATGTACCTGCCACGCTCTCCAAAAGCCGCCTGTGGAGCACAGTCGATCCCGGGAGATGTCCCCCGTATGCTTGTACAGGATGGCTAATCCTACACCAGCCCAATCATACTGGTAGACCTGGTCCATGTGCTCCAAGGACCCCACCAAGGCCACAGATATCCTGTCGCCCCTATTGCTCAGTAGGGAGCATCTGAGCATATACATGATAAAACCCCGAGCCATCTGCTCATCCGTAAAGCCCTCCTGGTCTTTGAAGGTATCCAAGAACCACTTGGCCGTAACCAAGGGCTCCTCTGGAACAACTCCCAGTAGCGGTAGGAGTCGATCCTACTCAGTAACGGTATCCAGGTACCATAGGCACTTCCCCCGAAAGGGATCCCAGTAATCATGTTGAAGTCCAACGGGGTCATCGTCATCTCCTCGAACTCAAAGTGGAATGTATTGGTGGTGTCCTACCACCGTTCGGAGAGAGTGTGAATTTGTCTAAGATCGTTGGAGCTCTTCGTCAAGAGCTTGATGAAGTTTCCAAAGCCCGCAGCATTGATAAACCCCTTCACAGTCTGATTTAGAGAATCGTACCACGCCCAGTCGTGGGCCAAACTGCCATGCCCTTTCGGTACATCGGGCTGAAGCTGCAAAGGATACAAGATTCAATGTTAGTAGGTGAACGAATGAAGAAAGGAGACAAAAGTAAATAAAAATAATAATGATAATAAATAAATAAAAAGAGTATGTGGGACAATCAGAAAGTTCCATGGGCATAACATTCGCATGCAAAAAAAAAAAAAAAAGAACACCTAAAGTCTTGATTGACGCACATTGCATTCATAAGGTTCATGAAAAAGAGAGAGAAGAAAAAAAGAAAAACAAGATATATGTGTTGAACACAAGTGAATGAAAAGAACAGTTGAAGCGCTCGGAAAATTTTACAAGCATGACATTCATATTCAAAAGATAGCATGTAAAGTTTTGCGGTCATAAACTTTATGAATAAATTATTTTTAGGATAAAGAACGTTGGAATAAACATGAATGAATAAGCATGGAGCAATTGAAACGCTCGAAAGATTTTGCAAGCCCAGCATTCGTATTCGCGAAGGAGAATATAAAGCTTTGTCACACATCATATTCATGAGAAAGCATGTAATGTTTGTTGTCATTGCAATCATAAGACTCATAGAAAAGAATTAAAAAAAGAGATGGTTTAAGGGAGACGTGTTTACCTCGCATTTGAACGCGCGAGCAGACAGGTGCTTATCCGGATCTCGAAGCAAAAATGTGGGGTCGGGATGAGGAGTGGCCCTATGCTTGGCGTTCTTCCTGCTACCCGAGCCGCTAGCCATAAATCTGTCAAAAGAAAAGGATTTGGACATCAAACCTTTGAAATAAATCAAGAGAACAATAGAAATAAAGAGAAAAATAAGATTTTGATCAAGACGAATTTACATATGGATCCTGTAGATCAATGCAGGGAAAAAGAGAAAAATCTCCAAAGGATTTCAGATTGGAGAGATGGTGAGAAATGAATGAAAATGAACCAAAACTGAGCGTTTAAGCAGTCTGCCTGCTTAACGCGGCACTCAAAAAATGTGCTCGACAGTTGATGGACTACCGTGCAGCACTTGCTGAGTGCTCCAGCGGCACTCCGCGAGTGCCGCACGACAGTCACGGATTGTTGCACTATTAAGTGTGTGCCGCGTTTGAGGCGGTTATAAAGCCTTTGGTTCCCCCCCCCCCCCCCCCCCCCCTCCCCCCAAAAAAAAAAATTTCAAATTGGGTCCCCAGATTCAGATTTATACCCCAGAGTTTACCTGTTTTCGCTCCCTTTCCCCCGAAAGGATTTTTGAGTCCAACCGACTCCCAAATTTTAAAAGTTTATTCATTCTGGGATAAATGGACTCCCAATTTTGGAATTTACATTGACCTAGGGCGATTAGACCCCTGTTTTCGGAAGTTTTGAACTCTTTGAGCCTAAATTGAAAAGATTTGAGTCCATTTGACTCTAGAAAAATCTGAATATGATTAACTCCTAGATCTTAGGAGTTCTTGAAGTGAATTAAGCCAATTTTGACTTATCTTGAGAATGTAAAGTGATTTGCATCCTCGGTCCTCACAACAGATTTACGTTGACCCCACTTTTTGGGAATATAACGAATTATATTCTCGATCCTCGTAACAGATTTATGATGATCAAGATTTTTAATGTAACAGATTTACAGTCTCGGTCCTCGTAACAGATTTACGATGATCAAGATCTTGAGAATGTAACAGATTTCCATTCTTGGTCCTCGCAATTGGCCAGTCTCTGAGGATCTTCTCTGGTTACCACGTCACGCATCATACATCGTGTAGTAAACCCATGCAATGGAGCAAACATATCCGACGGGGCCGAAGGGCTGCGGATTTTTAGAGCAAACATATTCGACAGGTCCGAAGGGCTGCGGATTTTCAGAGCAAACATATCCGACGGGGCCGAAGGGCTGCGGATTTTCAGAGCAAACGTGCGTTGACACTGGGGTCTAAGTCGCGAAGCGCCGCCCAGTCAATTGCGTTCGTCCTTTCGGTAGAAATGGCCACGTATCTTGAAGAGAACTAACATGTGCATTGAGTAGCATGAGGCATGGATTGCATCTACATGCGTCAGGACTGCACATTTTATGATCACATCATTTTTAGAACACGAAGCTGCATTAACAGTCATCATGACATGATCACGCGTATCACGATAAGATAGGTGCATTCATCCGCATGATTACCTATGTTAGTTTCTGACCCTTGCCCGAACTACGTCTCGGTCTGATTCCCGAGGGGACACGTAGGTAGCTCATCATTGAGCACGACCAGCATGAACCACTGCCGCGAACTTGTTTTCTTTTTGCAACGCATTTTTGTTTTACCTGAATCCGATAGTTTGGTCAAAGGCTTGTCTTCACACAGGCTTTGATATTCGCTTGTGACACGCGTTGCTTCACAATCTCTGTCGAAGAGGGGCAAACTATAGACACCCCGATTTTGACCAAACGTCGAATTAAGGGGAGTATTACCTTTAAAAATCCAATGATGACAATGTCCGAATAATTTGGGACTTCCAAAAGGTGAATCAAGCTCTTCCAAAGGCTCTTTAATCCGAACAAAAGAAAGAAAAGAAGGAAAAGAGAGAGGGAAAGAAGAAATGGAGAAAACGGCACATGGTATAACCTACGGCATTCTCGGGTTACTGTGCGGCACTCCCAAAATGTCGTACGGCAGTTGGTAAGTGCCGCGACGGCACTCAGTGATCACCGCAAAAATTTAAAGAATAGCAGTCCGCGGAGTTGTTGCGGCACTTAATGAATGCTGCATCGGCAATCACTGAATGTTGCAACGGCTATCAGTGAGTGCCGCATAGGCACTTGTTGAGTGCCGCTTCCATCTCCGACGAGTGCCGCGTTGTGACAATCAGCTGTACATACTGTACCTTCCAAAGGACGTTCGGAATTAGGGTTTTTTTACTGTAAAATTACTGAAGTAACCCTCCAAATTTTGTCTATATATAGAGGGTGAATATCCCTTTACCAAGGATCCCAATTCTTGATACTCTTGAATCTAATTTTCTTGATATTCTTACCCCACTCTTGAATATTCTTGAAGCTAAAGATTATTGTGATATCCTTAGAGAAAATTAAGAGAGTCTTAGAAGAAATTAGGAGGAAGAACTAGACACTACACCAAAAGAGCATATTTCTAACGATAATTTACCGTTAGGAATAAAGCGTGGCTAATAATTCTAACGATAATTTTCCATTAGAAAAAGTATTTTTACTAACGGTAAATTACCATTAGTAATATGTTTACTAATGGATATTTTCCGTTAGTAATTTATTATTCCTAACGGAACAATTCCATTAGTAATATTTATTCTAACGGTTTATATTCTAACACTTTTATATACAAAAATACTAACGGTAAATTACCGTTAGTAATTTCATTACTAACGGTATGTAATATGACAGTTTCTAACACTTTCAAGACAATTACTAACGGATATAAACCGTTAGTAATTTTATTACTAATGGTTTGTTTTCTAACACATGTGTAAGAATACTAACGGAAATTATCTGTTAGTAATTATTTTAAATATGAAAAACATAAATACTAAAATATGCTCCCCAATTTTATTTGCACCTAATTTCCATCACAGCCACATCACATTTACTATAAACATAATATAATAAGCTCAAATCCAAACCATAATAAATACAAGCTCAATCTATATTAAATACAAAAAATATAATCCAAAATAGGCATAATTATCCTTAAATACAAATTGTTTCTAAGTCCAAACCAAAACTAACAAACCATGTCTAAAATTGAAAGAGTAAATCCATCTAAACCTAAACTAAACCAACTGACAAATAAACCATGTCTAAAATTTGAAGTCAGAGAAAATAAGACAAACATAGTCAACGAATCTTTAACCAACACTCAAGCCAAATCACAAATCCCCCTTGAACAAAGTCTGCCAATGTATCTTGTCCATCTTGAGGATCCCACAAACGAGCATCGGGCTCAAACACTTCCTCAATATAAACTTTCTTTTCGCCAATACCAACTTGTTTGGAGTGGCAAACATTAGCTGTAGCAATTAAAGGAAACAAGATCACTATGAATGTACCAACAACAATTAAAGAACACAAATTGAATCAGAAAAAGATGTCGACTTGTGCACATTGATCCTTTTTGCTATAAGTAGAAAAAGCATCGATTTCATATGGCAATATCTATGATACTTTAATCTGAAAACCAAAAATAAGAAAAACACCTGATTTATAAGTCAATAGTACTGTAGTTTCACTTTAGTAGCTTAAAATCTTCCAACATTGTTGGTTAAATGAAAAACAAAACACACATTAATGCATAAACCATGCTCCATCACATGTTGGATTTTGTGGGTGCATGTGGGATTAGTATAACTCAATAAAAACTACGGATTGTTTGGATGTAGTGGAATGGTTAATGAGAGTAATTTCTATAGAATGAAAGAAATTAGGTTCTATGTATTTTTTTTTTTAAATTATTTGTTACTTGTTTCCTTTTTAAGTTGCATAACCCATGGACTTCAATTCTAATAAAAAAGAACTAATAGAAAAATAGATATAGCTGCTACTCACGATTGAGATAAATTGAGGCAAACAACACTTACTTAAAATGGATAACAGAAGAAGAAACTTTCCCAACATATATACAAGCATAGATGGGCGAAAATTTGATGGATTAAAGTATTACATTAAGCTTTCCAGAGGAATAAAGATCAAAAAGTTTGTCTAGATGTTGTTGCCAGAAGTGACTATATTGTACCAGGGAAAAACCAGCCTGAAATAAGTGCATCAATGTAGAAGCAAAATGAATTCCAATATTAGACAATGAAATCTGTTTAGTTTTAAGAAAGAATTCATCGACGTTATAAAGCTATGAAGGACTCAAAAAATGAGTTACGACAATAGTAACAACTAATTAAATCTCATTTTAGACTTGGTTTGGCATGATGTTCTGGAAGTTTCAGCATATAATATTACTTCACTAGCAAATTAGATATACAACACACCAAAAAAAGGCAATATTATTACTTCAATGAGTGGAGCCCAAGACAACTGGTTATCAATTGTAAGATCATACTTATTACTGGGAGATCTCTTCTCACAGTAACAAATAATTGTCGATAGACTATTCCATTATGATTATAATGAGAATGAAAAGATCCATTAAGCAAAGTAGATGGGAACAAAATTGGCAAGCACAAAATTCATAGAACAATTCTTCTTTTTCTTAGGTCCTTTTGCTTAAGCCCTAATTCAAATGATTTGAGCTAAAAAGGATCATGCCAGTCAGAAAATTCATAGTGACAAACGTGATGTACATGTAATGAACAAAGAAGTAAAGCTTGTGTAAGTCAAAATATTCAATGGGTGACCTCAACTTTTGAAAACTAAAACTATGTAAAGCACAATGATAAAAAAAAACCATCTTATATATTGCCCAGTTTTTATTAGCAACAAACAAAAGGAAAATTGGAAGTTATTCATCAAATACTAACTAACATTACATTTAAGAAGGATGAATGCAGCAACTATTTTACTATTTTCCTTTAAACGAAAAAATAAAGGTAAAATAGAAGTAATTGGCTCAGACTTGTGTAGTCTTTTTATGGTTAAACCATGGTAGAAGTCTTTTCAAAATGTTTTAGGAACCAAAAAGAGAAGAAGCCATGAGACTCATTTTTTTTTTCACCCTATTTCAGTTTACTTCCTATTTATTAACCAAAAAGAGAAGTTTTACCTCCTTACCAAATTCTGAAGCTACAAGTATGTATATTGACTGAACAGGGCCTAGTTTGAAAAGTTGAAACTGAAAGTGCACAAGCATTACCACGAGCTTTCTTCAAAATCCTAACGCAAACTTGTAGATGTTATATATACAAACACATATCTAGTAAACAATGCCTTTACATGAAGAATATATTTGTACTAAAAAGTTGTTTATCAAAACTGTCAATATAGCACTTCTATGATCCAAAGCATTAAAGTTAGTGAAAATAAGCACTTTGGTTGATGAAATGATAATTGAAAAGGGTAGTACCATCGTCTTACCTTAGTGGCTTGTCATAGGGCTAACTTTTGAATCTCAAAACTCAAATCAACATTTAGTAACAGAAAATAGCTAAATTTACATTTGTATACCACATATAATTTTTCAATCCTTAAACAAAATACAACAATATGCATTAAGAAAAATCAGTTAGAACTTAGAAGCACACATATATATATATATATATATGTAAATGTGCAATGATTATGGGCAATCCTTCCAAACAAATAAAACTAATCTACTCATGAACATAACTGTTGGAATGTACGCACTCGTGTGTGTGAAAAAATAACTAAAATTACCAAAATAATAACTAAAATCATGGCTGTTGGCTGAATTAAAAGGGAATTCCTAAAAGACAAAATTGTTAGTTCTACAAAAGATTAACTACGGCCCCACAAAAAAAGCATGGAGAAGTTTAGAAGCGCATGCTATTGAAATTGCATGAATCACCTCCATTAAGAGAATAATCTAAAGCAATGAGGCAGTAGTGGTTAAAAGATAAATTCAAAGCATTCCATACTTCTAGAAAATCCCCCAAAGACTACCTACTAGTACAAGTAGTAATTGTCGTCCATAAATGACTGGTAGTTGTAATAGTTCTTGCCCTAATATTTCCCTTTTTATTATTTCCACTTCTATTACTCCACTCCACTACTTAGTAATCAAAAGGAGACTCTATGTCTCTACCACTATAGTACTAAGCTCCCGAAAAATGAAAGACCAAACCTGAGACTCTACCACTCAGTACTAATTGGATATATGTAATACAATAACATACAAATGTATTGTTGGACCCAAAAAATGACCTCCCGATACTTATATCTTCAATTAATCAACATAAATATTTGTGTCTATTACTTTGTTTTTTTAACAACAAAATTAATTGATAGGTAAACAATCATAAAAATTGGAAGAGATCCCATGGAAATTACAACCTTAGAAGCCCCAAAGACACCCCAACCTAAAAAATCTTAATGGAAATTCAACATGAAGACTTTTAACAAACACCTTGAATGCAAAGCAAACCTGGGGATAGATCTAATACCTAAGTTCATTTTTTTTTCATTAACTAGTTCAAATATAGGGATATGAACTACAAATCTGAGTCCGAAAATTGTGACACCATGGTTGGTCTTAATAGCTCTTTGTCCAATAAATAACAAGTAACAGAAATCTGGAGAACAAAGTGAAAAATAATCACGTATAACTACCCACTAAAGACCAAACCTCAGAGAATGATCGATGTTGGAATCAGAGTAGAAATTTAGATTTGTTCCTTTGCATATGTGTATAAGGTGTATATATATAGATATATGTGTGGGTATGTCATATCTTTAAAAAAAAAAAAAAAAGGAAAGCACAGTGAATAGATATAGATACATCTGTGAGTCCTTTGACATCCTCCAATCACTCGCCCCCTAATATGAAACCCTAAACCAAATCTCACAACACAAACAACCTCAAAAATCTGAAAATTTCAACTAAAAAAAAAAAGGGAAGCAACAACAACACATCCCCAAATCGTGAGTTCTAGAGACAGATCCAAGTGTGTGTGTGTGTGTGTGTGTGTGTATGTGTGTGTGTGTGTTGAATACAGATGTGAAAGACTGTGTGTGTGTATGTGTGAGTGTGTGTCTGTACGCATGCGTGTGCGTATGCGTGTGTGTGTGTATGTGTGTGTGAGTGAGAGAGAGAGAGAGAACCTGGGGCGGCGGGAGGGTGGTGGCAGTGACGGGCCGGCACGGTGGGGTTGCGGTCGGATTGCTGAATATGGTCCTCCCTTTTTCCACTTCTCTTTCTTTTTCTCTTCTCCTTTCCCCCCTTATTTTCTTCTGTTTTGACCTAGAGCTAGGTATACAAGGAAGAGAGGGAAATTTTAGGGGGAAAATTTTGGGCAAAATTTTCGTTTTAGCTTATTTACAAAGATACCACTGAATTTTATTTGCAAAACTGCCACCGTGCTTTCAATTTTATTGTTTTATTTACAAATATGCCACTGAAATTTATTTTTCTAAAATCTTTGCAGTCAAGGAAGATTACTAACCGATAATTGATATTTTCTAATGCCTATTTAGCGTTACAAAGTTTTTTAAACTTGTTACAATATTAAATTTACCAAACCAAGGTAAATTACTAATGGAAAGCTAAATTTCTAACAGAAATTCACCGTTACAAATCTGTAATGGTAAATTACCGTTAGAAAACCAAAAACCTCTGTGTTAGAAATTTGGCTGAATGGTGTAGTGAGAAGAAGAGCTTGATTAATCTTGGGAAGTCTTAAAGCAACCAAGAGCTTGAGGATAATTAGAGGTAAACTCTAAAATTACTTAGTTTCTACATTCAAGTTTAATCACAATACATAGATTCTTAGGACCTTTTACACATTTTTGAAAACTCTCTTCCCACCTCATTTCATCACACACCACGTATAATGTGATTAAACTTCCATTTCATTGGTTTGGATCAAAGTTGCTCAAAGATTTGAAGTTAAATAAATCATGAAGTCAATTTGGGTATTACTTGAGTCCTTTTCTCTTGCTTCCCTTTTCCTTCTTTTGATTATAATCATCACTTAGAATTCATAAGACTCTCAATGTCTTACTTGAATCTATTGATTTGAAATCCCTTCGGTTTCTTTGTAAGCTCATGTTTTACAAAGGAATTAAGGTTGATGGTAGCATATTTGGTTAATGAATCCAAACCTACCACTATGGTTTAGGTTCATTACTTAGAGATTTGATGAAGTTCTTTTCATGCTTCATTGAGGTCCATGAATACAAATGTCATTAGTTTCCAAGGACCACCAAGTGGGAGGAAAAGTAACCTAGGCTAAGCCAAACTTAATGGCTTGATGGCTAAAGTTATCAAATAAAAGATATACTTGACAATGAAACAGTGGGTTCACAAACTGTTTTTGATCAAGGATTTTTAGTTAAATAATGGACTGTTGGAATTGAATGAAACCAACTGGAAAATGTCAATAACTCGAAGTTATACCACTGTGATTTTTTCTTTAATGAGATTTCATGTTCAAAGTGGTTTGGTCATGAGTTTTGTGGAACAACAACAATCTGTCCAGAATTTCAGAACAGTAACACCTCTTTGAAATAAATAAATCAGAGCCTTAATCAAGTGTTCTTGACCTCAAATAAATATTTTTGGGTAGTTTAACGTGTTAGGAAGATACCCTAAAAAGATCAAAGTGTTTCTGATTTTTTTACTATTTTTAGAAAATCATACAAGAACTCTGGACAGAGAGTTGTGAAGTTCTGAGTGATGTCTAGTGTTTGTCCAATTCCCTGAGATTAAACCGTTGATCTTTGACTTTTATTTTTGGGTTGGAAACTACACTCATAGAGGCATCTCGTGTCCAAAATTCATTGACATCAAACCATGGGAACTATGCTTTCCTAATTTTTAAAGCCTTGACTTGTTCTCTGCAATTTTCAGAATTTTTGGACATATTTGGTATACTTTGCAAATAATGGTTCAAATGATCTTTCCATGACTTAGGGCTTAAACCATGTTTTAATAATGATTAGTTAAGCTTAAATACAGAGGTTAAATGATACAAATCAAGGAATAATCCAATAGCTTGTTCTTGTCCATATTCATGTAATCATATACATTCATCCATATAGATTGGTATTAGAATTCATAACTGTGTCATTTCTTCTACCTGATAGAATTAAGCTAGGCATTTATTGATGATTGTTCGATGTCATATATCCTTTCTAAAGCATGTGGACTAACCCTTGTTTTGTAGCGCCGATGAGGTATGATCCCTTGACTCTTCTCAGTTAGATCACTTCTTAATTTTATTGATTTTTGACTTCATGTGCGACACCTTAGAATTAAGATTTGCCGTATGTGTATATGTGTATTAGAGACCCTTTTGTTAGGATTTCTACTTTTGTATGCATTACACATTTAAGTATTTGTGGCTGGATCCCGGGTAAGTTTTCTAGTTCCCTAAATGCACATCATATCGCTTGCTAATTGAAATATGTGGTTTCGAGTGATATTTTATCATTTGCAATCTTACACCCTTTAGACATACTTTTGTAATGTATATTTAAACATATGTATTAGTTGAGGGTACATTTAGATTAATAATTTGATTAAAATGATGTTGAGTATAGGCCTATCGCTAGATAGGATGAGAGGGGGTGTTTTAGTCCGCCGCACTCCTTCCCCTCTCATTCCATAATCCCCGGACCCAATTTATCTTTGGTTTCGCAAAAGATCGGTTTGCTTTTAAAATGGTTTCTTAATTTTCCTTTTAAAAATTAAGTGGCGACTCGTGTTTTGTATTTTGAATTGAAAATGAAATTTTGAAAAAGCTATGGGTAGGATAAAATGCAATATCCACAGAGATGAATAAGGTTTAGTATCCACCATGTTAGTACGCTTAAGAAGATCGACAGCATACTTAGTTTGAGTTAAAGACAACCCTTTGGGAGTAAACATGGCTTCAAGGCCCAAAAAATAATGTAAGCGGCCGAGATCCTTCATGGAGAACAATTTTCCTAGGTTCGTTATCATGTGTAAAAGATGATTTTCACTATTGTCGGTGAGAAGAATATCATCCACATAAATTAATAACAAAACAGTGATGTTGTGACAATGAAATGTGAAAAGAGAATAATCAGCCTCTGAGCCGATAAAACCCAATTCTTCAAGATAATTAGAAAACTGTTGAAACCAAGCACTAGAGGCCTGTTTCAAGCCTTAGAGAGAACGATGGAGCTTACAAACATGGTTTGGAAACATCGGATCCTCAAAGCCCCTAGGTTGGCGCATGTGTACTTCTTCATTGAGATTGTCATAAAGAAAAGCATTTTGAACATCGAGTTGCCATAGACTCGTGTTTTGTATTTTGAATTGAAAAATAAATTTTGAAAAAGCTATGGGTAGGATAAAATGCAATATCCACAGAGATGAATAAGGTTTAGTATCCACATATTAGTACGCTTAAGAAGATCGACAGCATACTTAATTTGAGTTAAAGACAACCCTTTGGGAGTAAACATGGCTTCAAGGCCCAAAAAATAATGTAAGCGACCGAGATCCTTCATGGAGAACAATTTTTCTAGGTTTGTTATCATGTGTAAAAGATGATTTTCACTATTGTCGGTGAGAAGAATATCATCCACATAAATTAATAACAAAACAGTGATGCTGTGACAATGAAATGTGAAAAGAGAATAATCATCCTTTGAGTCGACAAAACCCAATTCTTCAAGATAATTAGAAAACCGTTGAAATCAGGCACTAGAGGCCAATTTCAAGCCGTAGAGAGAACGATGGAGCTTACAAATATGGTTGGGAAACATCGGATCCTCAAAGCCCCTAGGTTGGCGCATGTATACTTCTTCATTGAGATTGTCATAAAGAAAAGCATTTTGAACATCGAGTTGGCAGAGTGGCCAGTTGTGATGAATAGCTAGAGCCAAGACTACCCGAATAGTAGTATGTTTGACAACTGGACTAAAAGTTTCTGTGTAATCAAGGCCTTCTTGATGATGAAATCCATTGGCCACAAGTTGTGCTTTTTAGCGCTCAATAGATCCGTCAGACTTTTTCTTAATCATATAAACCCATTTATTGGCAAGGACATTCATGAATGGGTATTGTTGGACAAGAGACCACGTCCCACTTTTCTGAAGTGCATTGAATTTGACACCCATAGCTAATCGCCACTCTTGATATTTGATTGCTTGTGTGTAGCAAGTGGGTTCAACTTGTTTGTGAATGGAAGCATCAATGAGGGCATACTTAGGATTAGGCACCCGTATATCGGTTTTTCTACGAGTAGTCAACGGATGAGTAGATAGCATAGACATTGTTGAAGGTGGTTCAGGGGTTCAAGAATGGTGTTGGGTTCCTCAATTAGAGGGGAGGAGAGGGGGAAGGGGGGCATAGGAGGGATGAGGATAGGGTCGGTGCAGAACTAATAGATGGAGGGGACGAGGTGGGTATGGATGGTAGCACTGGTTCGGGTTCAGGACTTGTGGTGGGAATAGGTGGCACATGTATGTCAGGAGAAATGATCAAAAGAAAGGATATTTCTGTCGGCACAGAGTTAATGGCCAAAAGTGACTGGTAGGGAAATGAACATTCATTAAACACGATATGACGGGACAAGTAAACTTGACCATTGTCAATATCTAAGCAATGATAACCTTGATGATTGAGAGAGTAACCCAAGAAAATGCATTATTTGGAACAAAAGTAAAGCTTATTTTGATTTTATGGACGAAGGTAAGGAAAACAAGCACATCCAAATGTACGAAGAATTGTATAATCAGAACGCCATTGAAAAAGCTTTTTGTAAGGTGACATATACCCCAAAATTTGAGTTGGAAGACGATTGATAAGAAACAGTGTCGTGTTAAAGGCATCTACCCAATATTCAGTGGGCATGCCGGCTTAAGCCCAAAGAGTGAGCCCAGTGTCAACAATATGTCTATGTTTTCGCTCAGCAGCGCCATTTTATTCTGGAGTGTGAGGACACGACAAGCGATGAGAGATACCATGTTGAGATAAAAAATGTTGAAACTCATTGGTTTGGTGAGCATTCCCATATTCATTACCTCCGTCAGTTTGCAAGGATTTAATTTTACATGAAAAGAAATTTTCAACACGAGCCTTAAATTTGATAAAGTTAGGTAGTGTCTCATGTTTGAAACGCATAGGAAAATCCAACAATGCTTTGAATAATCATCAACAAATAATAAGTAATACTTTGAACCTTTTATTGAAATACATAGAGAAGACAAAATATCAAAATGTACTAGTTCCAAGGGAGAAGAAGAAATGGAATCTAATGCCTGAAATGGAAATTGAGAACTCTTTCCTAAGGGACACTTATCACAGAAGAAATTATTGTTGACTTTCCGTGAAGGGGCAGATTGTGCTGAGAGACGAGACGCTACAAAATTGGTAGTGCTGGATGACCCAAATGATGATGCCACACATGAGACGACACACAAACATCAACAAAGGCAAACGATTTACATGCTTTATTTTGAAGAGCGCAAAGATTGATGGGACAAAGGCCATGGTCACTCTTGCCGTCGAAAAGCATCTTCCCTGTCAGTTTTTCCTTTACACAAAAGCCATCTGAGTCAAACAAAAAATAGCAATGATTATAACAAGAGAATTGGTTGACAGATAATAAATTGGTAGAAACAGAAGGATAATGTAAAATATTATTCAAAGTAAAAGGGGAAGAGTTATGATGAAGTTGGGATGAACCAATGTGGGAGATTTTCAAACCTGAACCATTGCCAATCGCTACGTGATCCTTGCCATGGCATTCGTTATGAAGAGACAAGTTTGCAAGGTCTGAGGTAATATGATTCGAGGCACCACTATCAGTATACTAAGTTTGATCATCTGATCGAGTATGATGGGAAGCAACCATTGCTACAAGTTGTTTGGTGGGAACCCTTCCTTCATAGGCACTGTCCATACGATGATAGCAGTTGATGGCCGAATGGCATGAACGACCACATATCATACTGACGGGTAAAGTATCATGTTGAAAATTATAAGAAAACTATTATGCTTCGGTGGTACCACGACCACGACCACGACCACGACCACGACCACGACCACGGCCGCGGCCGCGTCCACGGAAGGAGTATCCGGATCTAGGAGCATAAAGAGCAGTGGCAGAGGGCTCATGTATCACTGAGTTTTGTTCAGTAAGATGCATTTTAACGCTTAAGAGAAGGCCAATTAAGTCATTTAATGAGATTGGAGTGTCACGTGCTTGAGCAGAGTTCACAGTAACTTCAAATGCAGGACCAACATTATGCATAATCTAAGTAATCAAATCATCATCATCCACGGGTTTCCCGGCAAGAGCCAAGTTATCAGCAACATGAGTGATTTTATCAATGAAATCAGAAATAGAGAGATCCCTTCTTTTAGTGTTCTGGAGTTGATTCTTCAATTACAGAATACGAGTTCGCGATTGAGACGCATACCGTTTCTCAAGAGAGGACCACACAACATAAGAGATGGGCAATTAAGCGACGATGGATAAAATTGTTGGAGTCAAAGTTGTATTGATCCAACTGAGAACAGTTTGATTATGTTGCTGCCATTCGGTGTATGCCGGATTATATGTGATGGAGAGATATCCATCCTTAGCCTTCACAAACTACTCTGGACATGGTTTTGTTCCATCGACAAAACCTATCAGGTTCTTGCTGCGAAGAACTAGCAAAAATTGAGCAAGCCATAATGTGTAATTATTTCGATCGAGTTTGATCGAGAGAAGGTGAGAAAAAATGGAGATGTTGGGGTTTGCGATCTCAGATGAAGATGACGCCGTTTGGAAAAGGAAAATGAATAGAACATGACAGATTAAGTCGCAAGACAAATGGCTCTGATACCATAAAATAATTCAAAGAGTACAAAGATTCTTGACTCTGTGCTCAAAAAGCATACCTACAGAGATGCTTTCCATTTATTTATATAATGGTATTATAGTAGGCTTACATCTGGTATTACCAAAGATAAAAGATTACAACTACCAAAGATGGAAGATTACAATTTGGTAGAATATTACAGTTGGCATTTACCAAAGATCGAAGACTACAATTGCTGTTTTGGTGAAGAATGATCTGGGGATCTTGTGGTTGTCTAATACAGCAGATACACCAAATTGTTTTCCTTATTGCAAATGCAGAGAACAACAAACAAACTTCAAAAGCTAACTGACATGAAAAAACAAGTACAAGTACAACATATAACATTATCTATAACTACCATCTAGGATTTGTATGCAAATTCCTAGAATGATTCTCTACTCTAGTCCAAGTACTTCACCCTCGCCTACCTAATAAAGTCACACACTTTGTGCTGATCAGGAAGAGTCTTTGACTCACTCTCATTCTTCATGCACCTCTTAGCCCATTCAATCAGCTTGGGACACTCAACTTCTATAGTGAAGTTGCCAAAGGTGTCAAATGCCTCAAACCAGCTGTAAAATGGGATTAGATCAATGTCCACAAACCCAAAGTTTTCACCTCCAAAGTAAGGCTTGTTTCCAAGTTCTACTTCTACTAATTTCAGGCATTCTATGAATTCCTTTCTGGCTGCTTTGTGCTCTTGTCCTTTTGATCTCCATATCTTCAATGATGAGTAGTATAACTGCATTTCATAATTTCCAACAATTTTGACATTTTGAGAAAGATAACATAAACAATTTAAGTTATGGCAGACCATTTGTTTTACTTTTCTTGAACGTCAAGGCTCTAATTAGGTCATGGATATAGTGAGGGAAAAGAAAGAAAAATAACAAGAAAAACGTTGTCAGTTGCAATGGTAGACCATGTGTTTTGCGCTCTTTTTTTTTTGTTTTTTTTTCCATCTTTTTTTTCCCCTCTGTTGCAGTTGTATTTTGAAATTTTTTTTAAAACTTTTAATGCTATTAAAGCATGGAGGAGAACATGCACAAGGGAACTAATTTTCCTTTTTTCTGTAATGAGTCCATAAACCAGACAAAGCCTTAATTACAGATGTAGAGAAGGGAAACGAGAAGTACGATCGCAAACGGTTTTCCTCTATGTTTAAAATAACACTATAAGCTAAAAATTGTCAAAACATAACAGATAATCAAGAAAATGTAGGGAACTAACTCACAAATTTACAAACAAAGAAAAATATTTTCGTTACTGTTTTTTTTTTCTTCTATTCACTAATTCCATATGAACGATAATATATCTTTTCTTTTCCTTCCGTTCACTTCACTATGTACATGAACCAAACGAAGACTAAAGTGACTACATTAGATTGGATCAAATTGAACAAAGAAAACCACCTTCAAAAATCAACATGAGACTCATACCATAACTAGATATATGGTTCTGCCCATGTGTGTGTGTGTGTTTGTGTGTTACCTTCGTGTCAACATAGTCAACCCAGAACCTAGCTTGAGCTTTCAGGTAAGGATCAGAGGGCAACAATGGAGATTTCTCACTAAGTCCTCTTCTTTGTATTCATACTCAATTCCCTTCTCTGCCATGCCAAACAGACTTACCCAGACGTCCATCAAAACTACCCCATGACCCATTTCCTTTCCATTGGTCCTCAATCAATTAGATAGATAATTGGATTGTGTGTGTCTAGGATTCTATATGTAGCATCTATAGAAGTACATGTATGTGTTTGGCTATTATATATATAGGACCCAAGAAGTCTGAGGTGGGTTTCAAAGAAAAGTAACTTAATATTTAGTCCTAATATAGACACTTAACTAGAAATATATAGGTTCTTTTTTAAAATGAAATTAGAAATAGGTCTCTAAATTATTTTGAGGACCAAAATACCCGACATCCATGCATATTATTGACTTTCCTACATTGTAGCATTTTCAAAAATGGAAATTAAAATCCCGTAAATCACGTTCCTTTCAAAATCATGCTATTCAACGAGATATTTGGGAAAAAAAGGGTTAATTACACTTTCACCCCCCTAAAGTATGACCCGTTTTTAACTCACCCTATCCTATCAAGTATCAAATATGACGAATATCTCCCTACATTATTGGAAACTTTAAAAATTAGCCCTTATTCTCTCCGTCAGAAGCACATGATGTGCCATGAATTATTGAAGTTATCGAAATACCCCTATTGATGAGCTATTGAAATTTTGGGATCAAAATACCCTTTTGTTATGTATAAGATATTATGTCTCTCTATAACTTCTATCTGGGTTTCTCTCTCATTTCTCTACCTCTCTCTCTAAATTATTTACTTTGCAACTAAATTGATCAACTCCAGCAAAAAAAAAAAAATAATAAAACCTAAATTGATCAACACCAAACCTTACTCCATTGTTGTTGAGGTATGTACACATTGAAAACACACACATACCAACACACGCATACACATACACATATAAATATGGTATGTATTGACTGAGTGGTTTATGAACAATGAATAGGTGATCAATTGATGGATTAATTGATCAATTGATCACTGAATAGGTTGATGAACAATGTATTATTTAATTACTTTCCTTCCACCAGACGAATTGCTAAAAAATGTCATTAATAATTTGGGAGTAACCTCCTACAGAATAAAATCACCCCAAAAGCATAGTAAAATCCCATTCTTATCAGAAAAAAAAAATAACACTAAAAATTATAAAAAAAAAAAAAAAAAAAACAACCCAATTTGAGCTTAGTATTTATGGTACATACATGAGATGAAAAATGAAAAATGAGAAAAACCTGGAAACATATTAGATCTGGGGAAGCATTCATTAAATCTGAAGACGAAAAAAAAAACCCATCAGACCACAATCCAAAAAACATAAATTGACATAGGCAAATGGGCAACTAATTAAATAATACAATCATGTGCAACAAAGCAAAATTGCAACTTTCTCCCACAGATTTGGCTGAAGATACAAACACATACACACACACACACACACACACATATATATATATATATATAAATATATAAAGAGAGAGAGAGAGAGGGGGGGGAAACCCACTTAGAAGGGCATTTTTGGAATTTAAAAAAATTGTCCCAAAAAGTCTTCAGTCAAGTGCTTAACTAGGGGTAAAAATCATAAAATCTCATTTTTCAATCAGAAAAATTAATGGTGAGTAAACTAGCTAGGGTTACTCATTGGGTTTAAAACTTGAGGGGAGTGAGTTAAAAAGGGGTCATACTTCCGGGGGTCAAAGTGTAATTAACCCAAAAAAATAGAGAAATTCTAAATGCATAGACCTCCAACAATTTGGAGGCGATTGAAGGTGAATGACGACAGACGAATGCGGCTGGAGAAGATCATCGATAGTTAGGCGATTCGTAGAGATCAAAGTGGACTGAAGAAGATCAAGCGATTCGCATATTTCTCTCAAATTTGGTTGCAAAATTTCTCACAATTTGGTTGTAACTCAAGATTTGTTGTTCGTTTTATGTTAGAGTTTTTATCATAATTTTCTCATTTTTTGGGCTTCAACGAAGACGACAATGGCAAGAAAATGTGAATTTCTCATAAATTTGATGGTTTGTATTTGTATGTCGAAGTGATAAATTTTGGATCCACTCTCTGTGTGAATGATTGAGTTTGTATAAAAATTGAGTATTTCTCACTTTTGTTTTTATTGGGTATACAAATTTGTGCATTTCTGATTTCTAATTTAACTGAGAAATTGTACATGATAAAGATGTCGAAGTGAGAAATTTCTTATCAAATATTCGAAGTGAGAAATCTTTGATTTAATCTCTGTGTGAATGATTCAGTTTGTATAGTGGGTATTTCTCACTTCTATTTTTGTTTGGCATAAAAATTTGCTTTTTCCTCACTTCTAATTTACCTGAGAAATTGTACATGATTAATATGTTGAAGTGAACATTTTCTATTTTTCTGTAGTGTAAAACTTTGCATTTTTTTCACATCTAATTTAAGTGAGAAATTGGACATGTTCAGTTTGTTAAAATGAGAAATTCTCACTTAATACTGAGAAATTCTCACTAATTATTACCAGAGTGAGAAATTCTCACTTAATGATTGAATCATATATAGAAAACATACCACCAAGAGTTCACTACATTTCTCACTTAATACACTTAATAATGAGAAATTCTCACTTTCAATTCCACTACATCATTTACCAGAGTGAGGGAACTTCTTGATTTTAGCAAACAAATTTGAAAGTTGAGTAAAATAAGAAACTCCTTCATTTTAGCAATATTTATTCTCTTATCCATGATCTCCATGGATCACACTTGCCATACCCATCATTCATACGCCTTATTTGTGCCGGTGGTACATATATACATATGTACATCTAATCATATGGCTAATTTTGAATGCTCTAATAACAAATTTCTCACTTAGTAATACAAATTTCTCACTTTTTGAATGAATGTAATACAAAATTTCTCACTACAAAGTCACTTCTTCCAACAAGCTTATCACCCAATTCTCAGATAATGAATTTCAGCATGATTTCGCACTATATAATAAATTGCAGTTATGATTTTCGTACTATATTGTGAGAATTTCTCACATTTTTATCAGCAACCTTTAATCTTCCACACAAAATTATCTATTATTTATATGATTCGAATCAATAAAATATACAAATCATTTATAACTAGAAACATATTGCATATAGATTTTAAAAAAAAGTATTGTTTTGAACCACAAATCAGCATGATTTTTCGGATAAAAATCATTATCCATGATCTCCTAACAATCTGCTCCATTATTAACTACCTTATTTAACTTTATTTGAATTTCACATGTGTCATATATATGTGTATACATACACAATTATGTATATATGTATGACAAGGGTACAATGGTCCAGTTTTATACTAACCATCTAAGAATAGGCACTAATTATTGTATTCGATTGCAAATAAGGATTAATTTCTATACACCAAATCAAGTCAGGATCAATTCCTATTAATGGCCATAATTAGGGACCAAATAACATATTTCGATTTAAAGAATCCATCCACTTATGTTAAAAGGCCCAGTCAGCAACATCTTTTGGGCTCCATAAGTGGTAGTAGATTTTAAAGAATAGCAAAATTTTGGTTAATTACTGGTACGAATTTACGGTTGGCCAAAAGCTACATTAAGAAACTTTTGGATTGATGGCCCGTTTGGCACATTTTCAATCTTTATCTTCTGCATTTCAATCACAAAAAAATAAAATAAAATAATGAAGATAATTGCTTTTAAATCCCCTATGGTCACTTTTGACTAATTGCAATATTTTGCAATTCAAAATTTTTTTTCGATTGAATAATAGAAACTGGTTTGACAAACAGTTCATTTTTGCTTTTGAAATTTCATAATCTCTATGAACTTCAAAAGCGATTTACCAAACACATCTGAATAGCAAACATGCCCTAATCTCATATCTCTGCCAATTCCAAATTCTTTATCCTTAGGTGATAGGTCCATCAAAAGCACATGTCACTGCTTAGAGCATCCACAATGGGTAAAGGAAACTTAACTTAAATTTAAGCTAAGTTGTGGTACAGGTTCGAGGGAGTGCACAGTGGTGTAGCTAGACACACGGCATACTGAAAGCCATTAGAACACCAAACGGCACACTCAGTGCCGTGAGAGCACCAAATGGCACAAACTGTGCCGTGTCATGGGCTTGCTTAGGGGCTGTTTGGAAGTGATGAAAAAATGTGAGATACACCCAAGAAAATTCCTTAATTGCCAAAAAAAAAAAAACTAACATGCACCAAACGGCACAACTTATGTCGTTTCGGAAGCGCACGACATAGGGTGTGCCGTGTGGTGGTGAGTGGTGTAGCACACGGCATATCATGTGCCGTGTGGTGTGGGACGACGCACCCTTTGCCGTATGGCCAAATTTGGCCAAACTTAGCAGAAACTTAGCCATTCCATAAACTTAAGTATAGCTAAGTTTCACTATCCTATACCACAGTTATATCTACACTGTCGCACCCGCGTTTTCGGAGCGCCGAGGCTGTCAGTGTGGGCCCGGCTTCCTGAGAGTGGGTGAATTGCGACTTGATTTTTATTGGGAAGGGTGAAAAGAGTATGGCAGGACCTGTTTAATAAAGTTTAGAGTCGCCACCTAACATTTGGGGTGTTAGGACCCCTACAAAGACAATTAAAATAATTCATCTTTAACTTTTAAAAAAAAAAGTTTTGAGAAAAGTGGGCACTTTTAAAAGTATGACTCTTAATAGCCATGCAAAAACCAGAGATCTTTGAGATGGGTTCGGGGACTCGATTATGTCGAGGGAAGGTATTAGGCACACCCTCGAACATCCGTGCAAACACGGTTGCCAATTTTAGTGATTTTATTAAAATGGGGCGTTTCTTTTGAAAAAGAAAAAAAAATTTAGAAAGTGAATAGAACAGAAAATGGTGATGGGTATGGCCGCACTCTTTGAGAGTTGCTTACGTATCCCAAGACGGGAATCAGGCCAAATGTAGTTTTGACTTGTGTGTGTGAGTATATGCATGATTTTTTTAGAGGAAGAAAAGTGGTCCTGTTTGACCGTGCACGTGTGATATAGTGATTTGAGAAAGAATTAATATAACTAGGAACTTTAACCCACGTGGTATAGTCCTAGATTTTAACCTTTGGAAAGTGATTAAGATTGAAATGAGACTATGCAAGTGATTGGAGAATGAAGGATTTTTTTTGCAATTTTTTATTTTTTTATTTCATATTTTTTTAGTCCTTTTAGTCCAGTACTGGAAGTTAGGATCTGTACCCAAATGATTGAAAAGTGTATCAGAAGTAAGGGTCGGTGCCCAAATAACTAAGAAATGATTTTTTTGTATTTTTATTATTTTTTTATTTTTTTATTTTTTATGTCGGAAGTAAGGGTCAGTGCCCAAAAAGAAGAAAAAGATATTTTTTTTTTGTATTTTTATTTTTTATGCCGGAAGTAAGGGTCGGTGCCCAAAAGAAAGAAAAGAGATTTCTTTTTGTATTTTGATTTTTTATGCCGGAAGTAAGGGTCGGTGCCCAAAAGGAAGAAAAAATATGTGAAGTGTGTGTAGGATAAGAAGACTTACCTGTGAAGATCTCCTAGTGCAAAAGGGACTGTTGGGTCCGATTAATCGTTTCTTTCTTTTTATTCCTTTATTTATGCGAATTAAGCAATCTTCATTATTTAGACATGAATTTCCATATTGAAAAAAAAAAAAAAAAAAAAAAAAAAAAAAAAAAAAAAAACTTAGTCCCCAGTAGAACATTGGTCCCTGGATTAACAATCGCGTCATCCCTAGTAGAACATGGCTCTCCTTATTAGAAACCACGTAGGATTCCTATATTGTGAACCATGTAATCCAGAGTCGGACGTGACTTTTATATTGGAAACCAAGTAATTCCGAGTATGACGTGGATGTTATTATTAATTTTTTTTATTATCAAGCGGGAATAAAAATGATATGTACAAAAAAAAATAATAATAAAAAATCTGAGGTATTAGAGGAACTCGAGAAATATGCTAGAATATTGGTGGTAAGTGACTGGGATGTTGGGCAGTGATTTGAGGCAGTATGATAATGGCGGTGGGACAGTGGTCCTGAGGTATATTGATGAGAATCGTGATGATATGATAGCTAGGTGGAGGGTAGTGATTGTAATGGTGACCTTGATGGTGATGGTTAGAAGGGGTGGTATGGTGGTGAAAAAAATGTAAACTTCTTTTTTTTTTTGTATGGTTTTTTTTTGTATTTAATGATGAAGTGAGGGAGGTGGAGAGGATGGTGGGTGATATAGAGTGTGAGGGAGATGCAGAGAGAGAGAGAGAGAGTATTTTTTACGTTCCTCCTTTTTTTTTTCTTCTTTTCTCAAATAGATAGTGCTTTTATAGGCCAAAGAAAGGGAGAAAGAGAGGGAAAAAAAATTAAAAAGAAAGGATAGGGGGGGGGGGGGGTGACAAAAGAAGAAGTGAAAGAAAGCAAAAACCAGCTCAAAAGAAATACGCACCAGCAAATGCTGGTGCATTAATGGTGAGAGGTTATATGGTGTGCAAGGGTGCACGTGCTCATGTTGATTTTTGTCCTAATAAACTTTGATTTGTAACATCTTTTTCATCTGATGTCTGATTGGGATGATTCAAAAAGTGGCAGCAGGCTCGTGTCAACGAGTACTTTATTTTGAAATGATTGGATTGGGCAAAAATAGGGTGTCTACATACACCATTGCAAACGTTCCACTATCCTATACCACAAAGTTATCCTATATTTTTGTCCCATTGTTGATGCTCTTATGTCATCACAAATTGGATTAGATTAAGATAGATTGCTACTCTCTATTATTTAACTTGCTAACCCCCTTAAAATTTTGATTTCTTATGGAAAATTATAACAAAAATTTAGGGTAAATTATGCTTTACACCTTTGTAGTTTGGGTGTGATATCACTTTGGTACCTGTAGTTTCAATTTTGTCATTTGGTTCTTACAGTTTCAGTTTAGGTTCAATATTGTCCATTCATCAAATTTTCTTATAATTTTTGACAGATTTAGGTTCAATACAGGTATGTAAACTGTAATTTCTCTAAGTAAATTTACCATTCTGCCCCTAATGATACCTCACGTGTGTATTACCTGACCTATTTCTGTCAAAAATTGTAGAAATTTTTATGGATGGACTACATTGAACGTAAACTGAAAATGTAAGGACCAAAATGACAAAATAGAAACTACAGGGACCAAAGTGACATCACACCCAAACTATAACGGTATAAAGTGTAATTTATCCGAAAATTTATGCTTTCTAAGTCTTGTCTTTTGGATTTATTTTCACTTTGTACTATTTTGATTTTTCTATTTGAAAATAGGAACCATTGAAATCTACCTCATGTCCTGGATTTTTTTTTTTTTTTTTGATAGAATTGAAAATATTAGGTTGAGTTTGAAAATAGAATGCCTTTAATACTGTTTAGAATAAGAGAAATGAACTGAAAGGAGAGAGAAATGGAAGGGGAAATAAATTTTTGGGTAAAGTAGGATTTAATCCCTAATCTTAACTTTTTCTAGAAATAGGTCATTCGTATATCTGAATCTAGAAATTAGTCCCTATATGTTGTTAAAGACATAAATACCCCAATATTATCCTATATATATCCATATATATATATATATATCAAAGATCTAATTTTAATTCAAAGTTTAAAACCCAATATAGACAGAGATTTCTGCTAGAGAGAAAAAGAGGAAGAGAGAGATGGAGAAAGAAGAGAGAGGGCAGCAACCCCTCCACCGCCGGCACCACCACATCCAGCCACGCCATCGTCGCCCATTCTTGGTCGTCGTCGTCACCACTTTCTAGCCATCAGATCTCTCATTCTTGGACTCATTCCCTTTCTGAATCTATGAGGGTTTCTCGTTCATTCCAAAGTGAAAATTAAAGCAAACCGATCGGTGGGAGAATACAAAGCCAGTGAAGGTTTGGAGTTTACATACGGATGATTTGATGATGATAATGTTAATGGTTGAAATGGTTGATTCAAAAAATGACTTGATTAGTATGGTAACAAATCGTGGAAGGCAAATGATTTTGTGGATTCAAAAATTTTACAAAAGAGTGTGAATTTCTCAGTAGTTTAATGAGAAATATAAATTTCACAAAAGATTGATCATATTTGAAATTTTTCTATAATTTCTCAGTATTTAATTCCCCCCCCCCCCCCCCCCCCCCCCCCCCCCCCCCCCCCCCCCCCCCCCCCCCCCCCCCCCCCCCCCCCCCCCCCCCCCCCCCCCCCCCCCCCCCCCCCCCCCTCCCTTTTTTTTTTATTGAGGAATTGTACATTCACCGTTGTTCAGTTAACTAAGAAAGTTCATTTCAAAAGAAATCGATAATTGGAAATTACTAAAATAAAATTAGTGAAAAAACATGATATATATATATATATATCCATTTGTGTGATTCCTTGCTAGAACTAATGATATTGTTTATGTGTAATTTCTCAATTTATTGGATCAAAAATTTCACAAAGGAATGAGATTTTCTCAGTATTTAATCACGGATTTCACAAAAGAGTGAGAGTTTCTCAGTTTTTTTAATAAGAAATAAGGAATTTCGTAATATTTTAATGAAAAAATTCTCAGGATTAAGAAATTTCTTAATATTTTAATCAGGGATTTAACAAAAGAGTGGGAATTTCTCAATTTTTAAGTCTACAAAACGAATAAAATAATTTGAATTTCAACCAAAAGATCATGGTGAGCAAATTAAGGAGATCCCTTGAATTAAGGAAACATTATCCCATTATCAATTAACTTCAAATCTATATCTATCTGTCCATATATAGATATACGAATATATATATATATATGTATAGAACTAATGATATTGTTTATGCACATTTTCTCATTTTATTGGATCAAAAATTTCACAAAGGAGTGAGGATTTCTCAGTATTTTAATCAAGGATTTCACAAAAGAGTAAGAATTTCTCAGTTTTTTTTAATGAAAAATAGGGAATTTCACAGTATTTTAATGAGGAATTTCTCAGGATTAAGGAATTTCATAAAAGAGTGAGAATTTCTCAATTTTTAAGTCTACAAAACGTATGAAATAATTTGAATTTCAACCAAAAGATCATGGTGACTATCTGTCCATATATAGATATACGAATATATATATATGTATAGAACTAATGATATTGTTTATGCACATTTTCTCATTTTATTGGATCAAAAATTTCACAAAGGAGTGAGGATTTCTCAGTATTTTAATCAAGGATCTCACAAAAGAGTAAGAATTTCTCAGTTTTTTTAATGAAAAATAGGGAATTTCACAGTATTTTAATGAGGAATTTCTCAGGATTAAGGAATTTCATAAAAGAGTGAGAATTTCTCAATTTTTAAGTCTACAAAACGTATGAAATAATTTGAATTTCAACCAAAAGATCATGGTGAGCAGATTAAGGAGATCCCTTCAATTAAGGAAACATAATCTCATTATCAGTTAATGACATTAACTTCAAATCTATATATATATATCCATATATATATACACGAATATACAGTACAGATCTTAAGTGGACCATAAAAAATGAACCTAAAAGACGAATTGTGTAAAAATTAAGAAATTATCACAGAAGACTGAGAAATTCTCACAAAAGACTAAGAAATTATCTCTTTGAAAAACGTATTAAATAATTTGAATTTCAACCAAAAGATCATGGTGAGCAGATAAGGATATCCCTTGAATTAAGGGAACATAATCCCATTATCAATTAATGACATTAACTTCAAATATATATATGTAGATACACGAATATATATATATGTATATAACTGACCATGTGAGTAAGAGTAGTTTAGACATTAAAATTTTATTAAATTGAGGGAAAGGACCTATTTCTAATTAACATGCCTAATTAAGGGTCTATTTCTAATCTAGCCCTTCCGATGGATTAACTTCTAATTAAATGACTGGAGAGGGACTATTCTTATATTTCTATAAATTTTTTGAAGTCTTTTCTTCGCAAGTGGTACCAATAAGAAAATGGAAGAGAGAACAAAGATTTTTTATTTCATTCTCTTCGTTTTCGTCCATCCTGTATTGAATAAAATGACAAAAGAGAGGAAAGAAAGACAAGGTAAAATAAAAGAGAGGAATGGTCCTTTTGATCAAACTAAAAATTCAGTATTGAAAATTAAGTGCTGAATTTTAATTACTAAAAAATTTAAGTGACTGAACATGCAATACTAAAAACAGTATTTCAAGTACTGGAATAGACTGCATTCAGTGATTATATTCAGTAGAAAATTTTCACTTAAAATTTTCAATAATTTTTTAGTTGCTTTATCAATTAAGGTACCATTATCAAATGCACTGAAATAAATTAAGTGCTGAAAATGAAAATTTTCAGCACTTAATTGGGTTATCAAACACCCCCGAAGAGATTTGATTTCCTATTTTTTGAGTAAAGATTTGGCCACAAACACTCTACAAATAAATTACACTGAAGATTGCCACGCGGCAAAGTTGTCTGTCACACAGGGGACAAAAAAAGTATCAACTCTGCCACATTGCAGTCACCCACTAGTTTTTTTTTTTTTTGAGTAAAGATTTGGCCACAAAAACTCCACAAACAAATTACACTAACACCATGGCCGGCCCAAAGGGGGGGCCAAAGGGGCAACCGCCCTGGGCCACTAAAGTTCACAAAATTTTAAGGGCCTCCATGAAATTTGTATAATTACATTTTTACTTTGAGTTTTTTAGTATTTTACATTTAAGCCTCTCCCAAGGCCCAATTTAGTGTCATCAACTACAAATATATAGATATACATCTATATAAAACTCAAAAGTAAAGGCCCTAGAATTTTGAAAATTATATTTTTAGTGTAAGAATTTTTTTAGTTTTAGAAATTGGCCACTCTAGAATTTTAAACGATACCATACAATGTTTAAGTTTCACAAATAGACTCATATATTATAAGTAGACCCCAAAAAAATTGTCAATTATGTATAAGTAAACTCTAAAAAAATTGTCAATTATGTATAAATAAACCCAAAAAAAATCGCCTCGGGGGCACTGCCCCCGAACCCCCGTATAAGGCCCTCCCTTTTAATAGTTCGTCCCAGGCCTCTAAATACTCAGGACCGCCCCCGACTAACACTAGTGGGAGACTGTCCTGTGGCAGAGCTGTCATAAAATGTATCAACTCTGTCACATGACTGTCTCCCACTAGTGTTAGTATAATTTATTTGTAGAATGTTTGTGCCTAAATCTTTACTTTTTTTTTGGTTAATAAAAGAGAGGTTGTTAATTTTGATTTTCAACTTGAAAGTGAGTTCTAAACTTTGTTTTCAACTTCATTACTCCCATTTACTTCACATTCAATGCATTCAATTACCATTTTAGTCAGCATTTAAGAGAGAGGAAGTTACTTCCATGTCCAATGTCACCACATATGAGTGAAGCACCAAGCTACAAGTCCAATGCATCATTGATCATCAACTATTGATTGTTATTATATGCTTGTTTATATAAATGTTCATCTCTCCTTACCTCGTTTCTTTTTTATTTTTCTTTGTTTATTTACTAGTTCATCATCATCTAGATGATGACATGAAGTTTGAGGTGAGTGAATCCTTATAGATAGTAGCTCTTGACCTAAAACATGTTGGATAGATGATGATTTCAACTTCAATACATTCCTATGTATTCTTGAAGTTGTCTCCAAAATGAAAATAATGCTCTCCAACAATCTTGGAGGTTCTTGATATGAGTTCAATGTTGGTATTCAAGTGGTCATAATCTCCATTTAAGTGCTGAAAATACACTTTCAAAACCTCTATATCAAAACCCCTCTTAAACCCCTCATTTTGATTTCAAAGAATAAAACCCTAGTTCTTCCCAAAATCTTCAAAACAGTGAACAATCTGAGTTCAAAGATTTCTCTATGACTCAATACTCAAAGTATTAACATGAGACCACTTGGAAAGTCTTCTAACTCATTATAGAACACCCATTATTTTTGGTTTGACTTGGAAACACTGGAAAGGGGTCCATTTGGACCCAAACATTCCTTCCAGACATTCTATTTTTGCTGCCACAACAGCTTGGTTGACTTTCAACTTGTTTTACAGAAACATTTTCCAAAATGAGTGGTCTCAACTCATTTTTTTCCTTCAACTTCAGTGTCTTAGGGAACTTTCTGTATAATATGGGCCTCTAGATGTTTTGTTTTCATTTTCTAAGCTTTTTTGACATTTCAGTCGACAGTACGGATTCTGTTTCTGAGTGACCTCTATTGTTTATATCATTTCTCTCAATCTGTAATAGTTATTGAGGATTGACTTTTTGATTTGTGTTCTAGACACAATAAGGATGATATCCATAAAAAAAAATCATGCATTGAAAACATTTCTAACCATACTTTTCAATTTCCACAAGATCAACTCACTGTTTAGTCCACTATTCACAGCAAGTATACTTTTACTTCCATCCTTTGATTTGATGCTTATATGTACTTCAAATTAGTCCATGCCCTAGGAAGTGGTCCTTACCATATTTTTACATATCCCATGATGGTTTCCTTCCTGCATTCATTCATCTTTTAGACTTCTAAGTCACTTTAGAAAACCCATGCACACAAACACACTACAACCTTTTGCACATTCTAAGACCATGCATTGCATTCGTGCAAGATTTGGGGTTTTCGTGACTCCTAATCTAAGAAGATTATAAGGAATGAATTCGATCACACGTTCATGCTTCCCTCGATCTAATCTTCCTTTCTCATCCGTCCTGGGGATTGAGAGGTCTTCTTTCCTCAAAGATTAACATGCATCATTCTAGCTTGCTAAGCACATTTTGATCTCTTTGTTTATTTGTTTCAAGAATAATTCATGTCCCCCCTTAGATTAGGAAAACTTAATTACTTGATTTATGATTAAACGATTTTTCTTAGGTTTATTTGTGTGATCTTTCACTTTGCATTGTGTGATATTTGACTTAGATCTTATGAATGATATCTTATCTTTTGATCTTCCATTTCAAAGTTCTTGTGTGATGTAATATACTATCATAGTATTAATTGTCGAACCATACATAGTATAAGATGATTATTTGGATGCTAATTGAGGCCCGTCGAAAGACGGGGCGAGTTGAGGGTGTTTTAGTCGTGACAAAGACTCCTTCCTCTCTCGTACCAAAACCCCAAGCCAAGTTCTTTGGTTATGAAAGGCCGATGCCCTTTATCCGTATGGGTGAGTCAAATTAGGTTTCTTGGTTCCTCAAAGATCAAGTGGCGACTTTGTATCTGTTTTCAACAGACCTTTTCTTCTCTTTCAAATCAATTTCAAAACAAAGGAAAATCAATTCCGAAACCCCGCCGTAAATGGAGACGGGGGTGGGCTCACGGAGGCCACGTGTCCACAAATATCATTTAGAAAAAACAAACAAAGTTGAAACACACTCTCTCTCCGACTCTATGCAACTCACGTTAAAGACTCAATCCTCAACGCCGACTCCCCACTTAGCGGCTTCGCCAGACGACGGCTAAACAAATATGGCTTTTATTTAAAGTATAATGTATATTTATACCCATCTCCCAATCTTTCTTAGGGCCCCAATTTCTCAAAACCGATCATGCTGAAACTTATACACATAACCAATTTACTTTGATAATAGTCACTAGTATTTTGACAATAATGATAACCTTTCACAAAAGTAATAATTATGATGACCATTAGTTGAAAAAGAAGAAAATGTTATCATGCAATGAACAACTGATTGTCTGCAGCAACTACTATAAGTTTATAAACCAATTGGCAGATCTAAGAAATGTTAAAACAACTCTCATAGAAAAAAGATGGTTAACCAGTATCATACACTTGATCATTAGGATGAACAAAAGTCAAACGCCAACAAGATACTGCTATTTCTCCAACCCAATGGTTGAATCATAACCCTTCTCTCTCGTGGCATGCCCAGAATTACTTTTCCACTAATGTCATTTTAGAACTTAAAATCACATTACAGAATTTAAGTGTATAGAGGATGTAATTTAACGAGGTTCAAACATCATAACATACCGTTTGCGTTGAACACATGAATTTATTGCGAAATAGAACGAGTCTCATCATGAGTGATTATTTCCATCAAAGGCTGTGCAAAATGCTATTATGAGGGTGTTTTTTGCGATTTCGTGGGTGAGTATTGAACTCCAGAAGTTAAATTGAAACTGTTTAGCACACCACATTCTGCGATTCATCCTAGAAAAAATGTGAATCAATCGCAAAAATTTGTGATTAGCCAATAACTACATTGGACAACTTTTAAGTCAAAAGCAGTTTTTTATTTTTTTATTTTGCTTCTTTTAAACCTCAATCACAAACTCATCTTCTATTGCTCAATAGTAGAAATTTGTGAGTCAATCGCGGAGAAGGGCCCCAAACATATCACTGATAACGTATAATCCAAAGAGTAATGCTATGCTTCCCAAAAAAAATTTCTCAAAAGTGTTTCCCAACACATGTAGGGATGGCAATGAGGCGGGTTTCTCGGGTTCCCCGCCCCGTCCCGCCCCTAATAGGTAGGGTATGGGGTTACTTCTTTGGGGTAGGGGCAGGTATGGGGGAAATTTTCTCAACCCGGGTCGGGGTCGGGGTCGGGGTAAGGGGCAAATCCCCAGAACTGGCCCAGATTATACATTGAAATTACATTTATACCCTAATTTTTTTTTAACTATTACATAAAACCCATCTAGTATAAAATACTTACAAATAGAATTAGGGCTTTCAGATTCACTACTGCGCATCTCATTGATAGCGCTCACTTGTAGAGAATCTTTTCTCTAGCCCAATTGGTTTAGTTCTGTTGTAATTCTGTTACACTTTGGTTAGATTGTTATATGAGGTGTCATGTTTGTTAAGCCAGCTGGCGAGTCTGTGATATCTTGATATGTATCTATAAAGTCTGTCATTGACTAAGATGCAATGATAATAAGAACAACTTTACCATTTTCTTCTCTCTCTCCCTTATTTCACATGGTATCAGAGCTTGAATAAGGGACACACGTCTCAAATGGTTGCAACAATGATGAATTCATCTTCTTCGTCTTCAAATTCTACTTCTTATTCTCCAATTCATCTTCTCTCCAATATATGCAATTTGATTACCATTCGTCTGGATTCAACAAACTATGTTCAATGGCGGTTTCAATTCTCAGCAATTCTTAGAGCTCACTCTCTTTTTGGCTTCATCGATGGTTCGAATGATTGTCCAGAGAAATTTCTTCGAACTGACGACGGTTCGATCACTTCTCAGATCAATCCAGAGTACAATCTCTGGATTACACAGGACCAAGCTCTCATGACATTAATAAATGCAACTTTATCTCCATCAGCACTTTCCTACATTGTAGGGTATGAAACATCCAGATCTGTCTGGCAGGCCCTTGAACGGAGATATTCGTCCAGTTCTCGCTCTAATATTCTTCAGCTTAAGACAAATCTTCAAATGATTTCTAAAGGAAATGATTCTGTTGATGTCTATCTTCAACGAATCAAGGAAGCTAGAGACAATTTGGCCTCTGTTGCAGTCAATGTAGAAGATGAAGATATTCTAATCTTCACACTTAATGGCCTTCCAACAGATTTTAATCCTTTCAAAACCTCAATCTGGACTCGACCTCATCCAATTTCTCTTGAAGAACTCCATGTTCTTCTTAAAGCAGAAGAAGCCTCAATTGATGCTCAGAATAAATCTGTCCAACCACAATTTGTACCTTCGGCCATGGCTGCAATGCAAAACAAGTTTCAAAATCAGTTCCAGATTCCCAATCGAGGATTCCCTAACTCGAATCGCGGTCGAAGTCGTGGTCGTTTCAATTCTCGAGGAGGATGGAGACACAATTCACAGTCATGTGGCCGATCTTCTGCACCAAATCAGTTCTCAGGTGTTCTTGGAAAATTACCCTCGCAACCTACATCCAAAATCTCTCAAATTTGTCAAATTTGTTCCAAACCAAATCACAGTGCCTTGGATTGCTATCATCGTATGGATTATGCATATCAAGGTCGACATCCTCCTACTCAGTTGACTGCAATGGTAGCTTCTTACAATTCAGATCTCACTCCTTCTCCAACTTGGTTCACTGACTCCGGCGCTACAAATCATCTGACTAATGATCTCAACAATCTTTCTTTCTCTACTGAATAACACGGAGATGATAATATCCACATTGCGAATGGTCAAGCACTCCCTATCTCTCACTCTGGTTCAGGTTCTCTACACACATCATCTCATGTTTTTGCTTTAAAAAATCTCTTATGTGTTCCATCCATGTCTTCCAATCTTTTATCTGTTCATCAACTATGTTCCGATAATAATTGTCGTTGCATCTTTGATTCTCATTCTATTCAGATTCAGGATTTGTCCACAGGAAAGATCCTATATCAAGGCCCCAGTAACAATGGCCTCTATCCAATTCATGTCAATCCTTCTTTGTCTGCCAGCACCATTGCTTCACCATCAACCTCATTCACTCCCTCTGCAAGTTTGGGCCAGAAAGTTTCTAATTCTCTTTGGCACTGTAGATTTGGTCATCCCTCTAATAAAGTGCTAAATAAAATACTGCACTTAGTTTCTGATTCATCTCCATCTGTAAATACTTCTTTCTCTGTATGTGAGCATTGCATCTATGGTAAAATGGCCCAATTACCATTTTCTTCTTCTGTTACTACTACTACTGCTCCTTTAGAAATTGTACATAGTGACATTTGGGGTCCAGCACCCCTGGCTTCTCATCATGGCTATTTTTACTATATTTCTTTTGTGGATGATTACACAAGATATACTTGGATTTACTTGCTCAAAAATAGATCTGAAACTTTCTCTGTTTTCTGTCAATTCAAAGCTATGGTTGAAAATCAGTTTCAGTCTACTATCTTTCTTTGGAACCACTTGGGTTGGACTAACCTAAGGACTATCAGATATCGGATAAATCATCCCAACATCAAGTAGTTTAAGCACTTCCTTTTTAACTACTTCTTGCATGTTGGGATTCAGACGCCTTTGCATTTGCCTTGAGGGTTTAGCGTCTTCCTCCAGATATATCTTATGCGTGCATATGGATGGGCTTATGCCTTTGAGGTCAGCAATTGTCCATCCCATAGCATCCTTATGCTTGGTTAGCATTATCACTAGCTTACCTTCCTGTTCATGAGTTAAAGCAGATGAAATGATCACAGGGTAGGTTTTTCCAGTCCCTAGGAATGCGTATTTTAGCTCTTTGGGTAGCTCCTTTAACTCTAACTGTGGAAACGGTCCACTCAGTGTCTTTTCCTAGGCTACCCTTTGAACTATAAAGGCTATTTGTGTTTTGATCCATCTTCAAACAGAATGTATACTTCCAGACATGTTCTTTTCGATGAGTCACTCTTCCTGCCATTACTCTTTTTCCAAAACCTCCAACCTTTCATTATTCTCTTGCTCAGTGGCTCAAATCCTCATCCATACTCTCTCCATCTGTTGATTCTTCTTTTCCCAAACCTCCCCATTCCCAATCATCTCCTTCTCAGTCTCCTCATCCCTCGTCTACTTCTCAGCCTCCTCATTCCTATATTTCCCCTATTCTCCCACTACTATTACCATTCCCCTCATCTCCCTTCCTGCCTCCCTCTTCAATCTCTCCTCTATCACCATCAGCTGCCCCACCCTTGTTACCTACCTCTTCTCCACCCATTACTATTCCATCCTCCTCCATCCCTGTTGCTAATCCCCCTCTCAATACTCATAGCATGCAGACTAGGTCCAAGTCTGGCATTTACAAGCCCAAAGCCTTTCTTGTTAATGTCACTGGCTCTCTTGAGCCTACTTGCTATACCACTGCTTCTAAGGATCCACAATGGAGGGCTGCTATGGCTGAGGAGTTTTCCTCCCTTCATAAACAAGGAACCTGGTCTCTTATTCCTCCTCCTCCCCACAAAAATATTGTTGGATGCAAATGGGTATATAAAATCAAACATAATGCGGATGGGTCTGTATCACGGTACAAGGCTAGACTTGTCGCAAAGGGATATCATCAAGAGGCTGGGTTAGACTACGATGAGACTTTTAGTCCCGTCGTTAAACAGACTACTGTTCGGACAGTTCTGAAAATTGCAGCTTCTTTCGGTTGGATAATGCGACAATTGGATGTTAAGAATGCGTTTCTGCATGGACAATTACATGAAGAAGTGTATATGGTCCAACCCCAGGGCTTTGTCGATCCGACTCATTCTTCCTTTGTTTGCAAACTCAACAAGGCCATTTATGGTTTAAAACAAGCTCCTAGGGCTTGGTTCGAGACATTCACCTCTCAGCTGCTTCAGTATCATTTTTGTCAATCTCAGGCCGATAATTCTCTCTTTATACGCCGCTCTGGCAAGTCTCTCACTTGCTTGCTGCTTTATGTGGATGATATCATCCTTACCGGCAATGATTCTACCTATATTCAGACTCTAATTGACCATCTCAATTCTGCTTTTGAAATGAAGGATCTTGGCTCTCTGAATTATTTTCTTGGTCTTGAAATTTCTTCCTCCTCCACTGGTCTCTTCATTAGCCAAACCAAGTATCTTCATGATTTGCTCCTTAAGTCCAATATGCATCAGAGCAAACCATGTTCCATTCCTTGTGCATCAGCCACTAGACTCTCTAAATCTGCTGGCATTCCCTTGTCTGATCCCTCCATTTATCGCAGTATTGTGGGTGCTTTACAATATCTTACCTTCACCAGACCCGACATCACCTTTGCCGTCAATCATGTTTGTCAATACATGCACAGCCCCACTGACATTCATTACTCAGCTGTTAAACGTATTTTACGATATCTTCGTGGCACTCCAAATTATGGGATCACTTACACTAAGTCTCCCCTAAATCTTTTAGCTTATACCGACGCGGATTAGGCTGGTGACCCAAATGACCGACGCTCCACAACCGGCTATGTTGTTCTTCTTGGTCTTGATCCCATTAGCTGGGGCACTAAAAAGCAGTCGACTGTCGCTCGTTCCTCCACTGAAGCTGAATATAGAGCTTTGGCAAGTACAGCTGCAGAATTATCATGGCTGCGGATGCTATTCTGTGATTTGAATATTCTACTTTTACAAATTCCCACCTTACATTGTGACAATATTTCGGTTATAGCTCTTGCCTCGAATCCTGTGTTTCATGCCCGAACGAAACATATTGAAATTGACTTTCATTATGTTCGCGAGAAGGTCCTCAAGCGTGATTTATTAGTTGAATATGTTCATACTGATGATCAACAGGCCGATATTTTCACCAAGGGTCTTCCATCTGCCAAGTTTTTCAAATTTTGCTCCAAATTGATTACTGACAAGGCCAATCATCAGTTTGAGGGAGGGTGATAGCGCTCACTTGTAGAGAATCTTTTCTCTAGCCCAATTGGTTTAGTTCTGTTGTAATTCTGTTACACTTTGGTTAGATTGTTATATGAGGTGTCATGTTTGTTAAGCCAGCTGGCGAGTCTGTGATATCTTGATATGTATCTATAAAGTCTGTCATTGACTGAGATGCAATGATAATAAGAACAACTTTACCATTTTCTTCTCTCTCTCCCTTATTTCACACTCATTTCTCAAGAACCTCCCCAATGTCCCCTTCCAAAGCTCCAAAACCAAAGTACATAAAGGCATAAGGGCATCAAAAAGACTACAAGAAGCTATAAAGTAGCTCCAATTTGCAGACAATCTCTCTACCATAGGTTCAAATTTCCTCAACACCCTGATCTTCAATTGGGTTTCACTACAGAGCTCCTTAAAAATGGTCTGACTATTGTGTGCTGACAGCGTGAGTGTGTGCTTGAGTGTGTGCAGCAATGCAGTGTGTGTGTTAGTGTGTGCGTAAGTGTGTGTGCTAGAAGTCCATTTTTTTGTTAGTTTCGTGCTGTAAAATGCCAACACTGGTCCATATGGATATTGAACCCAAAAAACTATGACCTTTGTTTGGAAATGGCTTGAAAATTAGAACTTTGCAATTGAAAATTGTAAACAGTAATGGGAAAAACTCAAAACGGGCAACACCTTGGTGGATTGTATTTTTTTTTTTTTTAAAAAAATTAATTTTATTTGACTAATCGGGGCGGAGCGGGGCGAGGGCGGGGCGGGTTCCCCAATATCAGTCGGGGTCGGGGTTGGGAGAGTCTCTCTCGGGGCGGGGGCGGGGGCGGGGTGGGGCGGGGGTTAATCTAATCGGGGTGGGAGCGGGGGCGGGGGCGGGGGCGGGGTATGGGGGCTCCGTCCCATACCCGTCCCGTTGCCATCCCTTTACACATGTGGTAGTGAGTCCAGTTAATTTTGATTGATTGATATTGAAGTAGTCCTACCATTTATGAAGAGAGGCCTACTACCACATGTGTTAAGATACTTTTTGGAAAAAAAAAAATTTAGAAAGCATAGCATTACCCTAATCCAAATGAAGGAGCACCACTAACCAAAAATAAATAAAAATGGAAGGAGCATGAAATGGAGTAGCATATTAGTTTTTATGGGCCCAAAAATTTCCTGAACAAATAGCAAAGCGACACGTGTAAAATGTGCTTTGCAAGTCTACCGGACTTAAACTAGGGTCCGTTTAATAAAATTGAAAAATTAAGTGCTGAATTTTAAGTATTGAAAATTTTAATCGATTGAGCTTGTAATTAAGTATTGAAATAGACTGCATTCAGTGACTATTTGCAATGTAAATTTTCTACTTAGAGTTTTCAGTAGATTTTTGACTGCTTTTTCAATTAAGTGGTATTACCAAACGCATTGAAATAAAATAAGTGCTGAAAATTTTCATTTTCAACACTTAATTGAGTTATTAAACACACCATTAGATTAATACTTGGGCTTGAGCAAGTCAAGACTGGCCCACTTTCAATAGGCAGCCCATCCAGGCCTGGCCAGTAACCTAGCTCTCTTCTGACTGAAAGTAAAGAGTCCATCCAAGCCGGACTCAACTTGATCCAACACGGGCAAAACCCAGATCCACATGGTTTAGCTGGAAGATTATCTTAGCATCCCACTCAAAACACCGATTGTGAAAAATCTCTAAAAGTTTCTCCAAATTCACCTTTTATTTCTTTATATAATACTCAGATTATAGAATGAATGTTCAAAAACAATTCTCCAATGCACTCCTATTTCTTCTCTCAAAAGACAGCAATGTTATTCTTGTTCTCAAATTTTTTAGAACAAGAATATCATTATATATGTATTCTTTTAAATCCATACTATAATTTGACTTTTGCACTCATTCTAATAAGCTAGTATACAAAATACACTACTTAGAGTACAACAAATATAGTCATTGGGCCAAAAAATAGCATTTTGCTTAGAATATATTATTGGAGTAGAAACGTCAAAATATAGTATTTAGATATTACAGCAATGCTAAAATATAGGTTTGGTATGAAGAAAATGACACTTTGCATTAGATATAACGCCAAAGGTTTTTTTTTTTTTTTTTTCTTTTCTGTTACATGCTCAATAATGTACTCAGTTTATCAGAAAACTGAATTAACAGAAAGAGCAAATAAAATCAGCTAAGGGTTAAATTCACATGACATTGTTAACAAGAATATAGGCCCACAAAAAGTTATCAGCCAGCCCCTTATGGTAAAATTTTCAGTTTTTCTAAATCCTAAAAACCGAAACTAGTTTTGTTTTCTACTTATAAAAATGAACTAAAATTCGATCACTTTTTGTTTTTTCATTTCTAGTCTAATTTGGTTATTATATTCCAAAAATAAAAATAAAAATAAATGGATGGTTTTTGTTTTAAAAACAAGAAAAGAAAATAATTACCAAAACATTTCAATTTTCTTTAACAAAAAAAATAAAAACGAAATATTAAAAATTAAAAACCGCAACAATATCAAGTGGGCCTAATTTGGCCACAAATATACCTAATAGCATCAATGGAGTTTCGTATAGCCCATGATTAAATACCTCTATTACAAACTGATTCAATGTGGATACCCAAAACCCCAATAGTACGTATTTGTTTGGCTGCTAAGAATTAAAAGGGATGAATCAATGTAAAACTCTGTAGAGTTTAATTATTACTTGTCATAAAAGAAAACAGGTCTTTTTCAATTGAGCCAATGTGCTGTTCGGTGATTTTGGTCCTTCTCAACCCTAAAAATTAACCCATGAGGTGAGGCTTTCTCCAAACTTATAAACAGACCACCAACTCCTTCCATATCAATGTGGTAAACCCCAAACATGGGCCTAATAACTAGCTAGAGCATACGTAGCATCCGGATCATCGGCAACAATTACCCAGCATACTTCTGCATCTGAGCAGAAATCAAAATTCAAGAAATTCACATGGATGACGGCAATATTGCACAGTAGTTCTTACTGAAAATAGTAAAGAGTAGAGAAAAGGGGCTTATTCTAAATTAACTTTAAGAATAAGATTTGGCAAGAAGGGGTAAAAGCAAAAGGTCTGTAGATAGGATTATATATATGGATAGATAGATACATATCCGTATATAGATGTGTATATGCATGTAGAGATATGTGCTTGACTGTCACACCTGTGACGTCTACTATGATAATTTTAATACTGTAGAACCCATGTGGACATAGAAAACTCAAACCAAACTGGATAGTAGCACGCCACATGAATCACGTGGTGGTCTCGATCAAGTCAATAATTTCTCGATGAGAGGGATTTCTCATCTTTTTTACAAGCTGAAACTAATAAATTAGGAATTTCTCGTCTATTTTCATTTAAGTACTCAAGTTTTGGGAATCCTTTTTAAACAAAGGAATGTAAATGATGAAGAGAAGTACACTTTTCGTCGCTGGTTAGATTTGGCGTTAGGTTTGTTCATACCTGGCCTAGGACCTCTATTAACTACTTTACAGTGCTGCCCGTCGGACCACCACATTTCCGCCTCCATCCCCTAGCTTCCACCTTCTTGTGACCTTGTTCGGCATTCTCTGTCATAGGAACTCCGATCGTCACTACTTTTTACGCTGTCCGGCTCCCTCCACTATCGGACCACCAAACCACCTACCACTTCCGACCGTCGACCTCCTCCATCCACCACCTCCTCAGTCTAGCCTCCTCCGTCGGACCTCTGACCGGCCGGACCTCCATTCACTACCTTCTTCGCTGTGAGGCTACTTCCGCCATTGGACCACCAATTGACCGCTTCTGTCGCCCAGCGACCATCTCTCCATCCGCCCCTAGACCATCGGACCAATCGCCTACCACCTCCGATCGCCCAGCCCCCTCTGTCGGACCTTCGACCGACCGGACCTCTATTCATCACCTTCTCCATCCGGCCTCCTCCGTCAATTCTCCAACCAGCCGAACCTCTGTCCACCACCTCCTCCATTCGACCTCCTTCGTCGGACCTCTGACCGGCCAGGTCACCATCCCTCTGTCCGGCTTACTCCACTGTCGGACCACCGACCGTACCATTAGCTCAGTCCAGCCGCCTCCGTCGGACCTCTGACTTGCTAGATCGCCGACCCTCTGTCTAGTACACTCGATCGCCGGACAACCGACTTCACCACTCCTTTTGTCCATCTTCCTCCGGCCGCCGGACCATCGCCTCTTCTCAGTCCAACCCGACATTATCATGTCAGTGTTTCCCGGTCCAAATCCACTCACCAGTTGATCAGTATTTTCATTGTTGGTTATCTCAACCCATCTCGACACTAGAATGCCGGAGTTTCCCAGTCTGGTTCTGGTCAGTGCCCTCTTTGTTGGATCGCTCCATCTCGCCTTTCGATGCCGCTTTGACTGTCCCTCATTTCCACCTCTGCTTAGTCAAGCCACCAACTGTTTCAAGATTACATTTCCAAACTCAAGTTGGTTTCAATCTCACCACCTTGAGTTTGAGGGAGGCTATTAGAATATAATAATACAAATACATCATACATTTGTCTATATACATTATGTCTAGATACATTATAGTACTAGTGTCCATATATATTGTACTACTATTGGTGGCCTATAAATAGGACCATTCTCTTGTAAGACATATCATCTCTTCAACACACAATATAATACAATCATCTCTTCATCCTCTAAAACATTCTTACAAAATGATTTACACTGGACTACAGCTAAACTAAGCCTACCCCAGATTCACCATGAGCTTTGATTGAATTGGTCTTGTACAAGTCTAGTCTCTAGCCTGACAAAAGTTTCTTGTATATTTTTTCCCTACACATGTTTATTGCATAGAAATATTATAGAATATGGAGTCAAGACTCAGAATTATTATTGTTTACTAGCTTCTATCTCAGCTGGGCCCAATATTAGGATATTTTACTCTTTTCAAATTTCTATTGGATTTGCCTTCAAAATTTAGTACTGTCCAAACCTACTCTAAGTTGAGTTGGAATTAGCTCGCCAGAGTTTTAGAGTGTATTAGCTTAAGATCATCTCGCTTAACTGCTATATTGGCATTGTAGTTCTAAACTTTTTAGATTGTTCGATCAGCTCAAATAACACAGTTTTTTTATTGTATATATTGACTTGAGATCATAAGTTTGATGACTGGCCCAGACTTACCTTCTCTCTCTCTGTCTCTCACTGTTAAGTTATCAACTGCATGGATCCAATAATGTATATCAAGCTTCAACATACTCCTTAACGCGCATGACTTGCACGTGGAGAGCAAATAAACCAAACTCCATCAGAATGGAGACAAATAACAAAGTGCAAATTTGCACAACAAAGAAGGGATAGAGAGTCGAATCCAAGACCTCTTACAAACAAACAAGGCTCTGATACCGTGTTAAGTTACTAACTACTCCAAAAACTTAAGTTGTTAGAGAATAAACCTAACAATATATATCAAGCTTCAATACTCAACGGAGTGGAAACACAAAGCTAATCTCTCAAAATTATAAGATATTTTATTTTCTGAAAATAATGTAAACCCCTTCATAAAAGAGCCATTAGTCAGTGACTCAGTGTATTAAACTCGTAATCTCTCTTGTCAGCTGACTCAGCTTAACCTTTTTCATTAATTAGCATTGGATCTTTAATATCCAACTGTTCACATCACTAATATCCAACTTTGAGATCGAGGACAGATGGTATTAGCTCAACCATAAAGTCAATCCAATGTAATCTAATCCCTACAATTTTCAAAGTTGAAAGTTACTTCTTTACATGCAAATTTTAATTGACTCATTAATGCTTTATGAATCGATTTATCTATGCTTCAATAAATAGAATTAGTTGGCTCACAATAAGAAATAAAATCTTAGATAAAATACAAGGTTAGCTCTATTGCAAGAGTAATAATGACTAATACCAGAGCAAAGAGTGTCGTTAAAAGTGTTAAAAGTTTTAATAACACTTTTTTTTGTCGCTAAAACTTTTAGCGACACTTTTTGCTCGAGCATTAACCATTGCTGATCTGACAATAGTATTATCCAAAATACAAATGCAAGCTAAATATTAAAATAGCACACGTACATTAATGTATTGCAATTAGAAATTAGAAGATTGAAACCTAAATATCTCACATTATGAACTTGATATTCTTTCCTATTCATTTACAACATCTGCATGTCAATCTCTTTCCAACAAAAAAAAAAAATCAATCAAAACTGATTTCTCTCACCTCCTATTTTACATAGAAGTTATAAAACTCCATATGAAATTTGTGTAAATACCAAAAAAAAAAAAAATTTGAGAAGTGGAAATCTCAGGCCAATTTTCTTTTATTACTATAGCAATAATAATTCCGATTGGAATTTATATTTTGCCTACACCATTTCCTATTTTTCAACATGAAATAACAAAGTCTTTTCCACAAGCAATGCCTTCTCCTTGGGGACGTCACGTGACTCACATGGTGCGGCTTTGCCTTTTTTACGACCAGCCCACGTACCTCCGGTGGCCGGTACGTACGTATCAACGGCCATTTTATCCCCTTGAAAAACGGGTGCCGTTTAATATCCGTCGCACCCCTGGCGCACCCTAGCCTCCTCCTCGGGTCTTTCACCAACAACCTCTCAATCAAGTCCCTCGCCTCACTCAATCCTTCACCCACTTCCGCCACATTAAACCTAACCCCTCTGCTCGACACTATATTACGCAGGGTGCCCTCTTTACTCCCACCCTTAAACGGCGTCGCACCATACAACATCTCATACATAAAAACCCCAAAAGCCCACCAATCCACTCCGTTACCGTGGCCGTTGCCGGTAACTAACTCCGGCGCCAAGTACTCGTGGGTCCCAACGCAACATCTCGAAAACGCCGTCGTTGGCTCGGCTACAAACTCGGTTACCAGCTGTTTCGGTTTCCGGTGGTGGGCCCGGGTTTCCAAAACCGGGTCCACACAAGCCTTAAAGCACAAATCGAAATCAGATAACATAATGTGACCATCTTCACGGATTAAAATGTTTTCAGGCTTCAGATCTCTATAGACAACACCGAGTGAGTGTAAATATTCGAGGGCCACTAAGACCTCGGCGGCGAAGAATCTGACCGATTCAACCGGTAGCCGGTTACCGGGTTGTTTGCGTAACAGACTGTGGAGGTCACCGTTGGGGCAATAGTCGATTAAGAGACACGTGTAATGTGAGACCTCGAGATGGGCGTAGAGTGTAGGGAGGAAAGGGTGGTCTAGCATGGAGAGGATCTGGGCCTCTGTTTGGATTTGGGAGAGCTTTTTGGTGGTTAGATTGTTATTATCGACGACTTTGAGGGCAAAGTTGGAATGTTCGTTGTCTCGGAGGCGGCAGAGGAAGACTCGGCCGAGGTTTCCAGTGCCGAGGTGGCGGAGGAGCTTTAGGTGGCGGAGGTGGAGTGTGCCGTCGGAGGAGAGGGTGGTGGCGGCGTTTATGGCGGACCAATGTGAGTCTGATTTGCGGTGGGGGCGGTGGTAGGTGGTCGTGGTCGTGGTGGTGGTGGTGGAGGAGTCGGTGAAGCTAAGAGTGAGGCTGCTGCGAGCGAGGCTGCTGCGGGCGCTGGAGGAGGCGAAGGTGGCGGTGGTGGCGGTGGAGGCGCAGCTGGTGAAGCTGAGGTCGAGGTCGGTGTCTTCGTCCATGTTGTTTGGGATGGTGAATAAGTTTGGGTTTGTATGTGTTTTGGAGTCTAGGGTTGTTGCTTATAAAGATCTAGAGAGAGAGAGAGAGAGAGAGAGGGGTGGTGGGGGGCATTTAATTGAAGTAACCTGTCTGGTTGACCAACCGGAGAGAGAGAGAGGTGGGAGAGAGAGGTAATTGTAATGAGAAGTTATTCAATGAGACCATTACATCATTTTTATATTATTATGATGATGTGGAGTGACATTATATCCTTAAAAATAGGAAAAGTTAATATTTGTGAGATTGTCACACACTGTCATTATATATGCTAAGAGCAACTCCAATGAGGTTAGCCAAAAGTGTTAGGTAAAAGTGAAATTTGGCTCATTAAATAGTGCAATGGCTTGTCCACTAAACTAATCTTCTCCAACCACACTAGCCAAATCCACTAGTCATTTATTTTAATTTGTATTTTCTATTTTCATTCAAATTAGAAATACTCATTATACATGAATAAAAAAAATTAAAAATAGTGGTTGAAAGGGATGACTCTCCATTTGGCTCTTAAGTTCTCACTCTCCATTTTGTCTCTTAAATTTCTCACGCTCCATTTTGCCTAACCATTTGACTCCTCCATTGGATCACCTATTTTTCAATTTCACTAAACAAAATGGTGGTTAGAAAGAATAGTTCTCCATTTGCCTCTTCCATTGGAGATGCTCTAATATGGTGTGAGACTACACTCCCATTGAGCCATGTGCCATTTACAAGTAGAGAACACATGATAAGTAGTAGAGGTGTTGCCACCATAGAGTAAGGGGTAATTATTTGTAATGGTCACCATAAGTGGCCACGTGAAATTGTGGCATTACACCACGTCAACCTAATGACCAGATATGGTGTGACGTACCGTTTGAATAATTTATATGAAAATAGGGGGCATATGATAAGTATGGAGACATGACATTATGCAATAATATCAGCTATTACTTGTGATCATGTGTCTCTAAATGTGAAAGGGGCACATGACTTTATATCATTGGAGTGTTAGGTTACATCAGTAAGATAACATGTTGTAACGGGGTAGTGAATGACGGATTCACCGGATAATTTCTCGTAAATGTAGGTGATTGTTAGGTTGACCCAATTATTAATTAGTAGTTAATTAATTAAAGAAATGGGGAATCCGAAGGAAAGGATGGCAAGTAGGGAAGATTCGAAGAATTTGAAGGCTGCTGCTAAACAAAGGGATCAAAGCCGCGTTAATCACCTTGGGAGATGTGAACACACAGATTTTACAACGCTGTGTATGATGAGGAAACGGCTACTCCGGCATTTACGTCCCTTTTGCCTTTTGGCAACAAATATGCTTATGATGTTGATATACATCAAACGCAAAAAAACCGTTTTGTCCAAATTTGCACAAACTAGTTTTAGTATATTCTCAATTTCTATGAATAGATAGGTTTATGTCTTGTACGTATCACATACATGAGGTGGTGGTTTGATTTTAAGTCTGTCCAGACTCAATTCAAGTTTTAGTGTAGTTTGTTCAATTCTGAGTCCGAGTCCAACTTGAACTCGACCAAAGCTCGATTTTACTATCAAACTTGAGCCTGAACTGCAAAAAAAAAAAATACATACTTCCTCCGTCCCTTTTTTTTAGTCCATCTTTAAGAACTCAATTTTTTAAGGGGATAAAAAAAATCTACACTTAATTTTCACAATTGCCCCTAATCATTATCATAACTTTTTTAGTTTTGTTTTGGTGTAAATTTCAAAGAAGAGTAGTTTTGGAAAGTAATTACAAATTATATACCAATTTAGAAAAGTGGACACTAATTTTGGGACATCCCAAAATAGAATATATGACTCAAAATAAAGGACGGAGGGAGTTTATATATATCTATAGAATATCAACCCTAATTTTTTGTTGTTCAAATTTGCGAAAAACCTTCACCTATCAATTTAGTTTTCCAAAAGAGTCTAACGGAAAATATTGTCACTAAAAAGATAGTATGATTCAACGGCTAAAAGTAATGAGTAATGCTAGATACACTTAAAAGTGCACATGCTGATGTGACAGTGACAATTATGAAATAAAGTTTATCTGTGTGTTCTTATATTTGGTAACTAAAAAGTACTTTTAGTGATTTACATTAGTAGGTGTATTTCTTATGTATTTGTTTTAGGTGTACCTAGTATTACTCAAAAATAATACTCCCTCCGTCCCATTGTATGTGTCCATTTTGGGGAATCCAACTATTTAAGGGGACAAAAAGAATCTACACTTACTTTCCACAATTACCCATAATCATTGCACTTTGTTTTTTTGTTTTGTTTTGGTGTTGATTGCAAGGAATGGTAGTTTGGAAAATTATGTAAAATTTGGATAATAATTTTGGAAAGTGGACAATAATTTTAGGATATCCCAAAAAGAAAAGATGAACACATAAAATAAGACGGAGGGAGTGCATAGATAAAATTTAATACAACTCTAATACATAAACAACTAAATATTGCATACACATATAAGTTTGGGCTCGAGCTCGAGTTATTCGGGCTCTTAATCTTCCAAGCCCAACCCAAATTCAATATTTGAGCATAAAATTTCAAGATACCTAAAAAAGCTACCCAAATCCAAATAATTACAAATTAGACTCGGACCGAGCTAAGATTAACCCGCCCAAGTTGCAACCCTTTTTCTAAGCCTTTATAATAAATATTTTTAGTTGTAGATGTGGATTATTAAAATGTACTAATACAGTTGCAATGCTTAGGTTTGACAGACTTTCTTTCAAAATATAGGTGCCAAGATATAAATTAATGAGTTTATCTTCCTTTTTTTTGTCTTTTCTTTTTTTATTATGTTTGTTACTTAAATGGCTGAAAGAGGATTCTAATTTGAGAGTATTTTTGCTTACCCAATTTTGGTTTATCATTGTTTACTCAAACATTCATTGGGTAACATATGTATCATTGCAGTAATTATGTTGTACATGGGCAAAAAAATGGTAATAAATGATACACATGTCACCCAATGAAGACCTAGATGAACAACAGTGAATCAAAAACGGATGACCAAAAATGCTTTCTTCGAATTTGTGCTTAAAGTATTGGGAGAGTTGATGGTGACCAATTGAGATAGAACTTAATCCTAATCATGCGTTAATTAGTTTGTAATGACTACGGTTTCCAGGTTCGAATTCTCATTATACTTTGTTAATTGTACACATGTAATGGCTTACAATAGGATTGATAATTGTCGCAATATGGGTACAAGTACAACTATTAAGTCATACACCATTTGTGATGATTCAAATATTAAGGATTTTTTTTCCCCAAATAAGCATAATTTTGCACTCCTTTCGTCCAAATGAAGAGTCCTTGATTTTATTTTTTAATGTCCCATTTCAAAAAGGGTAATGCTAGGGGCACTAACAACTTCCACTAACACTTACTAACACACTCTATCTCTCTCCTAGTGGTACTGCGGGACCCACTACGGACCCCACAGTACCACTAGGAGAGAGATAGAGTGTGTTAGTAAGTGTTAGTGGAAGTTGTTAGTGCCCCAAATATTACTCTTTCAAAAATTCCTTTGAGAAGTTATGAATGTACTTTAACTGCACACTTTTCAAGTTTATCATTTATTATATAAAACTACCTCACTTTTTCTTTGTTGTGACACTAGAATTTTAAAAATAGAGGACAATAATGAAAATCATAAATTTTCACACTCGTGGGTATTCCCTTAAAAATTTGAAATCTCTAATCCACTCTTAATATGGGAAAGAGAGAGTAATATTTTGAGTTAATTATATTTTACACCTCCCGTAGTTAGACTCATTTTCACGTTACCCCCTATGGTACGAAAGGGGACACTCAATCTTCCTGTAGTTTTGGACAAAAGTGAAATTATTAAGATTTTTCTTAAAATAGCCCCCCCATGGAGATTAAATGTTAACATTGGCCCTCACATAAATGTCAATATGAACCCCCACATAGGCAGCTAATCTCAAAATTAGCCCCACGAAGGGATTATGTGTTAAAAATTAACCCTGCGTACGTACGTAGGTGGACTAAATGACAGTATTATCCCTACATAGGAAGTTAATTCCAAAATTAACCTCACAAAGGAAATTAACTGTTAATATTATTTTGGCTAATTTCAGAGTTTTCATCAATTTTAATATAAATCTTAATAATTTCACTTTAATACAAAACCACAATCGAATCAATTGTCCATTTTTAAAGCATAAAGAATAAAGTAAAAATAGACTTAACCCTAATATTTTTTTCAAAGAGAATGGGGGTGATGGGCATGGGCCCATGTAATGGGGGCCCTGGGACCAGTGTAACCGCCTTTCTCTTTCTTAGGATAGTTCCCACGTAGAACTCTAGACGATGCTGTCTGCAACGTGGTGAACACTGGCCCTACAATGTCGCTTCCCCCATCAGCTATTTCCATCCACCATTACTCTCAATTGAATTCTCATGAATATACTGTTCATTACTATAGACAATGTGCTGCTCATACATTAATTCATCAATAATTGCTTTACCTATCGAGTTAATGCTTAATAATTCGTACCCCACAAATATATATAAATAAATAAATCAATAAAATGAAAAGAAAAAACCCACAACCTGCAATTGTCACGTGACGGCGGGTTGAAGTGGGACTGGAAATATACAAGATAAGCAAATAAGTTTAAAATTTTAAATTATGGTTGCAATTCCATCGAAATGGTAAAGTAAATATTAATATGGTCTTGATTTGATTGCTTAAGTTTTGTTTGGTCATTAATTTTGTGCGAAAAATGAAAAGAAAATGTGGAGCAAAATGTTTTTTTCCTTGCTGGTTCATTATGTCATGTATTAAGATTCTCGTTTAGAAATTTCTAACTTTTTATTGGTGGCTTTCTATTATGGTGAAATATTTCAACTTTTCTTTAATTTCTCGTATTTGAATTACGAAATTCTATTGTTCGATTAAAAAGAAAGTAAAGGATACACTTGAAAATGTATAGTTAAAGTACATTGAAATTTCGAAAAGGATTCTTAAATAAGAACATTAAAAATTGGAATAAATATTTTTAATTTGGGACAAAGAAGATAAGCAAAGGAATGAGAGATATATCATAAAACAATTAAATACTAACAAATAGTTAAAAAATTTTATATAAGTCACTTGCCTTGTTGTTTTCTTTACTTTTAATGTATTTGAGAATTTTAACAGTTTTTTCAAGTAGAGAAATAATTTATCTCTCTAGATCCGTGAATGAAACATATCATAAGTCATCATAAAACATCAATTTTTAGTCAGATACTCTAGGTGCTGCTATCTCAAATAGCACTGCCAAGATATGGAACTATATAAACACATTTGGGTGCTGCCGAAGATCCTTGGCCTCAATTATTTTCAACGAGCATTTACACGGGGGGGGGGGGGGACTTAATTAATACACAAGTGTAAATTGAAAGGAGGTCAATGATATTTTGTTAAACCTGATTGATGCGAAGTAGGTTTATGTTGCATCTGCATGTGTTAGCTAGTCTGTATTGTTTTTAATTCCACTTTTCTAGACATTGCACAATGTATGTCTATATGAGAGTGACATGTGATGTTGTATGTCCTTTGTGGACTATTAGAACAAAGGCCCACCAAATGATAAGACCAATGAGTTACAAATATGGGCCCAGCTAGTTTGATTGATGGGCCTGGTTCTACATAGATTGTTTCATCTTCTTTTTGTCCCATTTAACTTTATTAAAATTATGTCTTGGAAAATAGAAGGAATGAAAACAATTTCAATAATACTGTGATTTTTAAATTTAGAATATCTCAAATGATGTTAAACATTTAAAGTGGTATCACATGTTGTGAAAGTGATTATAATATCATAGATCGTTGTCACAATATATAGTATAACTGTTAAAAGAATTCGGAATCAAATTTAGGAGCCATAGCATTATATTTCACACTAATAAGCTTGTTTTAGAGAGTAAATATATATATATATATATATACATCATACACACATAAATACAAACACACATACGCATACACATATATGTGTGTATATATATACATGTGTGTGTATGTACGTAGGTGTATATATATATTAATAAACTTATATATATTCGTAGGTAGAATTATGTCTTACACATGATATGTCTTACCAATCACATCACTTGGCCCTACAGGAAATGAACCTAGTCACAAAGAGAATAGATCAACACTTTGTCCCCTTGTATGGGATAGACATGAGATTAAGGGGTGTTCTTGATAAATTAACAAACTTTAAATACTTAATAAAGAACGATTTTTTGCTTTTGCAATAATCGATTACCACAAGTTAACAATAAATAAATAAATTCCCTCTAACACACAAATCTGGGGCAATTCCATTTCCTAAGATCCTTTGAGATGTAATGACTATTCATAATGACATTTTAATTCATATACAATGTACATACATGCACAAGAGTACATGAGAAGGAGGAATACAAGGCAAAACATCCACCCTTTCCTGTATACCTTTTCAGGTGCAATGTATCATCTATTCTTAAAATCCCATTAATCTAGTAATATTTATGGACAAAAATCTAATGATTAAGGCTTCATCAAAATCTTTTAATCTTTTTAATTTAAAGTACTCATATTCCTAGAACATTGTCATATGCATCACTCCATTTATCAGTTTTGGAAACTCCTAATCATTATCTGGGGTCGCTATATACATGTATAAATGCGGATTATTTAATGATAGAGAGGAAATAAAAGAGCACAAAGTAAAACCAGAACGATGTGACTTTTATTATTGATATGCTCCTATTAATAGGGTAGGGCAGGGGTATATAGATAAATATCACTTTATAATTATATCCCTAATTTAATATAAAATATGGACAGCCATACATAAATATGTAATATTTACAACATTCCGTCTTGGATGTCTACCATTAAATGATTGTTGCCTCATTAAAACTTTACTAAAGAAAACTCAGTGGAAAAAAATCGAAGCTAAGGAAAAAGAGTTCATACAACGTTCAGGTACTTGGTGGATGCGCAGAATGTTGCCTCATTAAAACCTTGATAAGAGAAAACCCTGTGGAAAAAATCTCTAATCGAAGGAAAAAGAGTACAGCGCGCCTAAAATACAAATATTGCATCCTTTAGATGCTTCTTTTATGATCACTCCCCCTCATTTAGAGAAAACTTCGGTTAGATTGATGATTGAGACGACGCGTGCCAATTCCAAACACCAATTTCTGAAAAGTTGACTTGGGTAATGCCTTAGTAAAGAGATCAGCAAGGTTATCACTTGATTGAATCTGTTTGACTTCAATTTCACAATTCTCTTGAAGTTCATGTGTGAAGAAAAATTTGGGTGAAATATGCTTGATCCGATCTCCTTTGATGAAACCTCATTGAATTTGAGCAATACATGTAGCATTATCTTCATAGATTGTAGTCGGCTCATCAACAACTAGAGTTAATTGACAAATGCTTCGTATATGCTGGACTAATGATCTTAGGCAGATACACTCTCGGCTTGCTTCATGGAGTGCTAGAATTTTAGAATGGTTGGAGGATGTAGCTACTAAAGCTTGTTTAGTAGAGCGCCAAGAAATAGTTGCATTATTGTTCATAAATACATAACCTGCTTGTAGCGACCCTTATGAGGGTCGAACAGATAACCTAAATCTGCATAACCAACTAAGTGGGAATGCTTAGATAAATCAGATGAATCAAACAAAGTTGTCAAGTTCAACATTTCCAACAAACAAAAGTATTTCATGGATGAATCCAAAAAAACAACAATCACAAGTATTTCATCCATGAAAAGCAAAAACCACAAAGTAAAGGCATTGTCTGCCCAGTTAGCAAAAACAAAAAACATTCATCTTAGGAGTTAGGACCACTATATCAGTTGCTTGACTTCAACTTGCCACTTGCTCCTCTTGTCACAGGCCCACTTGCTTGAATTCCACTTGCCACTTGCCTAGCCCCACCTTCTGCCCCAACATTAGTAACACTACTTGCTTGACTTCCACTTGCCACTTGACTAGCCCCACCTCTACCAAGAAGTTCTGATCTGGTGTGTACCATCCTTCCTTTCCACCAAATTGGTCCAGCTGATTTTGGTGGAAGAGAGTGCTGAGTTGCAGGCCCAACTGATTGTGGTGATTGAGAGTTCTGACTTGACCCAGTCTTCTAGCTCCCTTCATTGCATCTCCTCATTTGCATGTCCTTGAGTTGTGTCCAGCAGCCCCACATTTTGAACACTTTATGATTGTCCCAATCTTCTTCAGCTTCTTTAGATTCTCTAACTCTTCTGCTCCTTTCCTTCTCACCCTCTTTGGTCTGCCTGGCTATTTCTTGTAAACGGGAGGAAGAACTAGATTGAACCCAGTTTTTGGCCACATGTTATATCCATTCATGGGGTTGATAACACTTGCATATGTAGTTGTCTTTTGAATAATAGGAATGCACAAAATCATCAAGCTGCAAGAGTTATAGAAAATAGCTAAGATTGCATGTGAACATGGAATCCCAGTCAAGTCCCACCTTCTGCAAGAACAGGTCAAGTCATCCAAATTTACAGAATACTGGTCTTCCCATGAACATACAATTTGAAACTTTCCATCCCCAGTGCATGTTGGGATACAAGCCCTAGACTCCTTGTTCTTTTCCAAAATCTGTTGGATTTTAGGACAGAATTTTCCCTCATACTTTGACATTTTTCCCCTCCTAACTTGGAATCTCTTCATCAAGAAACACCTAATTGTCTCCAACATTGTAAGAATTGGTTTTTCCCTAGCTTCTAAGATGTCCCTATTGAAGCTCTCACATATGTTGTTTAACAACATGTCACATTTTGGATAAGAACTAAAGTGTGACCTACTCCAAGTTGATGGTAGCTTCTTTGAGAGTCATTCAAATGCTGCTTTATCCAATTTTTCCTTCTCTCCCATATGATGCTCAAAGTGGGAAACAGTAGTAGAAGTTGCTACATTCCACATAATGTCCTTCAATGCTTTCCCCTTAAAAGAATCTCTGAAGTTTAAGTAGATATGTCTAACACAGAACCTATTGTCAACATCAGGCAATAACTCATTGAAAGTTAGAATCAAACCCTTTTGCTGATCTGATATGAATGTCCATCCATGTTGGTTTATCACACCAATGTCATCTACAAGCAACTCCAGAAACCATGTCCAGCTTGACTTGGTCTCCCCCTCAACCACAGCATATGCTACTAGAAAACAAGAATTGTTGGCATCAATTCCAACTGTTGTTAGTAGTTGTCCACCATATGTCCCTTTGAGATGACAACCATCCAACTCAATTACAGGCCTACATACTTTAATTCCAGCCTTACATACACCAAAAAAAATATGTATAACCTCTCAAATATTGATTCTCCCCCATCAGTATGACCAACTTGCAACTTAGCAGTTGTCCCAGGGTTAGTCTTTCTCAGGTCTTCACAGTAGTCCCACAATCTGTTATATTGCTGTTTATATGAACCTTCAATCATAACCTGAGCATGCTTCTTAGCTCTATATAGTTTATCCTTAGTTACACCAACTACAAAGTCCTCCCTCACAGTATCCCTAATTGATTCAATTGGCCATTTGGGATTTGACCTAAGCTTGTCTACATATCTTTTGCTTAGCCATCTTGCACTAACATTTCTATTCTGGAAGTCTCTACCACAAGTATGTTCACCTTCATATGTCTTCACTT